>JACDOX010000003.1:17163625-17337911 GCA_014549065.1 Cardinalis cardinalis
CAACTGTATATTCTCATTTTAGCTCACAACCTTTGCACTCAATTCCTGCTTTACTTGGAAATAAAACCTCAGAATGTTTGGAAGAAAAAAATTGGATTTCTCACGAATTTCAAGTCTCTATCAGTATTGCTGCTGCATGCACTTGAGAATTTTCAGATTACCTTGCAAAAGGAAGCAAATGACAGACAAGCAGGAAGTTCCTAAGTATCCATAAACTTTTCATACTTGCATCTGCATGGTTTTGTACGTCAAATATGTGACTTTAAAAAGTTAACAGTGTTGTGTGTAAAAGCTAATCTAATAAAYGTGGACTACAAATGGATCTAAATATTCTGCACTTGGATTCTTGGGCTAGTGCCACTAATTTCCTTTGATAGAAAATATATCACTCACAGTTCTGTCATTTCTACTCCCACTCACAAACACATTTTCATTCTCTACAGTTGAGAACAATATGAATTAGTATAAAAGAAAACACTGAAAAATATTTTTAATGCTTTTCTGGTTATACTGTATTCCTGTACTTTCAAGCTCTTTAATTGAACAGGGGAGGGGGTTTCAAAGCATGTTTTTCATGTCATCCCRAGGTTTTATTCCTCCTTTCTGTGACTGTTCGAGTCTGAATTAAGATTTTTCAYTTGCAATATTGTAACAGAAAAGTTGAGTCAAATATTTATAAGTTTATTGCTCAGTACTCCAGAGCCTACATCTGAATACAATGCCACATAAATTTCAGGATCCTGGCCTGGGTGCTTGAAAGATGGAAGAATGTTGGGAAGATGTAATAATTAATTTCTCACCATGTTTTTGTGGGKTTTTTTTAGTATCCTGGAGACTGCCAATAACCCATGTTACTSTTAATTTCTGGTTGTGTACCTTCATTAATAGACAGCAGTGCAAGCTTTGTTGCCCAGCATTATCTTCTGTTGCTAAGTTTGCTCTCTGTGTTCCAAAGTATCCTAGGCTGACATTGAATCTCCTTCACTGACAGCTCCTGAAGTGAGCACCCAACTCCTAAAATTGTRAGCAGCCTTCTGGAATGCTTCTGAGTACTGGGTGCACAGATGTTTGATCTTGAGTTCAAATTTGAACCATCTCTATAATTCAGGCTACAAGAGTGCCATTTCTCAGCTATAGCTGTAGCTATCCCTCTGAGTCTGGCTTCTCCTTACTCAGAGATTTGCTAGAAAAACAAGGAAATGCTGGGGATTTTATTTGTTTGGTTTAGTTTCTGGAATACTTAGTTACTGCACATTAGAGAAAAGCTTAGTTCTCTCATTGTGAGATTTCTGGTGTGGCATTCAATTGGCTCAATTGTTGCATGCCTGCTCAATGTTAGCACTGCCTTGTGACTGCATGAGTCAGTAGAGAGCTCAGTGATTATTTCTCCTCCTGAAGTGTCACATTTGGTGTTGCTGTTCAGCAGCATGCTTTACCTTACTGCAGGTTTATACATTTGAAGAGAAACATCAATGTGATCTATGTCCCCTTGGTGTGTAGGCATCACAGCAAGGGCAGGTGGCTGCTGTATGAGAAGCATTGCCCACTCCAATTCAGCAAGCCAACAAGAGCCAAAATACCTTCTGGATTAAGTGATGTGTTCTGCAAATTTCTTTTTYCTCAATACTAAAGTGACTAAATTCATAAAATAGTAAAAATTCAGTTTAGGTACCAATATATTTGTGTAAAATACAAATCAGGAAAGTATTTTTCTGAAGCTCATATAAAAAGCAGTGGACTTCTTTGAGGCAAAAGCCCCTAATTTTCAGGTAAACCAAACTTTTCTTCTTAGATTTCCAGCTGTTATTTACTATCTGGGTGTGGAAAGTGAGTATTTTAAACATGTGAATCATAGGAATTGTTCTGACATGAGACTSTTGTTTCATTTCTTTCCCTCCCTCCCATGTTCAATATGTTATTGATTCTGACCAAGAATAACTTTTTCTTGAGTGGAGATGAAAAATCTGAAGCAAAACTGAAGTTTCCAGAGAAGTAGACTACAAGCCAGTTCTTCTCAAGTATAGTTTGATTCATAATTTATATCTACACACAAAACTGGAACACACTGTCTGTTGCTCACTTCTTAAGTTCTCAAATTGGTTCTTGGTGTCCTGAAAAATATCAACTGCAGCACTAAATAAAAGGGCATTTGTAGGAAAGGGTACTTAAAAAAGGACAAGGTGGTACTTGGCTCATATTCAGTGTTGGAAGTTGTGAGGTTTTTGCTACTTTCCACCATGTTATTTAATTTTTTCACCAACTTATTTTTAAATTTTCTCCCTGATTTTATATTTTATATTTAAATTATTGTTAACCTTTCCTCCAAGAAATTYGCAAAGTCTGACACCTGTGATCCTTCCTGTTATCCCTCTGTGCTACTTTGTGCAATACATTGCAGTGTCTCTCCAAAAGTACTGAATACACTTTGGAGCTGGAATACATACTTGAAGAATGTATTTGCTGTTGAATGCTTTTTGAAAGCTTTTAAAATAGTGCTTTAGTGAGAATCAGTGTGATGCAGCAGTATAAGCATCCTCAGTTAAAAATAATGTAAGTGTTTTTTCCACAGTCTAATTCTTTTACAGAGTTCTGTATTATGACACCCTCATAAAGCAATGAACATGTAACCTRATGTGTCTGTATTGGACACTGAAGGTTTTCTGATGAGTCACTTTAAATACCAGCTATTCATATACAGAATATTGCTTTGTTAATGAGTTCAAAGTACTATAGAGTCATTAATTTATCAGTTCTGAAATAGATTCTTCTGCTGTAAATTAGCTGAAAAATGCTTGGATTCTTTCTAATGTTCAGGGATTATAGATCAGGCAGAAGGAAAAACTCATTCCTTCTCCTACAGGTAATAGATGTYAAGCACCTCACAAATAACCAAGTTTACCTGAGGCACTCAATAACTCATGGCATTAACCTTAAACTCCCCTACTTGATATATATCATAACATACTCTTCCAATAACTGATAATATTCCATGAATTACTTAAACATCTTATAGTGTCTTACTGCTGGTTACACTCTGTCAGTCTGTCTCCCAAACTGTAATTCCTGCCATTGTAATGTTATTTTTGTGTAATTTAAACAACCAGCTTGGTGCATATAGGAAAAACTGAGTAATTCACARCTGGGGAGGCTTTAACAGAATAGGCAGTGTTTGTGCCACTGGGGGTTTGGTACCTTGGGATATCATGCCAATTAAAATGGAAAAATATAATAGAAAAAGAGTTTGAAAATCTGTTGTAACTGCTTTGTCTTTTCTGCTTGAGCTTTCTCTGGGAAGAATTAAATTGAGTTACAAGGCTGCCTGTACAGTCACATTGCACTAACGTGGCTCTTGCATGCAATCTCTCCACTTCATTAATAGCTCCCTACCAATTTTTCAGCCTTTGAGCTATGAGCAGCTGTACACTGCTGTTGTTCAACAAACTCAATSTATGAGTACTTTAAACTCATTTGGCACACTTGTGAACAATTTAARTAAGTGCTATTAAATATACTACCAGAATGCCTCTGTTTAGAGTTTAACAATACCTTTCTTATTGTAGTGCAGTGACATTTTTGGGATACTAGAACAATTTCTCTACAGGATGTTATTTTTTTAGCTGAATATTTGTCATGCATAGCATACACATCCTGAGTTATTCACATCAAAAACCTCCTCTGAGGCTGACTTTAGGGTTTATTAAATAAAGTAAATAGAAGTTTGTGTGTGTAGTAAAAGTAAGTTTAGAAAAAGACCTGTTGGCTTCCTGCTTTAAGATGTAGCTCTTCTTACCAAGCTCTTCCAGACTCAGGTGGTTTTTTCTCTGCATTACTCTGATTCCTGATTGACTTCAGGGCTTACGCACCAGACCAACACACTTGGAGCACCAAGATCCAGCACTGCTTTCTAAAGCTGCCTATTGCTTGACCTGCTGCATAGTAAGTCCTTCAGTAAGAACACTTCCAAAATGTGTTTGTACTTTAGAATATCCTCACAGGATTGGGAATTGCCTGCCTGTCCAGCTGGAAGCTTTGCCAGCAGCCAATCTCTTAAAAATATGAAAAGGTTATAAGATATTACTGAAATTTGCTGAAAGGATCTTACTCATCCATTAGCTATGTTAAGGAAAATAATGGATTTCATTTTTGAAGCACACAAATTATAGCAAAGTAATGCTAGTGCTGAGACCTGCGCTAATTGAAGAAACTGGTTTGTCTTGGTGCCCTCATAACCTTGATGGTGCAAGGTAATTCCAGCATCTTTGGAGAGTTTCTTAGGAGAAAAGGGTACATTGCTGCTGGTGGCTGGCAGGAGGTATGTGTCAAAGCTTAGAAAAACCTCTCATCTTTTCTGTTTGTAGCTGATTTGTTGTTTTTACTTAGCAATATTTACTACTAAATTTAAAAGCTGAGTTTTAATTGTATGCTTGCGCATTTCATGACTTTTTTTGCTCCTTTAAAAATGCTTGTTCTGTGTGTGAAGCAGGCTTCTTATTTTCTGACTACCCATGCACTGGTGTGGGGCTGCCCAAATTCAGGGATGCCCTGGGGAGGGGCTGCCCAAATTCAGGTCCCTGGGCAAGGCTGTGGCAGCAGCTCTGCTGGCTGAGCTGGGGCACTCCAGGATCAGGTGCTGAAGCACCAGCCACGCCTTTGCCATGCTGGCAGGGAAAGGCAGGGGGCTGGGACGGAGATGAGCAGATCCAAGAAGGATTTGCTGTGCTGTGCAGCAGAAAGGGAACCCCTCGCATGTGCGAGCTCCCTGCTCCTCCCAGCAGCAGCATGTTGGCACCTGCTTCAGTAATGCATCTGTCCTCTTGCTGGGGTAGCCCATGAGGATTTGTGACTGRATTGGAACTGAAAAAGGAGAAAGCATGGCATAGGTTTGCGTTCCCTAGGTCCAAAGTCCTCCAACATTGGCAGAGGAAACAATTAGTTCATGTTTCTCCTCTAAATTATTTTCTTGATTATCCACTGTCTCGAATTGGTTTTTGCTCTGAGCTCTACTTGCTTTCCTTTCTTCTTTTTCCTTCTGTTTTCCTCCTCCCCACAGAAATAGCAAGCAATAATCCTTTTTGCCACAATTTTGCTTTTTGAGCATGGTGAAAATGAGAAGTAACTTCCTGGCCACATTAAGGCTGACCCCTATTTACAGGATTTTCAGGATGAGAACTACGGAGTGAGGTAATTTGAGGATTAAACGTARGAAGAGTCTGCCATGAAGTAAACACCATGCAAGGTGGCACTAAAAGTAAAATATGGCCTAGATTTACTGGGGACTGAGATTGGTCTGATGTATCTTTGCAGCTGGATGCCAGAGGAGGCTGCTTTTTGTGTTCAGTCTATTTCACACATGGCAGTGTGCTACTTCTCTTCCATAAAGAAGGACTTAKGTGAGCTCACTTGTRCCTYRTCTAGCAAAACAAAGTAAAACATTYATGCTCCTACAAGAATGGTCTGGCAGGAAAACATGAGCACAATTTTTGTACATTTTTTCCATTTTAAATCTTGGATATTTTGTGAAGTATCAAATGGAGCTTTCAGAGGCAGCTTGAATAGGACAGCTAGCCTCTTGCCGTTTTCAGCACTTATTTAGATATTTTACCAGAGTTCAAGCCCTTATATGTGAGTCCATTCTGCCTTAACTAGGAGATAAGTAGAAATCTTTATATGATGTTGATATTCTTACAGCTTCTCTCTGTTTAAGTCTTTGTATAATATCAGCTAATACTGGACCTCAGCTTTGGTTTCTCTTCAGGGGCTGCTTTTTATGACAATTATCTGAATGAGTTTATCCCTGCTTAAGTAAATTATATTTTGCTTCAAGCCTTCATGACCATAAATTTCTGTGATCACAGTTAAAATGGCCCAAACCCTGATTTATCTGTCAGGCATTTTATAAGTGAGTTAARTTTTTGGCACTCTATTAGATCCCAAATTGCAGTCACTGCCTACACTGATATTACAGCAAGAGTTACAGCAGCTTTTCTGCTTACTGTTTTATTCTRTATAGCAGTAGAGAGACACCCATGTAGACAAATGTCAGAATAATTCAATACTTATAAGAAAAATTAAAATAAACAAGTACTTGGGGTATTTTCCTGGCAGGAAGTTCTGCTTTATGAATGAAAAAAAAATATTTTGATAATAAAGTTGCAAATTTTCATAGAAAGGATGAAGATTTTTTTATAGAAACATTTGCAAAATTGTTTTCCCCTGCTAAGCATTTAATAGATTTGTAGATTGGTTACATCTATGGGGTTATTACGGATCAGTTGATAGTTTGGGCAAGTTTTCTTGGGTATGTTATCAAAAAGCTTTCTTTTTCTGCAAAGTTACTTGAGGGTGATTGTAACTTTACAGGTCTGACAAAAGCAGGTTTAACAGTTTTAGGGGTACTTAATGAATTTTGGRTGGTTGCTTTGCCCAGCTGAGTGAAGGCTGTAGTTGGCATTGGCCCCTTGTAAAATGCTCACACAGCCCAGCACTCATTTCATTTTTCAAGGTACTTCTCTCTGATTATAATGAATTATATGCCCTTAATAACTACTTGTTCATATTAACATTTGCATTATTATTAATTACTTGTTAATATTAATTAATATTGCTTCAAATGTAGGGGCATTTGGTGTCTATCTCTGTTCCTGGATGTGCCTCCTGACTGAGTGTGTGCAATGCTGGGTACTTGTGCTGCTGTGTCTGCTGGTGTAAATCCCAACAAGGGCAGTCTAAACTATCTAAGAGCAGGGTCCCCTCTTATTATGACTAAATTGTTGTTTTCTTTTGTATCTCACCAGAAATTGGGCTCCTTTTTTCYTTCTAGAAAGAGGTTCTCTTATTTAAATGGTTTACTGTGCAGTGCTGTACACAACTTCCCAAATGCTATCCCAAATGCATTCTAATGTAATTTAACTTAGTCCACAGAGATTTTGTCAAGATTAATGGGCTCTGAGCCTATACATCCTAATTTATTTGATGTCTTAAGCATACACGTAACTATTAATGGTGTTCTATCTATATTTGAGGAATCAACTGTAATGTTCAGATATGGATGTGAATAGGTAAAGAATGGATAGAAAACTGGTGAGAATGTAGATATTATTTTTCTTCAAGGGCATGAATGAAAGTAGAGACAAGATGTGGAAAAACTCCTAAGCATTGATAAACTATCTTTAAACGTGTGCTCTAAAGCAGAGTAGTGATGGGTGTCTTTACTGATTTCCCCACCCTTCACATCCATCCCCCAATTACTTTTCTCAAGTTGTGACAGAATTTCTTATTCTTTGTGATGAGTAAATGGAATTTTCTCTTGGTAAAACCACTTCAGTTAAGATTTTGTTAAGTGCAAAGTCTGTGCTCATTTCCTCTGTGGAAGTAATGGAATCTTTTCTGAACCTCATTGAACTAAATGGATGGAATTACAATAATTATGCAATTAAGAAAGAATGGCAGTTCTGTACAAGTCATTGATTCCTGCAGCCTTTTTAAAAACAAAACCCCTGTTAAATGTACCTGTCACATCTTTCTGTGAGGAACAGCAGAAGGTGTTTTTGTAAGCTGRCAAATCTGTTTTTAACAAGGTTGACAAAATCTCTTTCAGACTCACCTCTTTAGTTTGTATCTCTAGACAGATACAGTATCCAAGGAAGTGCTCTTTGTCAAGAGAGCATAATTGTTTTGTTGTTTTGATCTTTTAATATACACTTGTATTTAAGCTGATTTTTTAAATTCAGTATTAACGTGTAATAAATCAGAATAAATAGAAATAATTCTGAATTTTTGGTTCCAAAATACGGTTGTTAAAGATAGGCGATCTCATCTGCATTAATTTAATTTAAATAGTGTTTGATCTAACAAATGCCAAAAAATGTTCTTGTCATTGAATTACCATAATGAAATATTTCTAAAAAAGACAATAATTTCAAGTTTCATGCTGTTAGATCTTTTTGTTTTGTGTACCTTAACCTCTCAGTACCAGGATTCTCCTCTAGGCTGCTACTTGCCTGTGATAACTTTAAGACCAGCTTCCCAGGGTTATTTTGCTCTGTTTGACTGGTTTTTTGGGATTGTGTTTCTGTGGTTTTTCCTTTCTTTTTCCTATGCTTCTTTTTGGAGTAGTCAGAAATTGTTAATATTTACCTTAAAAAAATAATTGTTATTACTTGATCCTCTTTTGGTGCCTAGAGATGCTGTGTAGTGTTATACAAGTTAACATAACCCAACCAATTTGGGAATTTTTAACTGTTATGGGCTTATTGGGAAGGTTACAGGCCCCTTAACCTTTGCAGATTCTGAAGAACTAATTCTATCAGATTTGAAACCAAACAGTAGCAGTGCTGACAATCAAAGTTGTTCTAATGACAAGAATCTGCCTTTGGACTAGCAAATATACAGCTCCAAGCAGGTGATGCAAATTTGATGGAGGGAAAAAAAAATAAAAAAGCTGTCAACGTTGCTTTTGTGGCCACTGTGAACAATTTAACCYGAGGACCTTTGCCTTCTTCCCTGTTAGTATTGATCATGTAAAATATTAGTGTCACAAAGTGCTCCTGTGTGCTGAAGAGACGAGTGTACAGATTTTACAGCTTTAGCACTGGCACAATCCTTGCTTAAGAGCCTTTGTTAGGAATGGCAAAGCTGTACACCTGTCTTTGAGTTTCTGAGTGGGTGATTTMAGCTAATTCCCCTGGACCAGTTTTACGTGCCATATGGGGCCTAGGGTTATTTTTAGGCAATTGCAATTAAAAGGAATTAAGCAGTTACCTAATGAAGAGTCCTTATTTTTCTTKTTGTGTTTATCTGATTTTATTCCTTGTTTTCTCAGTTTTATTTAAGAAAATGACAATAGTAAGAGCCAAGTCCACCTTCTTTCACCTATGGCTACTAGTATGTGTAAGATCAGAGCAAGTGGGCCTAATTGGAAAATACTTCCATACTGCTAAATGTGCTATAAGTGACAGCAGAAAGGTCGTGTTGGGATAGTTTTGTGCTGTAGATAAAAGGAATTACTGATTGCTAGGTAAGAAGATAACAATGAACACTTGTTCAGACACAAAATGCCTAATCTTCTGTCATGCTGACAATTTTCAGACCATCTACTGCTTTGCTTAACAAAGCATACATTTACAGCAGTAGATATTCCAAATGAGGAATGTGACAGCTACTGTGGGGGAAGAAAAAGGGCATTTTGCTCCTTAGATTCTTTTTAGCTGATTAAATAAACCTCTGATCTCTAGTTTGATATTTARGTTTTTGGAAGTCTGTGGAAGTATTTGCCACCTGATGTTCCCACATAAAACATAATATTTCTTTAATGCTGCCCACTGTGGCAGTCATAGTTTAGAGGAATAAGGAAACAGCTTGTTCTCTCCTGTTAACTCTTAAATAATTAACCTTAGAATTGTGTTCACATAAGAATCACAGGAAAATATCCTAAAWTGTAGTGCATTTCAGAGCATTGTCTCCATCAGTCACGGCTGTGTCYGTAAAAGCAGAGACAGCACTGGTAGGGGTTGGTCCCAGTGTGACCTGACTGGGATTGCAGTCACCAGAGCCACTGAGGGGAATTATCCCAGTGGGGAATAGTCATTTGTGCCTAGATGGAATCAGCCTCCACAGCCATCCCCTCTGAGCTGCAGGGACACAGCAGCCAGCTTTCCTCTAAGCCATCTCCAAGTGAGACAAAAGAGTGACAGGGGCTGGCACTGTGCAGATGGTAATTACTTCTATCTGCWGGAGTCTCTGCTCTTCCAGTAAACACTGAGCATCCATGGGTTCTGGGAGACTTCTTTTCTTAAACTAGAAATCTATTTCACTGAATGTACTACCAGTCKGTTTTTCTTTTGCTTTCAGTCTCCTTGTTGGATGGATAATCATCAAATAGCCTCCTAAAGTATTTGAAAATTTGCCTGGAGCAGCTTCAGATCTTATGTCTCTAATGGTTGCATTTTATTGGAAGCTTTGTGGACAGCCAGATAAGGGAAGGTTATGAATATGAATTTCTATGGTATCATAGCACAAAAAAATCCCCCTTAACATAGAAAAAAATGGAGTGAACATTTTAACACTAGTTTAACAACTCCATGAGCAAAATTGGACTGGACACTTTAGTTTCACAACTCCATCGTGGTTTTCTTTTTGCTTAATTTGTACAGGCTTTCATATGGCTACTAACCTGTAGGACCTGTGAGTTTTAGCGTTTTTGGTGTCTAATACTAACTGCTGCTTGTGGCAAACATTTTAGTTAAGTTTGCCTACTTAAATCACTGCTTACAGTAGTAGCATTGAATACATAACAAAGCCATGTTAAATACGWGATATATACTTGTAAAGAATCATAGTGAAAAGTCTTTCTACCTGCCAGGTAAAAAATTATGTTAACAATTCAAACTTACCCCTCAGCATGATTTACTGTAATACAAACCCATTAAAATATTGAACCAAATGAGATCACTGCTGGTCTAAATATACTTTGAGTATTATACTTATTCATTTCAGTGTAACTAYGTATTTTATCTAGTACTTATTTAACTGAAAATAATTTTCCTTGTCTTTCTAATATTATTGAAAAGTCTTTGAAGTATGATCCCATTTTAAAAAGTGAATTTCAGAGCTATTGTTAATAGAGAAAGAGAAAGCAAGCTGTCAGGTGTGTTCAGTGGTATAGAGAGAGGTGGTGTTCTCTGTGTATGGGGCAAACGCACCTCAACTCTCACCAAAATGAGTAAATCATTAAGMCATCATGCTGCCTGCCTGTGAAATTAACATAAGACAATTATTTGCCATTATTTTTTTACTTTTATTTTGTGTTGCTTAGCAATTAAAATGTGTTGTTGAAATAGGAGAATCTTGCTGACTCCACAGAAACTTTTCCATGTTTTCCATTTTCCCCAAGAGTGGGTCACGAATGAAGTCATAGCTGTAATAACTTCTGAAGCAAACAGTTCAGCCAGTTAAATCTCAGTAGAAACCTAAAAATTTTGCACTGGTATTCCAGGTGTTCTCATTGGTGATTATAATAAGAATGGACATGGGCAAAAAARTCTTTGTAAATGCTATGACACACTTGTAGGTGGATGGTAAGTWAGCATAAACACTATTTGCGTCCTGTGATATGCAAACCATGAGAAAGCTCTGGCAAGGGCAGGTCTCTAAATCAGGTTTGAGCAGGATGATTTTAATTTCTTGCAGTGCAGCTTCCTGCATGCTGGGTTGGGGTTTTTCCTGCTTACTGTCCTGTTTTAGAGGTTAAAGTCATTGCCTCTGATTTCAGGATTAAAAAAAAACCCAACAAACTGCAAGTTTAAATAAATCCTTAGAATAAGGGCTGCAACTAAAGTTGTAGCTGTCTGATGTTTGAATTTGGTCAGCATTTAGCATTGACATCTTTGCTTTGTGCACAGGGTGTTGTGTGAATTGTTTTGGGGTTAAGCTGTAGTTCATGACCAGCCTTGTTTCACACTCTGCTTTCTAACTTCTGCAAAAACTAGCTTTAGCCACATGTGATTTAACCCTTGTCACCTTTGACACCTTGTCACCTGGGCAGTGTCATGTTGTAAAAATTAAGGTCTTTAGAAGGAATAGAGCAGAGATAAGCTGAGAGGTTATTTTTGTTGTACGTTTGGGATTTTTCTTGCTCACCTGAGGGAAGGTGGAGTTTCAAAGTACAGTCTTAGATTTTGGAGAAGTTGATTTAACATAGGTCATTTATTGTTTGAATTAAAAAATGGCACTGTATACTAAGTACCMCCAAATTGTGTATGGATGCAAAATTTAATGTTTTTGTTATTGATGAGATCTGCTTTCAGCCCTGAGGMAGCTTTGTAGTGCTGGTGAATAGCCCTGGAACTGCAGTGCTCATCCTGGGAAGCAGGGGTAGGGARTAAACCAGGCAAGCTTTGTGCCACACAGCTTTTGTGGTTGGAATTGGATGTAAATTCCTGCACTAAGGACTGCATATGTATATTTGAACTGCTTTGGAGGCATTATGCAGTCTGATGTAACTCCTTTGTCTGAGGATGTATCGAATAAAGTAATATCTGAAGCTTGTGGGTGGAGGAATTGATTGCTAGGTACTGCTGGCTAGAGAGAAATAGTATGATTTCATTTCTTTTTCCATTTGCATTTGACAATCATAGCCTCAGTGTTACTTCTGATTACTGCTTATTCTTTTTCTTAGTTATCTCATAAGCACACTTGAAACTTGGAATCCCCTATGACTTTTGTGTGGATATTGATATGGAAGTAATTAAAYTGCACTTATGAGTGCACTTGACCCTCATGTGCTCATAAAACTCTGTAAATGTTAGTTGGAAAATGGAATATAGCTACTGTGTTAATTTCTGTGGTKTGTAGAAATGGAATGGCTTAATAGAAATTATTCTTAATTTTTACTCCATGGAGAGATTCAATCTAACCACRTCTTGTCATGATACTCACTGGAAAAGATGAAATTKGTGGGAATGTTAGAGMTCTTGGAGAGACCATACCCTTGTCTGCCTTGTCTTTTCRCAAGCATTTCCAGGAACTGGGTAGTGCTGGCTGCATAACACTGATTTATCCCTCTTACCCAGAGATCACTATATTTTAAATACTTTTTCTGACCTGGTGACCCCCGAAGTATCTGTGCATTCTTCACTATTAGTAGAATTAGCCAGTATAAATAGGTGTTGAGATTTTATTTTTTCTTTTTCCTTCAGTAGGGGAGACCAATAAAAATAGCAAGTTGTTATTTTGGTCTTAAATTGTACATCAGGAATGCCTTTTTAAATGCTACTTTTGCTGTTGTGCAGTTAACAGAACATTGTTTTCAGCAAAGATGACTCTTGTGAAATCTGGAAGAATTTAGGTGTCTCTTGCTAGCATTCAATTTTTTGCTTTGAATTTGGTAGTGTGTAAAGCATAAACTCTCATTTATTTATTTCTTTTATGGTTACATGGTGTTTTCTTTGTCCTAACCCCTTTCTGCTCTTGATCAGAAATGTGAACTGTCTCAAATACTGTATCAGTTTGTATAATCAATAAAGAAAAATAATTATTTAAGAGTAGATTAATACAGTGTAATCAAAAGGACATTGAAAGAGTTGCAGGGATTTAAAAAAGCTAAATAACAGTCTCAGCTGGAGTGGTTGAAGTAAGAATGGTTATGCTATTAATGGTTATGCTATGAGATGAATGTTATAATTTTTCTGTGCCGTGGGATATAGTTATGTCTATATTTCCTTGCAGTTTAAACTAAGAGAGGAAAATATGCAGCTGCTGTTCCAGCAGTCCTGGGTGAGGTTRTGGTCTCTGACACCTTGCAGGGAAGTGCCATTGTGATAGGTACTCCTCRGGTAGTAGAGGGGTGCAGTGAGAGACAGCGGCGGTGAAAACCTCCGCAAATATTTGTGTACTGATTGCACTAAAGAAAAAACCTTTATCCAGCAGGCCTCTTTACATGTGAGGTTTTGTAGGGAACTTTTTCCAGCTGTGATTTAACTTCCCCAAAGCAAAGCCATTTGCTAATTCTGTTTTATCTCTATGCCTATTTTATTTCAAGGAGAGTCCCTCAAAGCTTTTCCCACAGTTACTCTTAAAGAAAACAGTGCTATTTATGTTTTTGCATTGAGAAGCAAATAGTTGTGTTCACACATGGTTCACAAATAGTTGTGTTCACCATGTGTTCACACATGGTTCAATGTGTGAATCATTTCAGGGAAGGTGCATCTTTTTCAGATCAAAGACTTGAGTCTTCTGTAAATAACCAAAGCAGTTTTATGCAAATGTTTTTGTCATTGATGTTTGGCATTCTACTTAAATGTTTCACACAGGAATGCAATGTTTATGTTTGAGGTTTTGGTTTGTACTTTGGTGTAAGAACAGGGATTTCAGTTTCCTATTTTATGCATTTCCATGAAATTCCATTTATCCATTTACAATATATTAATAAGGATGTTGGAGTCTCTTGTGTGAATAAATCTAGCAGAAGAAAGAAGGCAGAGAAATTGTGGACATGTATGTCAGGATGGTTCAATCACAAGTACTGGCTGTAGCAGTATTATGCAGCGTGGTTGATCCTCTGAGATGTGATCTGCTAATTTCACTAAGATTGATTTTCTRAGCAAAAATTGCCTTATGTAAGATCAATGGCCTTAAGTCTGGTTAGCAGTAAATATCATATATGTGAATATTAGTTATGACTGCTTGGTGAAAGCGAGTTAGATTGGTGGGTTCCTAACAGAAGAATGTATGTCAGTACAAAACCACAAGAGCAAATTGTAAAGAAAGACCATGTCCTTGATTGTTTTGATGTTGATAATACCCTCTGTMCATTTGGTCAGGACAGGATGTAATTCTGCCTCAGTGAAGGGTGGTCTGTGTACGTATTTCTGTTTTGGTTTTTCTCTCTTTGCTGTACTATTGCTTATCCAGTGTTCAGTTTATTCTTTATGCAACAATTCATCCTTTAAAGTGACCAACATGGACAGGGGTCTGTGGGATAAAATGAAAGGGAAGCATGGTGCTGTGAAGATGTCTATATCTTTGGCTTATGTTTGTAAGGCTCCAAGAACATCTAGTAGTTTTCTGCTGAAGAAATCTCCTTGATTAATGCTRTTGGAGGCTCTTGAAGTGCAGCCTTTGCTGGGTTACAAAAACGGGCTGTGAAGGGTACACTTCCTAATGTATAGGTGAGGATGTCTTGAAGTCAAAAAAGCAGCTTAATGCATATTGTCTCTTTATGCATTTATTTTTMAAACTGCCCATACCTTAGTGGACAGATATTTGTATGGAAAAACTGATATTCACCCTACATTTTTACTTTTAATATTTTTTCTGTTTTCCCTTTTCCTTCTCTCCTCAGTCTGTGTGTGATCATTGCTGCTGACTGCTGAACTACAACATATCTGTGATGAATAAACTAAAGGAACCTAGCCTGATGTTTGGGTCACTGGCTGGATAAGCAAGAGTTTAAAAAAACCTCCAAACCCCAAAAGTTCTATTGCAGGTATATCTTATGGAGCTGCTCCTTTTTAGCTGTTTCCCTTTCTGGGCATCAAATGAYTTTTGGGCAGTGTTTTCAAAAGTTTATCTCCTGTTTTGTCTTTCTGGTGCCTTTTCTCACAGACTTTACCCAGCTATGTTTCAAGTATTTGGGATTGTTGGACTGCTCTTCTGCAGGCACAGTAACAGACCTACAATAACTGGTATGAAATAAAAGCAGCTGGCTTGCTAGCCCAGTCTTACCAAAGGAATTTGAACGCCTTGTGACAGTGACTGATGCAATTTTGCAATCCTAGTTAAGTTTTGAACAAAATAGTAAATAAAAATAACTTCCAGAGTAATKCTGGGTTCCTGAAGTCCTAGCTTAGGAATTTTGGAGAATAAAGAGGATTCCTCTAGTGTAAAACCTATAMAAAAAAAAATATTTATTGCAAGCCTGCTCCTTTGAAAATTTTTGGGAAGCCTTAACTTGATACATGGGAATACTGCAAAACTTGTGTAATTTTTTTTTAAGCATGAAATGGGAAGCCTTTTAATTTGACTCATTAACCCACTGTGGCAGTGCCACTACAGTCTGTAGTTTGAGGCGAGGATCRAACTGCAGAAAGGAAGAGCAGATGTTAATGCACCAAAAAATTAATTCCCTGTGATTCCCTGAGWGGTTGACAAGCAGCACATTGTTTGAAGATGAAGCTGAAGAAGATGAAGTACGATAGGAATGACTTGACTGTCACTTTGAAAGAAATTTATAAATGCCTGAAAGAGAGAGGGTTGTTTCTATTTGTGWTTTAGCACATTTCCCTGTAGGGAGACATGTCAGATGTTATGGAAATAAAAAGCAGCTTCTTTGGCATGTTGTACATTGATTGCTCTGTCATGGACAGTGATCTCTGAATTGTGCTGACRTCCTGCCACACTTCATGCCCTGTCCTTTGTCCTAATGCAGCACTAATAACAGTTGTGATAAGTGGAAATATTACTGAAAATGTTTTTAATCACCTCAAGTAAGAAATAATGTTTCATCAGAGCAGAAGTGTTGTCAGTGCTGTTAGTGCAAAGTCACACAGGCAGTGTAAACACTGCTAATTTGAGCATTAGGGAACTTCTGTCTCATCATATTGTATGTGTCTAGGCCATGTGTTTTTATTGTGAGGTATGAAAAAATCACATTCTCTCAACTTCTGTGCTTAGCTGAACTTGTAGGTCTGTCTCTCAAATTTTCTTTAATGAGTAGAAGTACATTCAATTTCACATTTCTTCAACCTCTACGCCGTGTAAAAAATGAATTGGAAACATCATAAAATAAAAAGGAAATATTTTCATTTTAGTCTCTGCAATGACTTCAGCAAGTTTTCATTGAGTATTTTGATTTATTTTACTGCTTGTTAGTTAAAATGTGCTAGGCTTATTGGTCCAGGACTATATTCCTGTGTAATGTGTTCTGTAGCTCTGTAGAATGTTTRCCTGCCTTCATATCTCTACTTAAAATGCTTTTTCTGGTTATTAAAAAAAGAATGTCTTTCTTTTACCAAACATGCTTAGAAGTTATGGGAAAATCATGCTTGAAAGACAGAATTAATTTTGAAAAGTTATTTTCCAGTTGATGGTGAAGCCTGACACTGAACGTTGTGTATGAGCTGTGTGGGTATAGGAACACAGACTGCACTACACMAAGTGTTGGCAGATGCTGCGTTCATAATATTTGGTGTTGCTCCTTAAACACAAAATGCACTGCCTGCCAGTTCTCTGGAGCAGACTGAATGTTTATTGCAAATTGCCTATGTTATCTCAAGGAACAACTGGAATCTGGCTTTCTGAGCAGTAAGGGGAATGCAACTTCAAGTTCTTATATGAAGAGTTAATTTCATGTGATTTTGCTGTTATGGCAAGAGTGCAGCTCAGTTGGAAATAGTCTGTGTARCACCCGGTCTCTTGGAAGCTCTCCYATCTTTGGGGAGCAAAGGCATGTTTAATTTCATGGAGGAAAATCCCCTTTTTCCTTCTCTTGTCTCTTGAACTTAGCAGGCACTTTGCATTTTTTTTTCTGCAGAGCTTTTTATATCWATGGCTGGTTTGTTCAAAAAATGCAAAAAAAAGCTTTTAATGATTACTTCAGGATGTAGCTTGTAAAWGCTGAATGGATCACTCATTTCCTCTCCTTGGAATGCTGTTCAGTCCCCAGTGGGTTCTGGGTTTATTGCAGGCCGTGTTCTTTGCAGATGAAATTATTCCTGAGGCAGTTAAGCACCATATCTTATATTTGTTATGTTTCTTCCTTTCTTTTGGGAAGAAAGTTGAGTTAGAGGCTCAGCAGCTACAAAAATACTCCAACACTCCAACTTCTTTTATTTCTTAATTTCAAGGAAATCTTGCAGGCTTTTGAAGAAAGGGRTCTTGGTGTCTTCCATTCTTTATGATAACAGGGACTGGGACTTTTCCCCTGCAGCAGAGCCTCTCTCCTGTCACWTGCAGCAGGCTGCAGCCCCCATGTGGCTCCTTGCTGTGGCCATCAACCCTTGGCTGGTCAGCTGGAGAAGGCAACACTTTACTGGGTAGGATGAAGAGATGTCAGGAAAGCTGCCAAAGATAAGTTTGATATGTTTGACAAAATAATAGATATTTTAAGGACAAATGTTGCAGAACACATAGGCTTTTAGTTTAATCAAGTTATTTGGAAAATAATTTTCATTTCCAGACATGGATACTGGGAAGGAGCAACACACCAGGTGTGTTTGACTTCTAGTTTTGCTCTTCYSTGGAGACTTTCTTTCCTTCTGAATCTTTWTCCTCTTAGCTGTGTGCTGCTTAATTCCTTCTCTCTGAAAACATGCAAGTTTTGTGAGAATGCTGCTGTGTTCCTAGTTGGGACACACCCTTCTCTTTTCTGAGGTCTGGCCATGCCAGAATAAGTTCAGAGTCTAGGAATAAGTCAAATAGAAACCTCCAGGAGGTAAGATTTGGGATGTAGTGGCTTCTACTGAAAAAAGCAGTGTTTTGGGGCTTGTACCTATTGTTAAACTTAGCAGAAATTTTTCTCTTTATTTTCTTTTAACTTTATTGGCAAAATGTTTTGGTTTTTCTAAGGCTGTGGCTTCTTTTAGGAGCTGTTCTCTATGAGACAAAATCATAGGGATTTGAGGGCAGTGGAAAAGAGGGCAGAGTAAAATGGGAACAGTAGCAGGAATCAGATCATTGTTAGCTTAGCATACTGCATTCAGTACTAATGTACCTTATTCTGGGATGGTGGAGTTCTATTGTTGATTTGCTTTCTCAARTCTGTAAAAAGTATTTTATGGGAGCTTGGGAACAATTACTTTAGCACTGCTTGATTGTGAAACTGAATTATTCTCTTATTTGAAGTTGATTTAGAAATTATAAAAAGATACTACAAAATAGTGTAGGTGAAAAACAGATGCCCTGATCCCTTTTGCTGCTTTTCCTGAATGTGGCTCAAGGAAACAGCTGCAGTCTTTTCAGGTACTTGCATRCTTGTTTTCTCTAATAATATCAGGTAAGAGTTACATTGCCAATAGCAAATAAATGCTGAGTGATGCAGGGACTACCAGCTTCAAGAAACGTCCAATATTGCCTTCTCAGAAGTTGTACAATCTAGCCAAATTTCCATTTTGCACATAGTTTTCTAGTCTTTCAATGATATCTTATATTTCAGATCTCTCTATAAAAATTTGAGTCTGATTCTCATATTGAACTTAGGTATTTGACAGAGSTTTTGTTTTGCATCATTTTGCAAAAAAAACCCCAAAATTTTCAACTGCTAAAATCTAAGTTGATGCTTAAACATTTTTGATCATCTTCTGCAAGGCAAAACATATGCTATATTCGGGCACTAGGATTTCTTTAATGCTGTTTCTTGAGTCAGGCATCAGGTTTTTCTTTAATGCTATTTCTTGGGTCGGGCATCCCTTTTGCAGGTATAAATCATTATAGAAAATGCAAGAGAACGGGAGACAGGACCTCTAATCCCCAGTCTGTCAGTTCTGGCTTTAGGAGAGTCACTTAAATTGTGTCTCAGACTCCCATAAAATGGGATAACATGTCTCTTGCTCATCAGGGTATTGTATGAATCGATTCACACTTGTAAGATTTTGTGGAATGCTTCATGTTGCTGCATTTCACTCAACCTCCTGCTGCACTCCCCACCCCCTGCTGATTCCTGGATTTGCACTGGCCAAAAGAGACATGATGAAGAGAGAAGTAATTCTAAGTAATATTCAGAAAGATCAAAGTAAAAATGAATATAAACATGAAGATGCCACTTGGAGCAACATTGTCACAGGAATCCACAAGTCAATAAAATTGCCCAGGGTCACTTTTATCCTATGGTCTCTTGTCAGGAATCTGAYGGGGAAAGGAGATATGTGCTGGAATTTAGCAGACACTGTGGAAGGTGTGAGAGCAGCAGGCTCATTCTGCCCTGTGCTGTACCAACTGCATAATACCCCAGTAATTTTTCAGCCAGTGGATGCTGTGGYTCCTACAGGGTAATTTTATCCCTGTTCCGGAATATGTCCTCTGCTATAGGAGGTGTTTACACAACCCTGTCTGCACTACTGAAAGTGCAGCTGGAGTGTGCTGTAGACACAGTGCAGGAAATCTGCTGGCAAGCTCCAATGGCAGGCTTTGAATGAAGCACAGSACTTCCACTGCATTTTTCTTAAATTGAAATTGTCTGGCCTTATGTTTACCTGTCTGGAACCCAGCACAAATTCTAGATGGGTTGGGAAGGACTCATGAACCATTTAATTACTCTTTATGAGCCAGACTAATGATAAGCACAGGCTGGACCATCTTATGTAGGCAGCTATGGCTGCAGATGCAATTGGTGCCAAACCCTGTTATTCCTCTTGTGTAGATGGAGCAAATGCCATCCGAACATCCCAAATACTAATCAGGCAAAATAACACTTCTGTAGGGAAATTGTCTGTATCAGAAATTCTGATGAAGTCAAAACCTGCTGAGCAGTATATGYRATTTGARTTGAACAGGTGCAGCTTCATCAGTRAAACTTGGAAATGCAGACCAAGACAAAGCCTTAATCTGACTATTAGTTTTCAGAAAATACTCCCTGTGTGTGTATTTTRAATGCTAATTTTAATCAGTGTAAGAGACATCTAAACTAGTCATGGAACTGCAGTCCTCTTGAGAGCAATAGGATTTACAGCGTAGCCTGTTGTCTGATGAGCCTCCTCAGCAGTCATATGAAGAGATGCCTAAATGACAAAGTATTGTATTTTGGAAGCTTGTGACTTTGAAAATGTTTCCAGCTGAATTTAAATTYAAATTCAAGCTGAATGTTTCTCTGAATTTAAAATACTAAGAATTGTACATTTCTGAGTATTTGGGCATTTGCTGTGAGAGAGCCTTGTTTGTTTGTGGGAGTCTGTGTTCAGGGCACTAATGCAACTCCTGGTCAGATAAAAATAGGCAAACCTGGGAGGGGGAGTATTAAAGGAGTGTAAGGAAAGCAACAGAAGAGTTGTGTGCCATTATACCATATGGGGCACAGCAATGTGCTAGAAGAGAGCAGCAAATAGCACTGTTTGCTGTGAYATGTGTGAAGGAAGCTTTCCCTTTACGTGCCATCAGTTTTATCTGCCTGTAATAACTGTCTGCATGGATTTATTAATGTGATTAATTACCTTAGAAAATATCACTCTGATCTGATTTTTTTATTCTTAACCAGGCAAATTGTAAGAGTGCCCAGAAATAGAATAGCAGCACTTTGTATATTTTTTTCTTCCAATCCATAAAATATTTCTTAAATTAGCATTACAGAATAATAGATGCATCTATAGTTATGATCAAATCAATTCCGACCAAACCCCTGCAGGCCATGGTAGCAGTCTAAGTGCAGTATTCTTATGCTATAGAAATGATGCAGTTCAGAGCTCAAAAGCCTCCCAGAGGTGGTACTGTATTGTCAGCTCTTTGAATAATGGATGTGTAACACTGTGGTTTTTTGGGAAAGGGCCATGTGGTTTAAATACCCAACAATTTTCTGGAGATCTGTTCAGGAAAAGCTGATTTGAAAATGTTTGTTAGGAGTAGGGACAGCTGAAAAACAAAAAAAAAAGTGAGAAAAGCTGAATAAATTCAGCAAGGATAGAATGATTGACAATGAAGACCTGTTTACAAATTTAATAGTCCTCTGTGGTTGAAGAAACTGGAGATAATATAATTCAATTAAGCAAGAAAGCATCATGAAATTGTGCCAACACCTTTGATTATGAGTGAGATGAGTGTCTCTTCAGAGGGAAATCAGATAGAATTTGAATAGTGGTAGTGTCTTTAATGAGCCATTTTGACTAGTCTTTGTTTTGAACTTAGATTTCCATTTATGTGCAAATACATTGCATTAGCAGGCAAAGGCATCAAAAGCAAAAATATTGTCGTTGTAAAAATAAAATTTGTCTTTCCAAGTTTGGTTATGTGAGGATATTTAAAATTGAATCAGAATTAATATTAAAGAAATGAAGTAAATCATCAATCTGAATGACAAATAACATGACAAGAGTCCYGCTGGGTCTATTTTGCTCAATATCCTTTCTCTGACAAGGGCCAGCGACAGATGTTTGGAGAAGAGGCACGAGGAGAGAAGCACAGAATAATTTCTAGTCTTTCTAGAGGGGACATTGGCAGATTCCAGAGTTTTGTGATTCAGGAACTTCCTGCTTTAGAGTTAGTCGCTGCTTTATAAGAGAGTAATAACTAGATGCTCTGGAATCTGAGTTGGTATATTACTGTAAATTGGTTCAGATGGGTTTTGTTAGATCAATTCCTGCACAGTGCACAGGCATGCRTGTGAATTAACCTTTCCATTTGCARAATGACATCCTCTTAAAGAGAAAAACTGGAGAGAGAGAATTTGAATTGCTTTTTTGACCCCAGAACTAACACTACTTTCAAAATTCCTTGAAACAAAAGTACTCCTTACAGAAATGAGTAATAGCTTACCAGATGAATAAAATCTGTGTTTACTGCTTAAAGAGATGTCTGATTGACTTGMTTCAATGTAGACTGAAAACTGAAACTTTATGCAGTCTTGGTGTAGATTAGCCAAATGATGAGCAAATATTAAATATTTAAATGAAGAACATAATAAGTTTGTTGTGGGAAATTATCCAGAAATAAAACAATGGAGGGGAGGCTTGAACACAGTTAAAAAATAGTGGAAGCCAAGAGGTTTTCTTCATTAAAAAGCATTCCTGAGTCAACATTTTATTATCTTTTCCATATTTTTTGCTGTGCAGCATGTGCTTGGGAAGTTCAGTGGCGTTGGGGATAGTGTAGTTGTACTATTATTTAGGTCTTAGAATTGMAACTGTTTTCATTTTAAGTAGTGCAAGGAAGTACTACAAAAGGTATAACAATAATTAATTCCAAATATTGATTTTGTAGTTCCATATAACAATGGTCTGGAAAAAAGATATTATATGCACGTTTGCATGTTTTATGGAACAATTACACATTGRAGCAGGAGTAATTTTATTGGTTTTTTGTAACACACAACTTCTGAGGATATTTTTCTACCTCTGACACTGTATTTTTTAAAAAGAACCCAAACAGTGTAGTCAGTCCTAAGGATAGTAACTAGCACTGTTGTTTCTTGAGGTTTATTTATTTGTTGTGGTTGCCTATGCCTTGATATTTTGCATGCCAGACTGTTGCTCTGCACTCTTGGATGTACGTGAAAGAGGGGAGTATGTGCTCAGTACATTTCTTAATAATTCTGCATAATTGGTGCTCATTTATTAAGCAGGCACTTCTGCAATTGATGCCCAAGGGATGAGGAATGAGCTTCATGGGTGATGGGTGAATGCTTAGCACTGTGAAATGAAAATGTTTAATTCATGTCTATTACTTTTCCATTTACTTACATGAGAAGCAGTGTAAAATAGAGCTGAAAAGTTACTCAGTTTGGATTGCCTATGAGCAGATTTATTCCAGGATTAATTGCCTCAATTGCCTGCAGTTTTCCCTTCCCAATTTTATTGACACTGACTTCAGAATACTGTCACTTGCTTTCAGTTGTACACAGGAGTTAATCAGCACAAGTGCTCTTAAGATCAGGCACTTTGTCTCGATGTAGGGTATGTGATTATTCACTTGGATACGATGTTCATCTTCTCATCTTTGCCCCTTCCAAAAATAGCATGCAGGAGGRAGCACTTTAACTTTTCAGTGAGATGTTTGCTGTGCTTTTGTTTTCCTTTTCCTGTTCTAGTTTTGTCCTTCCTTCTCAGGTTCCAGACCATTTTCTAGGTACATTTTTAAAYGCTAGGATCCAGCAAATTTTAATAACTTTTGTTTCGTAGTCAGAATTTGATTGCTGAGTCTTTTGGGCTCTGTGTTCCACAACAGAGAACAATTAGTTTTGTAAATTTCATTTCTATTATCAATTTTTTTCTAGAAACCCAGGGTGATTTGACTTTATCACTCTGGTATTGATTATTCCATGAGCTTTAATGACATACTTAGTAGTACACTGTGTGCTCTAAAATRCTGAACAGGTGTCAAGAATATAAAATGAAACTGGTTCTAGTTACTCAGCTTTTCCATCCCAAGTAAGTGTGGAACTTGTAATTTCTTCAAATGCACAAACAGGACGCCAGAAGTACAGGTCTTTTTCTGAAGTTATGGGCAAATAAAGCCTCCTACACCATACATATGTCTTCTATGGCATTAGAACAGTGTTCTTGGTGACTTTATGCTGGCTGACCTCAATCAGCATTATTTTATTCWGAGAAAGCTGAGTAAAATATTGAGSAATGCCTTGAAAAATGAAGCCCATCAGCACTGCTTCAAAGGATTTCACTGTGTGCTGTTTGTTTGGCTACTGCAAAGGTTATTAGCATTAATTGTTTGTAGGATCTCCAGGTTGTTTGCTGATTGATACCCATAATGGGGTTGCTAATTTATGTAATCTCTGTGCTGAGAAACATTTTCTTGTTTTTMTTTCAATGTAACCCAACACTTCCCAGTTACCTTCATGAAATCCCAGCTGCAGCACAAGAGTTGTGTGCTTTGATGCCAGCATAGCCCRTGTGGAGTCAGCAGCTGACAGTGCTGGACTCATTCCATTACTCTGGAAAGTTTGGTGTGATCCAGCTGTCATCCTCACCATGAATGAAACTTGCTCTTGAGCTACTATCTCTGCATCATTTTTAGTCCTTATGGTTTTAGCACTGCAGCAAGATCATGTGGCAGGTATTCAATGAAGGCTTGGAGCAAGTACAGAGACTCAGGAGGTACCTGGCTCTGTCATAATTCTTTCATGTTGCAGCATCTATTGTCAAAATTTTAATTAAAATGTTACTTCAGGTGTATTGAGATGTATTTAACTTGTTCCTTAACAATTTGGCATAGTTTGGGTTTTTTATGGAAAAAAAACCCAACTTTGAATGCATCAGCAATAATGGTGCTTTACAAATTCTCTTCCAGCCATGACTTCATTTTATTCCYGGTTTAGTTTCACCTCATGTGGAAAAATTGGATTTCAACTCTGAAAATGCTGCTATCATTTTCTCACTTCTCAGTTGCACTCAGTTTGATGTTTTCAGGACAGGATSTAGTTGGAATGGGCCTGTTGGAAGTGGCTTGTTTTTTGTCAATTTAACACCATTTCAGCCTTCATCTGTGTTATTCCTCAGTCTTTGAAACTGCTCATGCCATTTTTATAATGCTTCTGTCACTTATTAATGAGGCCCTTGGCATATAAATAAAGTTGATTTCTCTGTGTTCATAATGGCTGAAAGTGGGTTCTTTTTTGGTGTTTTGTTTTGCTTTTTTGGGTGATTTTTTTTTTGATGGGAAACCTTGAATACTCAAAGGCCAAGTTYTTAAGCACTTGTTTAACTCATCATATTGTAAGTACTAGTATTGGCTCCTGCATTTCTACTGAGAGAAGAATAGGGAGGCTGTGCATAAATATCTTAAACTGTTTCAAGGCAGGAACTCAGATTTTAGGCAGATCCTGCAGTTTTGAATGCAACACCAGGAGAGGGTTCATCACAYACAGAGAGCAGTGAAGTCCTGTGCTTTGGATGAACTTTTGCCTGTTCCTTCTTGTGCCTGCTGTTGGCTGTCTGTCTCTTCCCATCCCTTCAGCATTGCTGCCGTTCTCAAATCTTCCAGCAAATATTTGTCCTCTTAAAGCTGGCTGGAAAGTGTGAAAGAGGAATTGTTCAGTGGATTTGCTCTTTGCTGAGCAGGTGCAGTACTAGCAAGTCTATTTTATTTGTAGTGACAGAGTTGGTGCAGTTCCCCTTGAAGGAGCTCATGGTGAGTTGTCCTCCATCTGCAGTCCTGGGACCTGAGCTTGCAGGGAGAGAGTTTGACCAGTCTGCTGGAGTCTGGAATTTTTATTGGTTGGAACAGGTCGTGTTGAACTGTSTCTAATTCAACTGCTGCAACTCATAGCTCTAAACATGACAAGTATTTTCTGTAGGAGCTATGCTTTGTAAGAATGTAGGAAAATCCACAAGGAAGACACTCTAGTCAGAGAAGTTTGAAGGCAAAATGGGAAGGGATTGAATGTGGAACTTTAACTCTCGTGAGAAATACAGGAAATGCATCATTAAACTACGAAGAGATGAGCTGTGCAGAGATGAAAGCCAAAAAAACACTCTGTGGCAGGAAAAACAACAGAAAAGTAATAGGTGCATGGTCTGACTGTCAGAGGTGCTCAGCATTTCCATCAGTCACTGTCAGCAATCTCTGCAGCTCCTTGGCACGTCCAAAGCTACCAGAGGCAGAGAAAGACAGACACAGTTTCAGTCCTAATTTTCAAAAAATCAAAGAACATGAAAAAATAGTACCAAGTGAGGTGCTTTGCTGTCTGCTGCATGTAAAGTGCCTGGCACATTGCTTCATGAAGCTTGCAACGCGTGTACTTCCAGTGCTTACAGATTTTAAAAAAATTTCTTCCTTYGACAATTTACCATATATAACATCATTTCACTTGTTTGGGAATGAGCATCATCAGGCTTCTCAAAAAGATAGGAAAAACAAAATTAGAGTCTTTAGAAACAGGTTAAAGCAAACTAAATTAAGTRTTTTCCTCAATTTACATGGTTGAAGGAGAAAAGATGGGGTCTGCAAACAGCATGGGCACATTGGTAGATTTTTCTTGTACAAAAATGTCTTTTCATTGAAAAAATGTTTCAGGGCATCAGTAATAAAATTGAGAAGTGCAGTGAAAGTAAAATATTTTATACCATTGCAGAATAAAAAAGCTGTTAAGAAATATATGTGCAAGGAAGATATTAATTTCACCACTAGTACTTCAAGACTGATTGTTCCATTTTCTCCCATTCTGGAAAAGGAAAGAAAAGAAGGACAGCACTTCTTTGATGTAAATGAAAAATTAGTTAGAAGATGAATTAATAGAAGTTGTAATTCACAAATTCACATAGCTGCTGTAGACTATTCAGTAGAAAACACTTTTGTATCAGAAGGGCAGCAAATAGCTTTACTTCTGCATGGAATTTTGTTACTCATTTCAGCTGTATAGATCAAAGTTTTATTTACCTTCTATGAGAAACTCAGTGTATTTCTGCAATGTATAGAATGTCTTTGGAGGCATTTTACAACTTGAGCTGAGCTCAGAGTGACTGAGGTTAGTATTCAAATAAACATAGGAGTCATTCATCAATAGAATCTATTATTGCAGATGAAATGAAATTGGAGGAAGTGAAAACTGTCAGGATACTAAGGACTGATCATAGGGGTCAGACTTTAGCAAATATTCTTGTGCAGCTTCATGCAAAGCAGCTCTGGCAGTCTCAGGTCTCTTGTTCCTGCAGGAGATCAGAGCTCTCCAGCAAGGGAAAGAACCTTCATGTCTGCAGGCACTGATCTGCTCTTGGGCAGGCTCGGGAGGGGAAACACTGAAAGCTTTGGATTAAGGAAAAAGTGGTTACACGAAAACAAGGGGAGCACACTGAACTTGGAATTAAGCATTATGAAGGGGTTTATTTTTTCAGTCAGCTTGAGCTGATAATGGAAATGTTCATGTAATATTAATCAGGATATTGGCTTCTGCTATTAGACCAGAAATGCACATTTGAGCAATGAGCTTATTTTCTTAAATGTAATTGTCATTGATGAACTAAAGGTCTTTTTGAAATAGAAGGAAAAAAGCATTAAGTCCATTACTTGTGGAAACAAATATTTTTCCACTGCCTTTCTCTGATAGTTTTTAAATTYCTACAGTAATGTCATAGGAAAATTTGGCTTTTAAAGATGTGAAAAATCAGAATGGGATTTTGTGCTTGTTCCTTTGCTGGTAGTTATTGTTCTAGAACAGTCATTTCAGCAAATACTCATTTTAATCAGTGTAGACATATAAAAAAAAGGRAATTAATAGGATTGCATGTCACCCATGTTCTAGTTCTCATGTCTGCAGGTCCAGATTTGCAAATAAAATTTTATTTGAATGGTATTGTTTTCAGTTGCCCTAAGGTATTCAACTGTTTTTCTGTGGTCATAAGTTTACTGATGTGATGGTTTGTAATGATATGTTGTACTTGCCTACCAAAATTAGGATTAGAAAGGCTGAGTAGTTCCCTTCTATTCAAATCAATTTTGTTTGACAGGTCCATAATTACTGTCTGTTTGCAAACTGTTTTATCTTTACCTTAATGAAGTTAAACTTTCTAATTTTTATGACTGGAACAGGCAGTGCATATTAAATCTTTGGAAGGCAACATGAGACAAAATGAGTTTGGTTATGACTGAATTCATTTTCAAGTCTCGTTCGTCCAGCTGAAACGTTCTTTTTAGCTCATGTTGTAACACTATCTCAGGTACAGGAAATAGCTAGCTTGTCAGAAGTTCTGTTCTGAGAACTTTAGTCAATCTTCTCAAAGTTTATGCTATACTAGCTTCCCAAAGTTTAAGCTAACTAGTTTATACATCTTCTTGCTGATACGCATTCCATATTTTATTTAGTGTTATCCTTAAGGACTGTTTTCAGCAACAATCAGMTTCATGTGTATGTATACTCTGGACAATCAATCCGTAGCAGCTGTGATTGCCCATGGAAAAGGAATGTAGTCAGTAAATGCAAAATGTTTGAATTTAAGTTAATTTAGACTGAACCACCTGCAATTTCCCAGCTCTGCTGYCTTCCTCAGAAACAGAGCTAAACTGTGTGCCTCAAGTCAACTTGCATTTCTTGGAAATGCTTGACACAGTAAATCTCAGCATGCAAATGATTTCCTACCTTGAGAATACATTGGCTGCAGGTGTCCCTCTAGAGCTGGGTACTACTGCATATATTTATCCTAGTATTTAACCTGCTGCACACTTATTTTGTGGGCTRCATCTAGCTCCCCTGTGAGCACATGCACCCTGCCCGCAGCAGTGTCAGTGGGAGAACACAACTTGCTCCTGTTTTAACAGGCAGCCYCCTGTAGATCTGCCAGCCTGGGCTCTTCCTCTCCTTCCTCCAGGCTAAAGAAGCCAGTTTAAAGTTAACCTAGTTTTAAGCTGTAAACAGCAGGTCTTTGCTCCTGTTTCACCTTGGCTGAAATAAAAGGAACACTTTTAGGATACTACTGGTGATGCTTGCACATGGAGGTATTTCCCTTTGAACTTTAGAAATTACTTTCTTCAGAGCAAGCAGAAGCAAGCAGAACCTGTTGTAAGTCTTTCAGTGAATGTCTTGCAGAAAAAGGMAACTTGGGTAAAACTGTGATTGACACAATCTCATGTCAGACATGTTTTAACTGCTCCCTGCTGACASCAATGGAGAGTTCAGAAATCTTMATGTYATAATCTTGCTTTAAAACAAACACRGAACCTGAGTCGAAACACACATTAAATGTTAATATGCTGATAAAAAGGAGMCTCTGGTTATCTTGCTAAAAGCTATTCATAGGCAAATAAGATGTATTAAAAGCATAACTGTTTTATTGTACTCAGATGACTAGAACAGCTTCTAATAGTGTTTCTGCAGAGATAAGATACAAAACAGAATTATTATACCTRATGTGCCCATAAATTTGTGTGACAAAGATTTTCTCCAACAGCAGGTATAATGAAAAAACATCCAGAACAATRTAAAGACTATTTATTACTTCAGTGGACTAAGTATAGATTTTTTTATGTGGTTTATTTCCATTTGTTTTATATTGGTGAAGACAATGTAAGGGGACTCAGGAGAGCAATAGAAATGATGTCTGATGGCCTGGGAAGATGAAGTGGAGAAGAAATTCTTTTTAGCTTAGTTTTGTCTATAGGGGAGTTWGGACAAATACGATTGATTACAAAATTGTATTGAATGGTTTTGGAAATACATAAGATTGGCCAAGTTTAAAAGAACACTTGAGTCGCTCATGGAGATCTTTAACTTAGAATTTTTGTCACAAGCATATCTGTCATTTGTCTGTTGACAAGAGTCAATTATTTGAAACGAGAATATTTACAGCCATGAACAAAAAACTAATTACACACTATATAACTAGTGTGTATCACTATTGACTGAGTTGGCTTTTCTGTAGCCTAGTAAAATTAGATGATGAAGTGGATGGGTTTTCGTGGTGTGTAGCACTGTGATTCAGCTAATTACCAGTGKACAATAAATGTGCAGCTCTCTTCCTCAAATACTGTACCAGGGAGTGGTTAGTTGGCTTTATTGCTAGGATCAGGCTGTGTGATGGAGAGCTGATTTGTGCAATATTTTGACTTTTCCATTGAATTCCATTGATTTCTGTTGAATTTTTCTGAAATTCAGGGTTGTGACTTTCACAGAAGATATATCGAGAAAGTGGGTAGGGAAAAAATCCATAGAAATCCCTCTAGAGGACCATGTTGCATTGTCTATTGAAATGCTTCTTGCATGGGGTTTTATCACTTAGAATGAGGCTCTTTGGACAGAGAACCGTGTATTTATATCATGCTTGAAATTAAATCAGTTTTGCTTTGTCTTGCCCATAGTATGATGGGTATGAAGTTTGAAACATGGAAAAGCAGTAAAGCTTGTCATGGTGGCATTGTTTCTTAGACAAAGAAAGCAAAAATACTGTTGTCACTCAGTAATGTCAGTCAGGGGTAACTGCAAGCAGGTGCTAATTTAAATGTCATTAATAGAATCACGAGACCCGATAAAATTCGATTGTAATTGAAGTAGATGAGGCACTGAGAGCTCTGTGTAGTGAAAGTGAATTATGATATGAGGCACAGGAGGGGATCTTTGTCTTATTATTAAGACCTATAATACAAGAATTCTTTGCCATGCAACTCCAAACCTGAGTCAGGGGAGACCTGGCCTCTCTATAAACAACAATGCAGAAGGAATGTGATAACCTTGCAGAATAACAATTTTAATGACCAGGATCTTGATATGGGTGTATCAAGAGCTTTAAGCAGTTAATATTTGTTTCTTTGCTATTAAAACACATAGGGAAGTCAGTTTAACCAGTGGAAAAAGCTGCTGAAAAGCATTGTTATCTTTGTCCTAGGCTTCTGTTGCAAGTATAAATTGCAGTATAAAGACTGGAAGGCTGGTGTTGCAATACCAAATCTGACATTCCTCCTAAACAGAGACCACCTAACACTTCTGAGCCACTGTAAATCCCACAGTAACACAAGGAAAAAAAAGACACTTAACTGTGAAGCTCAGTATTTATCTTTTTATAAGTACCACCATTTTGATTACATAAAATAGCAGAGTTGTTGCTTAGGTTTTGGATATTTGCCATCCATGCTGCTTGTCAGCACTGGCGAAGCTACTCAGGCAGAGCTGGGGCTGGTAAAGGGCTTTTAAAGCACTTTAAATCAAAAGCTCAGTTTTTGCAGTATTTCAGAAGCTCTAATTTAAATATATATATGTGTTTGCCTCTACCCAAATATATTTCAAGTTACAAATGAAAGCAAATAGTTGGTATTACTTAAACTGTTGCCAACAGGCTAAAGTGTTTTCTCAATTTTCATTGAGACAATTCGGATTGAAATGAAATCAAGGTCATGCCAAATACTGTTAATGTTTATGAATGCTGCCTGTTTTGACCTCCTTTTTAAATCTTTTGGAATATTTTTTGTTTCATTATGTAAAACGTCTTTGCAGAGTTTTGTAAATAGATTTTATGTTCAGGTTCTGCCAATATTTATTTGTTAATATATGCAGAGATACTGAAGGTATGACACACATGGATCAGGATGACAAAAATTCATTAGCCTTTATTCTAGCCAAAGCTGAACCTCTGACGTGACAATTCAAACTGTCCTTTAAAATGCTAGCAAAATTGAGATTATGCCTGAGGAGGATCCCACTGTAGTCTGCTTTTTGTTCACTGCTTGTAATTTACAGACTCTTGAGACTCCCTGTCTCTGTGTTTAACTTKATGCATGATTTGCAGCTATACAGTSTTCTCCAATGTCAAATTTTAAGGTGAGGTAACTGGGAAAGGTAATTTTTATGCAATTCATCAATATCTGCCCCCTGTGTTTCTGGCCTTTTTGCACCAAGTTCTTTTAGATTTTTCCTTTTGTTTTTTCTGCTGTAGATGTGGTTGTACCATATTTTATGGTGATCAACTTGCATGATCTGAAGTAATCAGATCATACAAGTTCATCACCTCACAGTAACTTTCTTGTTCTGAAGTAGTAGGAAGGCTGAAAAAAGTCTCTTAATTTACTAATAGGATTTTCCATCAAAAGATAATACATTTGGTCATGTGTGCTCTAAAAAGAGCTGGAATAAGATTTTTTATTTCTTTTCCTGTACAAATATTTAAATTATATGTTTATGTTTTGATGTTGTTTGTGCTATGATTTAAATAATGTAACGTGGTTGCTTAACTAATGCTTACTCTAGCTGTGGTCATGAGAATTATCCCTAAAGTGAGTTAATGCCTSTTGCAACAGTAATTTGAGGCAATGTTTATTAAAAAATGAAAATAATTTTTAAATTGTCAGTTAAGAACCCTCAAATCATGGGCATCATCTGTCCATCTATCATTGCTCTTCCTCTCCTACTCCACAGTCCTGCTGTAGTACAGGTGTAATACTCTACCCAATTTCAAAAGGAAACRTTGAACACCTGCTTGAAAGGAGATGTGTCAAGAAAAGCACCCCAGCAATCACAAAAACCCCAAACAWTTTCCCTTTACCCCCATCCTGTTAGATGGAGCCCCTCTGGGGTTTGGAGAGGCATGGTTTCCATGGTGTGACATCCTGATGCCATCAGTTGGCATTGAGGGTTTCTTAATGCAGTTGGGGTTTCTTAAATTGTARTGGCTGGGGAAGTAACTCGGGCCAGTTTGGAAATGGTTGTGAAATGTGGTTTTACAGTTACTGTTCTCACCATTTTACAAAATCCCACTGAGATTAATTAGTGCCAGGGATAAGGCAGGGCAGAGGAGATTTACAAAGCTTCCAGCACTGCATTCAGTATTGATGGCTAAAAGCACTGTGTTCCCCACAAGGGGAATTGGTGTAATTTGTCTGAGCACTCGGTGTTTGTAACATTTCTGGGATGTTTTCTGCAGGAGCTGGGCTCTKGCTGGAACAGGCAGTGAATACCTGATGCCATGTCAGCGTGGGTTTGTCTGCTTGGCATTGCTAATATAACTGTGTAAGCAATCCAGCACCCTACAGAGTCATTCCTCTCCAGTTCTTTGCCTAAGACTCCCTCAGCTGCAGTTCTCCTTCAGGTACTGTGGTCTTTAGTAGGAAAAAAGTCCTTTTTCCGCTCCTTTCAAAGACCAGTGTAGGTAGATGATAAATCCTGCTCCTGGAAGGTACCTTGTATGGTTTGAAACTACAACATGATACAAATGGAATATCTAACAATTCTCTTACAAACTCTGCATATGTTATTCCAGAAGATAGGTTCTGATCCTTTATTTTAAAATGTAATTACTGATGCAGATTAAGGGCTCTGGCATATTGGCAGTGGAGGCCATCAGTATTGTGGATGGTTTTTTAAATAGATAAGTAGATTTTTTCACAGTGAGCTCCAAGACTAATTGAGCCTTAAGTCTGTGCTCTTTCGTCACTTGTGAACTTTGCAGCACTCTTCATTAATGAGGTTAATTTTTGGGATTCTGCCTGAAGTTCAGCACATGTTGAAATGTGTCACCAAAGCTTTTTGCTTAGCTTGTGCCTCCTCATTGCCTCCCGAAAGTTTCTGCAGAACTCAAACCAGTACCAGGCATGAGAGGAACAGTTCAGCTTTTGTTGGTATTGTCACTGAATAATATTGGAATTTAGATCAAAAGCTTTCCTTTTTAAACCTGATTTCCATGGCATGGACTGTGCTGTGACACAGCCTTTTCAGCAGCTGGGGCTTTTGGGGCCAGTATTCATTCTTTTATAATTACTAGTGTTCTATTATTAACCAGACRTTGTGTGCACCTTTGTTCCACTGGCCCTCTTTTGATCAATAAACGTGTTCAGTTGCTTTTTCTTGCTCATCTAAAGACTTTCTGAATCTGTTCTTTGTGTGGCTTTGACTACAGCAGCCAGGATGATTTGTTTTTCTGCATTTCTAGGATTGCAAAGACTTCCTGTAACTCAGAGGTAGAGGGACAACAATTTAAAACAAAACAAACCAATGCCCAAAAAGTCATTGATTATATACTAGGTTTTGAAAACAGTGATTTTTGTTGGTACACCTCTATTTTTCTCTCAAAGGTCACAAAGGGTGTGATAGTTCATTTAGTTTCTTGAAGTTGGGTGGATTGTCTTCCTTTCCATGCCTTTGCTCATACAATCAAAATGTCTGGCTTAAGTCAAATAAAATATTCAATCTTAACTAAACTTTTTACCTAGTGTTCAGGCTATACAATAAATTATTCTTGATTATATRTGCTTGCTTTATGATTATGTGTTAATGGTGAACTGTGTTGATTTCTTGAACTTTATAATATGAGTGTTAAAGTGCTTTTTTTGTTTGGTTGGGGTTTTTTTGTTTGTTCACTTTTCCTTGTAACACCCTGCCCTTGTAATATCCCATAAGGACAAGTTGGAAAAGTCAAAAGAATTCCCTTCTTGCAGCTAAGGTATCATGAGGCATATAATTGCACTCCAGGTGCTGTTTAAAATCTGACAGAGATAAATTTAAGTTGGTTGTACAGTATAATAGCAACAGAAGTAGACAGATGTTTAGCAAATAAACTGAAAAAAGTTTCAGAGACTGCTCTGAATGGCAGCAAGGTTTTGCCTTTTGTAATTTCCCTTATTATGCTCCTTACTATCTTTCTACAGTTGATTTGGGAATTTCCACGTTTGCCTACAGTGAGACTCAGTCACACAGGGCATGTGGATGAGACTGTMCCCAGAACCTAAACAGGTCATCAAATGCAGGCTGCACAGGTCAGYCCTGACAGAGCTGCTCTGTGTGATGCTGATGCTGTAGGTTCTGTGCACCTTGCTGGCACAGCACCTCCAAGGAAGCCTGTGCTGATGTGTCCTTTATGTCCATCTTCTGCCTTTAATGGTTCASCTGGCATTGCTATTAATAACTGGACCATTAAAATGAATTATTAGATTGAGCACAACGAAAGGGAATGTTTTAATAAATTTGTAAGGAAGTGTTATATGTTAGTTTTGCCATGCTTTCACCAAATGAATGTTATGCTTTAACATTATGGTCTGCTAGGATCTACAAATTTTTGCAAACAATCCAGAAGAAATGCCTGCTTCAGATGCTAAGTCTTGTTTTCTGTCAGAAGTGGTACTGAAATGCTTGAAAGTAAACAGAATCTGAACAAAATAAGCAAGAGCTTTCTTTAAATACTTCTCAAGGTGGAAATGCTTTGTTATGGCTTTAATGTGAAATGTATGGTTTAGCACTTCATTATGATATAAGGATGCTGTAATAGAGACAGTGTAAATACAAAGAGAATATTTGGYTGTGAGCATAGACCTGAGACTTTCAGCAAGAGTTGAGAATGGTTTGTTCTCTGCCTCAGATGGGGCTCCTGTGCCACACCTCAGTGTCTGGCTGGGCACCACAAGTGACCCCCTCCACTGCTTTGCTAGTTGATATTTCCACCAAAATTTATACCCAGGAAAGGAATGTAAATATAAAGTGCTTCTTCAGATATTGTAGATCTGAACAGAAATTACTTATCAAAATAAGTGTTAAACTAGTTCTGTTTAAAACGTTGATATTAAGAGTTGTGAAGAGAGCTATTTTTTGGTGACTTGCTCCAGGCAGCGCACTGGCCTTGAGTGCCAGTTAAAATTCCCTGGTAGAATTCCCTGGCAGGGACTGTGGTGTGYGGTGGGTCACCATAGAATGGAATACTGAGTTTAGAGTGTTATCAGCTTCTTTCTTGCTGATTTGAGGGGTTATCACTGAAATCATTCCCCCTCTGAGATGTTTTTCTTTTTCCCAAGCAGAAGGCACTTCCCTTTCTCCTCCCCCCCAACCCCCAAATCTTGCTTTAGATTTAATTGTGAATTTTACTGCTTGTATGCTCCAGCCATTTTAACACTCTCAACCTCAATCTCAATGTGTCACAGCAGCACCAAATTATTTTGTCAGTTTGTATTTTAATGAGAGCTAGGATCTAGTTGAAATTGGAATTAGCTGCTGTAGTTCATGGCRTTCAATTTTCCTAGTCCCCGCCTCATCAAAATATTCACCAAGCTGCTTCTTTCAAACTTGCACTTTACTACTTAGAGCATTTACATGAATAGCAATGTAGCTGTTTCAGGGATGAGCAGAATCTATAACTTSTGTGGAGGAGGCTGTTTCATCACTCTTTTTAAATTCACTTATGGATATCAGCACCATGAAGTGCTTTCTGTCCTCTACTGTGAGCCAAACTGGGACTAGCAGCCACCTGATTTAGTGGAACAGCTTCTTTTTCTTTCTCCCATGCTCTCACTACCTACTGTTTCTCCCACCCTATTCTTGTTTTGCTAATTCTGTTACTTTCTCTTTGTGTTCTCTGCCCTAGAGCCCCGAGCAGCCCTGCAGAGTTGGTTCAAAAGCTGTCAATTCAGCAAAGCAAAAAAGCACAAGGCAAGCTAGATCCAATTGTTAATTACTGGGTGAGATGTCAGGATTTGTCAACTCCAGCAGATGATGAAACAGAAAATTGTACTTAAAATCTGTGTGGAAACTAGMAAGTTCCAAGTAAATGTTCTGTATTTAAGAAACAGGAATCCAGAAATAGGTACCAGAACAAATTGGGAGACTTCATGTTCCACKTTTTTCTTTGTTTCCTTTATTCTCTCAGCCTAAAATCCCAGCTCTGTAGAGTTATCTGATGGTTATCTATGCACACAGGATTTCTTTCTGAATCACTGAACATGAACAAACAATGGGGTTTTTCAAATATCCAAAATGGTTTTTTTTCACTCTGAAGTTTGTTTCACGAACATTGATATTACGTTGTTAAACTGATATTTAGGTGTGTATATATAGAAAAAGGTAATTGTATTATAATATTGAATCATTATTGTATTTAATACTAAATTTATGAACCATCTTAGGTATGATCTGTTGAACTGCATCAGGACAATATGAAATTATTTATTTTTGAAGTAATCAATCATTTTTAATTTTCTTTTTGCATGCAATGATTGGAAAATTTTGTGTTGGTGGTTTTGTTTTAGTATTTGGGAAATTTMAAGGTGTTGCACAGGCTTATAAGGTCTTTTTCTATTTCACTGTGATAAAACATGAGGAATATTCTCACTGAATGGTTACTGGTAAATCACAGCAGCCTTAACATAGATATCTACTTTCTTCTGAGGCATTTTTCTAATCTTTGATAATGTCTTTCCTGTGGGATAATATGTTGCTACTTCAATAGTTCCACAGAAGTACAAGCCAGGGCAAATAGAGCTCTGTGATTATTTTATGTGCTTGTGGGTTAGCTTATAGCAGTGCAATCCATTCTGGGAGAAGGGTGGTGTGTAACCATAAATTGAGACTGAATTGATTCACAGCTCTTTTTGTTGTGCTCAATTTTCTGAGTAAACACTGAAACGACTGACAACCAGATTGTTTTCATCATAGTTGTGATGCATAGCTGCTTTATGATCAAAACCACTTCCATCTGTTTTTTCTTTTCCACTTTGCATTGGATGAGGCAGAGAAGAAACAGCTGTGGCCTGTTTGGGATGGGGTCCCAGCCATGTGCAAACTGTGAGCACRCAGCCATGCAGAGCCAGCACTGTGTCTGTGCACTGCAAACAAGAATGTGTGGGGMAGCTGGGGCCAAAGCAATCACTGGAGCACATCCAGATGCCTGGAAGAGCTGCAGTTACAGGGCTTTGGGGGATGCTCTGCTGTGAGGAGCCCAGCCCAGAGTCCCAAAGTGCTCTGTCAGTCTCTCCCTTTGGGCTGGGAAGGCGACAACCTGTGATACACCATGTCTAGCAGCTATAACAGGCTGCTTTAAAACACCTGTCATGTCTTATTCTTAATTGAAAAAAATAATTTTAACTGTGTGTAAGACTGTTGCAGGATTACAGTGGAATTTTTTGTGTACTGTACACTTTGCAAGTTGCAAAAATAAGCTYATTAAGCATCTGAGAAGAGCATGCCATTAACAAAAATGAAGCTTATAATGAAATAGAATGGCTAAGCCTTTTCTTCTCTGAGTCTCTGTGCCTGGGTGTAAAGGCACAAGGCTGCCTTTCAAAAGTTGCAGTGCTTCTTAGTAAAGAATAAACTGATTTKCTGTACTGATTTTGGCTGAAATAGAGTTAATTTTCTTCRCAGTAGCTGGTGTGGAGCTGTGGTTTGCAGTTATGCTGGGAACAGTTTTGATAATGCAGCAGTGTTTGGGTTATTGCTGAGCAGGGATTGCACARTCAGGGCCCTTTGTGCTCCTCCCCCTGTGCTGCCAGCAAAGGAGCCTGGAGGTGCACGAGGGTCTGGGGGGGACACAGCTGGACAGCTGACCCAAGGGACAACCCAGACCGTGTGGCTTCATGCTCAGGGTATCAGCTGTGGGGAACATGGGTCGCTGCCTGGGAGCTGGCTGGACATCATGCTTTTTATTTGCATCACTTGCCTTTCTTGGATTTTATTTCTGTCTTTTTGTTTTGGGTTTTTKKTTTTTTTCCCTAAATTTTTGTTTCAATTATTAAGCTGTTCTTACCTCAACCCATGAGTTTTCTTGCTTTTACCCTTCTAATTGTCTCCCTAACCCTGCCAGGGCAGGGAGTGAGCAGCTGTCTGGGGCTTAGTGGCTGGCTGAGGAKAAATCCAAACATTGGAATTACTAATTCCACCTTTGGTTTTTCATACTTGATTCCTTGACTGTAGGCAAATTGTGTTTTCAAACCAGCTTCTCACKGAGGTAATTAGAATGATTAGAGTTCACTGAACTACAGTTGCAATTTTATATGAGGACACAGCTGTAAAAATTTCCCTAGAATAATTTTATTAATGATCATTTGATACCTATATAAAACTTCCTTTCTTATCAAGAAAGAAGTAAATAGACTGAGGTGCTTTCACCAAATAAATCAATGTAACTGAAGAATTAAATCAATGACAGCTAAGCTATTAAGTGTTAATTCATTACCTGTGCTTGCACTTAAGTTTGTGGAAATGTTTGTGACTGTACATTTACAATTACAGACTCAAGTAAGGAACTGTCTTTATAAAAAGAARAATCCATTGTTTCTTAAAATTCTGCCTGCTGTACAAAATTTTGTAATTTTGTCTGTGGCAGCTGAGAAATGAATGTCTCCTTCAAAAAGGAACAATGTTCAGCAAATGACCTTCATCGTTAGCCATCCATATCTGTTCGGCGCTGCCGACTGCCAAAAGAGAAATCATTTCCTGAGTGAAAAGATGGGTAAAATGAGATTAACATTTGCCCCTTCAAGGGTCCCTTAATGTGAGCTGCCTCCTCCACAAACTGAAAATTGTCTGGGAACCCAGTGGACATTTGATTTCAGGAGACCTGGAGCTGCTGTGCCGTAAAGTTCCCCTCTGGAGCTCAGTCCTGGTTTCCAAATGAGCATCAACAACAATAAAGCCTTCTGAAGATCATTATGCCAAGCCCTGCAAAATTCTTTTTGAGAAGGGAATATGTGCTGCTAAGAGTTATCATCTGGTTTCAGTGYAAACTGTCACTTCCAGATTTTTTTYCCCTTGATTTTGTAAGGCACAGCAGATCTGGCACCTTCAGAGTCAGGGGAGGGGTGATACCACTGAAGCCTTATAACTCTTTACCACTGACAGCAAAATCTTACAGATTTGGAATAAATGGCTCTAATGCTTTCTGAGGTGAAAAATAAAAGGTTTTTTTCTTATTTTTCAGAGTAAAATAGAAACAATAACTGCACAATRCACAGAAATAACCTGGATGCTTGATGAGAAGTCATCACAAGGAGCTGGGTTTCTTTGTTGCCTTCTAGGCATTTCTGGAAGATGTGGAAGTATCAGAGGAATAAGTTATTTTTAGAGTTGTTTACCTGTGGGAGACTGAATCCTGCAAGGTCATGAGGTAMAAGACTGTTGGGAAGTATTTAATAATGTTAAAAATTATTTTGCATCTTGGTCAAAAATTAAAGAAATATATTTCCTCTAAATTTTAAAATGTGTATTAAAAAACACAAAATATCCTGATGTTTAGAGGAGAAGTTTGTGAGGTTTTTTGGAGTTTTTTTAAATTAGTAAAGTCACTGTTTTTTTTTCTTTTAAGGACTTTGTCCTAGGCTGTGGCTTTCAGTATTAGGTCACAATATTTTGCTTTGCTTCAAATTCCTATGCCATTTTTATAGAGTTTTAAGTACCTTCTGTTATAATAGATTTGATTCAGAACTCACTGGAATKACTCTTCATTGACCTAATTTGTTGAACTACAGAGTCAGAATTACCTAGGCCAGAGGTCAAAGTAATGAGGGAGCTGAAACCTTTTTCAATCCTTTTAAATGCTACTGAATTCTATGGAGTAAGAATTWTAAATGACTAATTGTCTTTACAGTAAAGTTCGTGTTTTATGCGTTTATCTGGTTGGAGTTCTGGTTTTTGTCCAATAAATCGCTTTCAATAAAAATATTTTTAGCTTCAACCAACTTGGAATGCAAATAAAAAAATCTGTTTCTCCGTTTTAAAGTTAGAGGAAATGGCCTTTGCTTGATTAAATAACTTGATAAGCACATATAAGGGAGCTTGTGTGGATCTCTGTACGACCTTCAGATTTCTGGTGGCAGAGCTCCAGTATGTCTGTAGATTATGCCCAGCCCCAAAATCTTCCCTTCATTCACCTTCACGTAGAGAGTAGAAAACATGAGGCAATAGGAAGCATAATTGTGCAAGATAAGCACCCTTTTAGTTTTTTTTTAATTGGAGCCCTAAAATGCCACTGAGTAACACAAAACTCAGCTGCAACCCTCCTGAACTGGGCCCCATTGCAGCTGTGATGCATCCAGTGCCAGCTTTTCCACTGCAGCCCAGCTGGAAGGTGAAAAACCAAGAGCTTGCCCAGGTAAGAACTATGTARAACTGCTTCTACAGTTCTATGCTTTTAGAGTAAAGATGAAATGGGGCAGAAAGAGACATTCTCTACCACAGCCTGAAAGCAAAACAGTGAGAGGTGATCCAAAGGAAACTGGCATATGAAACGTGGTGTCATTTATTGCACTTGCTGATCCAAATCTTACTTAGTTTCCCCTTATTTGCAGCCCTAGAAAGCTTCAGTGTAGGTAATAGAATGGAAACATAAGGCTGAATTTCCATCTGCTGGGGGTGGTTACCCTGCCCACACAGCCCAGGGAGACCAGCACAGGTTTCATTTACACCACCTAATTACTGTTGGTTAATGCAGGTACTGATTTGCATGTATTATGCAAGTGAATCAGGGTCTCTCCATGGCCTGAAGCAGGCTCCCAGGGCATGGGGCTGCCCTTTGCACTGGAAGGGAAGCCAGCAGCCGGAGGGATGATGGCTGGGACAGCCTGGCTGGGGCTCTTGGTGCAGAAAGGTGACATTGCCTCACTGACATGGCCCAAGTATTTCCAGCCTGAGTCYTGGTCAGCAGCACACTGGGGCCGCTGTGCTGTTCTACAGAGTGAACATTTTAGTGATGAAAACATCAAATCTTTCTTTTTCTTACCTATTCCTGATAGAACAAAGTGTCTGGGCTTCATTTCCCCGTTACAAGGCAGAGGTTCAGCACCGAACTCGTGCTTTCCTTTATTTAGCATGCTTTTCCTTTCATGCTTGGGCTGCCCTTTGGAATATGCAGATGCTGGCAGAAAAATCAATGATACAGATCAGTGGTGTTCTACTTAAAACTTATATTTGTCTTTGTAAGATCTGCTGACTTCTGCTTTTGTGATGCTTTCAGAATCTTCCTKTTCTCTCTGTGGATGTTCCAAATCGATGGTGAAATGAGCAGGGTATGGGTTTATAGTCCTATTGACTTTGTTCTTTTACAAGGCATCTTTACYCGGAATGCAAACTCTTGTTCCTACAATATCATTTGGATCATGAAATCCTTTTAATATTTTTCTTGTTCTCAAGCCAGCAGTCATTTTCTTGGGTACTCACTCTGAAGGTTTTCCTGAATGGGAAGTCACAGATTCTCATTTTAAAGGTAATGCAAAGCAAGTGCAATGCTGACTTTACCAGTAAATAACCTCAGAAAAATATATACCTTAGCTTTGCCATTGAGCTGGAAAGGAAGGGTATTACTTTTATAGGTGAACTGAGCTCTCCAGCACTGGAAAACTAAGTCTTTCTAGGTGAGAAAGTTATTCTGGAGGGTTTGTAKTCATATTTTCTCTTATTCTGATAATGGATATTTTGTTTTCTTACTTCATTACTTTATTCATCCCCTCCTAAGGCACTTTTTGTAATCTTCTCCTAATATATATTTACCTGCTGCAGGCTTTTGTGAATGGCTATCAAGTCACAGTTCTGCTGTCACRTAAACACTCTTAATCAGTTAAGACCTTAATTAGCCTCTCCATGGTTTTCTTTGTTTTCWTTATCCAAGTCCAGTATGCCTCTGTCCTTCTTTCAGTGGTGTGCAAATATTATGAAACAGTTTAAGTTTGAGATTCCTTTTTKATTCTCTCCATGGTACATGAATGCATGTAGAAATATTTTATAAATATATAAAATTCTATACTAATAAAGTGTGGTAAATCCTACAGATATTAAAATGCTGASCTGCTCACTCATAAAATAATTATTAAAATGTGTTTCTCTAGGTGTGTTCTATAAGTTTTCTTGGTGCCTCTAGGTAAAAGATTTTGCCTGTAAATATACTCCCTAGATGCTATCCTGCTTTTAAAAAGAYAGCTATCATGCTTATGCATGGAGTAGGACCAAATGAAACATAAGTAACACAATTTTCTGACATTACTTTTGAGTTAAGAATTATGTTTAACTGAATTTCAATTCACTCAGCACAGAATTGCAAAGTGAGAGGTTTACAGATTTTGTTTTGCTCAAAAGTTAAAGATCATTGGATAGCTCAATATTGTCATGTAGGGTGAAAATATTTCTTAACAGAAGTAAACACCCATCAGAATAACACCTAGTAAAAGCTGATTTATCAGTTTGACATCTGCCCYATGTTTTGCTTTATGAAGCACTTAATTAGATCTGCTATTGCTGTAAATCTCCCTTGTAACAATATGTCTAATTTGTTCAAAGTAGCTCACAAATTTATTAATGCCTCTCGTTCAGCTGCCTCTCTGTRTCAGTCAGAGTGGAGAAATCTGTGACTTTGTCTGAAGTAATTATTTAGCTTAAAATCAATTTCACTGAACAAGCTGGGAATATAATTACAGAGAGAAATACTTATAAATGATTTGTCAGGAGAGGACTTGGAGTGGTGCTGTACTAGTCCCAGAAATGAAGCAGCAGTTCTGCCCTCAGTCTCCTGATTCTGGTCTGACACAATAATTGATTGACTGATTTAATTTAGCAAGGGGAAAGGAGATTTAATGGAAGCCATGGTAAAACCTGTCCAAATGGACAGTCATGCTTGTGGTAGATGATAATTCTAAATGAAAGGCTCTAAAGATTCCTTTTCATTAGCAAYTTGTGATTTCTTGGTATATGAAGGGATGTACAAACAGCAGTGTTGGTGTGCTGAATCACTTTATTTCTATCCAACAACAATCAGTGAGAAAAATCCAATAAAATTAATTGTCTTGACCTTTCCTACTGCTCTTAACATTTCTTCTTGACACATTTTGTAATTAAGACTGTCTTCAACATTTCTTTATTGAGGTAATTTCAAGGTCTCCATACCTGTGAGCCATAAATGATTAGTGCATTAATTTTGGTTTTAAACATTGAGGCAATTTTGTTTGGAACATAAGTGAGCTCCCTCTCATTTTTTCTGTATTTTATGCCTAATGGCACTACCATGATACTGTCAGAAATAAATCAAGTGTCCCATAGATCTTTTGAGCAAGAGACAGAAGGAATTTTTATATATGTTTAAGTCCTTAAATCTCTTTCAGTTTAATTGCTAGTTGAAGAGCTTACTTTGTGTTTGAAATGTRGTTCTCTTGTAGAAATCAGTAGCAAAAAGTTGACTAAAGAGTGGGGATCCACCTCTGGATTTCACATAGCAGAAGCACAGTATTTGAGTAAAATAAACCTCTACTCTGTGGTTGGCAAGTACAGAAACTTAAATGTGTAGAGGGTGTGGTAAGAGTGTTTTCACTACAGAAAATCTGAGTAAAATGGAGAATTCTTAGCTTGGAAGAAAACTTCACATGCCTGGAAACGAGYGTATTTTCTAATAGTTATTGATGAGAGACAATAGGCTGCTAAACCCATCAACCTTCAARGAAATGTAATTATGTATATAAAAGCAGCTTAGCTAAGATGAAATACCATCTTTGTTTGGATGTTTAGAACTGCAAATATTGTGAGATTTATGTTGTAAAATCTCTTTAAAAGCCATTTATTTTTCAGTAAATTTTTTAAGGACTGAAACTTTTTTCAAAAAGCTTTGATGATGATCTTTGTCTCATCCTCACTTTATCTTTGTTACTTCCCCAGCCCCATTCCTAAAAGACTTAATTGATSAAATTCTCAGGAAATAAAGGGGGAAAGTCAGATTTTTCTGGTGAAATCGAAAAAATTGCAATGACTTGGTGAAAATATTCCCATTTAGCTGCAGCAGGAATTCAATAGCAGTGACATTTTCCAAAAGTAAGCATGTACTCAAAAAGCTCYTCAGGGTTCAGAGGAGGTGATACTAATTTGCTGAGGGGAAAGAAAGACGATTTTGTGAACCTTGATTTTTTTTTTAATTAATTTCAAGCAGTTCTTTGTCTTGGTTTCTCACCTTTCTATAATGCAAAGCTGGCATGAAATACTTGCAGAATTTTTTACTGCAGTAGATTTTCTAACCAAAGAAGTGTGGGATTGTCATATTAGCTTATTGGAAATGTGCCTACTTGGATTCTAGATAACTTTATTATCGTCTTCACATTATGTATTCGTATAAATTTTTTAAAATTGGAGTTTATTTTGACATTTAACTGCCAGTACTAAATATCATAYCATATATATGATATAATACGAGGACAAAGGTCAAGTTTTTGGATTAATTTGAATATGCATTGCTCAAATTAACCAAAAACTTTGTGGAGGAAAGCAGGATGAAGCAGAGCAGTTCTTAGGGTCTCTGCACGTCACTTGCTACTGAGTTCAGACACATTTCTGCATGGAATTTTTYCCTACTAAAAGGTAAATTCCCCCCAAAAGAGCAAATGTTGTAAGTTCTGTCCATATGCTCAAACATGATTTGATGCTGGAAGGGGGAAAGGCCAGCAAACAGGCTGTGATSAATCTTGTGAGGGCAGATTTGCTAATGCAGTGGGGTTTTTCACAGATCAATTATAACATGATGATAACAATGCAGCTTTGCASTCAGACTGGTTACCCATGAAAACTCTGCTCCCAGGAAGCAAAGGAGACAAGTTGAATCCTCTTAATAAAGAGCACAAAGTCAATATGCAGTCATGTTTTCCAAGAGTGAGGAGGACTTGAAGCCTTTTGTAGTGGATGAGAAATAAGTTTAACAGTTATTTATCAAGGATCAGGTTTTTTTACATTTCTCAGGCTGCATATTGGAAACTAAACATGCCTTAGTTAATGAAAATATTAAACTGCTAATTCCTTGCAACTTACTGTGTCTACTCCTCTCAAACTGCATAATACCAACAGGAGCCTACTGTGTTAATTTTTTTTTGKCCTGTAATGAATCTCTTAAACTTAATTTATCATCTAGATCTTTGAAGCCTCTCCTCAGATCTGTTTCAATGTTCACCAATTTTTGGACTACTAAAAAGGAAAAACAAGACTCAAAACCAAAAAACCTGAACATAACTATTATGCTTCATTCTACTAAAATTCTCTTGTCAAATTTGGGGAGTCAAAGGCAGTAATTGCCAGACATGCCCTTGAAAAKTCTTTGCAAACCAATTCACTTGGAAGCACAAATGTTTACTTAGGAGTGGGAGTTTTGAATATTGTTCTAAATCAGACAATTTCTGAAATTTCTCTCTCTATTCATGGAAGCATAATATAAGCAGGAAGAGAAGAATTCCAGCCACCTTCCTGCTCTGAGATAACTCCTCTCAAAAATGCCACTGGAAAAACTAATATTATGCTTTCTGTAGAAGAGAGAAATTTCTGTTGCCCCTAGGGAGCAGTAAATTATGTACATGTCATAATTAGCAGCATTAGGATGTTGCATTATTTATAAGGATAGAAACACTTCCAGCAACTTGACATCCAGGTGTTATATGTGGTGGTATGGATGAGCAGAGTTATGTAATTGTTAAATCCCCAAGGGAAGACATGACTCACACTGTCTGAGGCAATCTGGAGGAGTTAATTGCTACAAATATTTGCCAATTAAAGGAAAATGTTAAATCAGAAGATAATTCATAATTAAAATAAGATTTTTATGTAGAAGATGGCAAAAACCTAGTTAGCAACCCACTGCAAAGATGTCTTGATAAACATGCATCCTTTGAAACTCACTCTTGCATTAGATTGTGCYTGTAGAGTTGGGTACTAATTCAGGAGGATTTTTCATTTCTGTGGAATAATGAGATTTCTAGCAGACCTGGTTAGCTTAAATATTTTACTAASTTAAAGTTGATCTGAGAGATGAGTTTTTAGTAGAACCACAGCTGGACTGGGTTCTAATGGGATACCAGGAAAATATTTTTTGTGTATTTATATAGATACACCCCTCCACACATAAGTAATTAAAGTTGAGRTAGGAATTTGAACACAGACCTGTTGACATTCACGCAGTAACAGCATGCTTGCTTATTCATTTTCCTYAATGTAACTGTTACCTTTCATTATTGAAAAATACAGTTCAGTTTTGAAGAAGCTCTTTCAACAAGGTGTTACTTGAATGAAAGTAAATGCTTGTAAAACAAAATGGGAGAGTAATATTTTGCCACAGCTTGTACAGGCTGCTCTAAGCCAAGAAATAATTAAAGCTTACTACTTTAGAGCAAAGAGAAATGTGTTAGAATCTTTCCAGTCAGACTCCTGTGACACCTACAAACAGAAAGCTTTTTTTAATAAGCTGTGTCTTTTTGCTGCTAAGCCTCTGTGGCAATTTAATTATGAGTTGCAAAGTTTAATTTCTGCTTGGAGGAGATTGACCCTTTCCCTGTTGCTCAGCAGAATGAACAAACAAATTCCTTCACTTGGTTTTAGATTTAGCTAGGGAGACAGATCAGGATATCCAAGTGCTGTGTATCAGCATCATCGTCATCACATTACTACCAAACAGGAAAACAGGACGTCAAGAGGAGGAGAGAGGTTGGGTACAAATGCTTTTATTTATCCGTGGGACTAATCATACTTTATCTCTAGTATACAGAGGGAAGAAGCCACTTGGAAACAGGCATTTTCAAGGGTGGCAGAACCAAAATAGTTTGTTAGTTGTGGCTGTTGGGCTGTGTTTCTGGTGACTCCTGTCACTGCCAAAGCAGTGCTTTGCTGTCCTACTCTGCTGCCTCTGGTGGATGGCTGAGATTTTATTTAGGGCCATCAGTTTTTTGCTGTCTGTGTTTGGACAAGTAATTGGTACGTGCCATTTCTGAGCTCAGAAATCAGAATTTACAATGCTTTCAGTTTTATRTAGTGGAGTGAGAGGGAAATAATAGAGCACCTGTAATATTTCTTTGGATCTTGGGCCACTGAYTTAGATTATGTGGCTGAAGTAGACAAAAATGTTCAGTTTCTTGCCAGACAGCCCACAGTGCGTGAAATATCAGGTTAGCTGGTTCACTGAAATGAGAAAGTCTTGAAGAAGAAAAAAGCTGAGAAGTCTGACTATAAAAAACAAATTAACAAAGCTTTGAATATTAAACAAAAAACAAATCCAGAAAGTGTAAGTAGAGCAATTTAAGTTTTTACCTGTCAAAAATATCTATTGATGCTTTTTAGGATTGTTCAGAAGATCCTATTTATGCCATCTATATTCCTAAAATGTAGAAATACCTTTGCATTATTTATATGTTTTCAGATTATTTCAACACATGATTTCTTGCAACATGTTTTTTATACTGAGTTATTTGACTTTTATGTATCTTTGGTCATTCTATATTTCCCACTTGTCTAAAGTAAATATTTTTTCCAGTTTTGTTGAATCTGCAAATTWTTTTCACAGACTCCATTAAAATACAGCTGAACTTTGCAGGCAGCTGAGGCTTAAAGACACCAATAAGATTGTTAAAGAAATCTTAACTGGTTGCAGATTTTACATCTGAATTCATTGTTGTTGAGATGTGACTTATTCAGAAACAATCTTCTTGGGTCATGGACTGCCCTACAAATACCAGTGATGCCCTGGAAAGCCCTTGGTGTAACAAAATTGCTGTTTACTACCCGCTTAGGTAAATATTTCTGGGAGACATCATTCTAAAGTCTCTGCATTTTTTCAAGGTTCGCMCAGAAAACATCCATGTCACTAAAATATCAAACTGTGCATTCCATCCTGGCTGTGCACTGGCTGTATTTCATTGTCTGTGGCTGGTATTAAGGTGTCATAGTCTGTAAAGCAGTTAATCARGTGCAGAAAAGCAGGGAGAGTTGATGCAGCCCATTAAAAATGATGATAGAAAGATGTGCACACAGGCAGTGATGGGCAGGTTTTCCCTATGGAAAAAACCCTTTAAACAAAAACACCACTGAAAGGATTCCTGTTCCTGAGTGGAAATGAAGATGTAAAAGCTGCTGGGCTGCACTCTGAACAAGGCGCCTTCAGGGCAAAAAAATGGGATGTTTAGCAAGAAATGAAGTGTGCTTATAATTGCCAGGCTATTAGTCTAGCAAAGAGCAAGGTGCCTTCTGACTCTTGTGATTGACTTATGGCTGGGAGAGCAGAGGGCTCTGCTCTGGGTGTTTATCTAGAGTAATAAGCAGTGGAATTAGTCCTCTGGGTTGGCTGAAGTCCTGCTGTCTTCTCAGCAGCTGGCAAACACGGTGAAATCAATCTTGTATCTTTCACAACTTCTGGGCTCAATTTAGGAAATAAATGCAAAAATGATCAGCGCTTTTCTAGCAGATGAGAGACTGAAATTTACTGTTATCATTAAGCAACTTCAGAAAGAAACAAGGGCRAATACATCACAAATTTATGCATGCCAATCTCTGCTCAGCATCAAAGGCTGAGGTGGCCTGAGGGTTCTATTTGTTCATCCTTTTTAAATCTTCGGTGCAGAAGGGTCCAAGAGATGCCTCTGCCTATTTCATTTGSACTCTAAGTAKTCTGGTTGTGGAGTTTGCGCCAYTCCCAGTCTTGTCTTGACCCTTCTKATTTTGGGGTTTCAGGGGAGAGTAACTCTTGGAGTGATGGGTCTTTGAAGCTGCTGCATTTTGGTAGGGGTAGGCTGGGAAGTTGGGTTTTCATCTCCTGCACTACCACTATCTTACTTTGCAGCACTATTTGTTGCTTCTTGCACAGGGAGACTGATATCTACCAAACCTGCTTTCAAAGGTTACTTCATGAGAGCAGACATGGATTTGGTGTATTGGCAGAGGAATCCAACCCCTTTTAAACTAACTTTTACATTTTCCTCTGTGATCTTTCCCAGTTTCTGCCACAYCAYCYYTCTGCTGGYRCTGAGTAGTGCTGCACCCTTGRGACTGTCTGTCAGGGCCTYCTTTCTGARCCATGTCTCAKKCTGTTGCTGTAAATTTTTATTCCAWGAARCATTCCTCTATGCTCTAGCTAATTCTTGTCAAGGTCAAACATCTTATTGCTGAATTCAGGGTGCATAGACTAGCTATAGCATTGTTCTGAGGGAAGAAATACTCTAAGTGGTGGTTTTGTCACCCAGATATTTTTCTRACATTGTGTTCCATTCTGTAGCAGGTGGATGTGGTATTTTTTCCCCAGTTAAGCAGAACTTCAATAAGTTTTAGTACATTTATCTAAATAGAAATGAAAATCCATATCTCCTACATGGCTTTGAGAAAGTTGACTATGCAACCTGGTTTTGTCAAACTACTCCACCTAAAAGTGCTTTCACAATAAGTCCTTCGTGTGGATTAGAGATTATTGATCCTTTGTTTCTTGTGTGCAGTACATGGAATGTGATATTATGTCAATGAGGTTTAGGTGGCCTTTGTAGACTGTACCCTTTCATGTCCTTGAGCTTTATCAAGTTTCTTCTCTGGAGTGTCTGATGTGACAGGCAAWTCAAGGGACTCATGCATTTTGTCCCTTGTTTGCTGTACTGCTGCTTTAATTACACTAGCAATAGTACAGGCTATACTTGAAATTTTCCAGCTTTTGGTTCTCTTGCTCTGCTTGCCTGGGTGTGTCTAAGCAGTGACACCTGGGTCACAAACACAGCTGTTCCTTCCCAAGMCAACAAAATTTTCAGCTGTGCTCGGTGATGCTGTGTTTTGCAAAGAGCCTGATTGACTCCTGAGGCAAACAGGACATTTTGCAGGGAAGCATGAGAAGTTTTCCAGTGAGGTTAAGGGGTGCTGCTTGTCCTTGTGGCCTCATTTGCATCCACAGCAGCAGCCCCTTTGTCATAGCTGCAGCAAAGGAGGGAGAGCAGAGCAGTCCTGTCACGTTATTTCCGGCACTGCACACATGCCAGGAAGCCGCTGTGCCAGGTACTGCCTTTGCAGGAATGTCACCATCAGGRAAAGGACCAAGAGTTCCTGGGTGCCACTGCAGAATACCAATGTTTTCCCCTGTCCCAGTTATGGCCTTGTGGGACAGTCTTTTAAGTTACTTAAGTAATTGTTAATTCAGTTGCTAGGAGATGGAATGTGTTAGACCACTCCAGGAAATGTTTTTAATGAAATCCAAAGAGACTATGGAATAACCCTTATATTACCAGAGACTTGGTAAAAAGGGGAATTGGCAGAAATTTAACCCAGCTGTTTATGGTCAATGAGAAGTACCAGGTCCTGTTAAAGGCCATGGATGTTAGAAAAGTTCCAGAATAAACAGTTTAGTGTTACACTGAGCAGTTTATTCTGTTTTTGACTTGGGCCAGAATAAACTTACTACTTCATTTTACTGTGGAACTTACTGCTTTTGTAAAATGTTTTTACATTTAGTTGTGGACCAAAAGCAGTAAAGATGCAGTTGAAACTGATTATTCCTTTTTTYGTTTTGTGCTGCCTGGGGATTTCATCAGTTGAGAGAAAAGCATTTCATTAAAAACTCTGGCTTCACTGACCTCRGTGAGGAAGGAGTTTTATCCCCTGCCTTTAGAGGAAGTCTCTCTTTGATGAGAGTGAGGAACAAGGATCAAATCCAAGAGCAAGCAGAGTGAGTAGTTTTCTATGCTCTCTCTGTTAGACTAATAGAAACTTTTTGTTTCTCCCTAGACTGTATGTTTTTCACCAGTTGGAGTCCAGAATTAATCCTAATTAACCAGTGTGCATTTAGGGAGCTTCACTGAGATCAGTTAAGTAATTGTGAAAGAAAAGTGAATTGAAGCTTCAGTTTTGACTAAATTTTAATAGTGGTTTACATTTCTTTAAATGTTTAGTTAAAAGCAATTATCAGACTTGTCCAAGAAACATTTTAAACCAATAAAGGACARTGTTATGTTAGAATTGAATTTGAATCATGTTGTAAAGCATGGAAATGTGCAAGATTTCCCATTTCTAAAAGAAGTTWTGAACATGAATATTGTGCAATTAGCTTGTATATATGTCAGTATTTATTGTTCCAAACTGAACTTCAGTGATTTCTATTGWAAGGCTAATTCTGTCAAACACATGCTGAATTAGATTTCTTTTGATATTTCAAAAAGCTCGTTGTACTTAGGGTTGTAGATTCTAGTGCTATTGATCAATCTATTCAACAAATTTCTGTATTTTTGGAATCAAGACTGACAGTTTAACCTTAGCTATCAAAATCCTTTTTAAAATCTGTGATTTATGCTGAAGTACATCATCAGGGGGTGATTGTTTGKGTTTCCTTGCTGTTGTGCCACCAACTTTTCCTTTTTGAAATGGRTAGATCTTTCAAGACTGGAAACAGTGGTTTCTGTTTCTATACRCATTATTTATCTCAGTTGTGAGCCCAAAGTGCAAGAAAGGAAAGGAAAGTTTCCAGTTTTGAACTAGAAGAATTGCCTATTCTCAGCTGTATATATATAACAATTGCTCTTTTGCTCAGCACTCTGGGGGAGAAGATATTGAGTTCTGATTTTGCTTTATATATAAAGTCTGCACTTTGATGATTAAATAGATTAGGCAAAAAATTCATTTAATTATACACTGTACATATGTACAGCATCAGTATGTTATTCCTGGGTGAATGAAGTAGCTCTTTCAATCTAATGTTTTTGTTCTAGGTTTATTAATGTCATTGTCTCACTATGTTTTCTCTCAGCTGTGATGAAAGGCTGCTGTGCAAAGGATACTATTTGATATGTGATACTCTTAAAAGTACCAGTGGGGTTGCTCCTTATAGTAGGCACTGAAGTGAGGAGTATCTCTAATACTCCTCACTTATAGTAGGCCTGCTGTGAGGAGTATCTCTAATACTCTAATGAGGGTAAGGCTGTGGACAAAATTACAGAGCAATCTTTCTCATAGCTCAGGTTTTAGCTTTCATATTTTTCAGATCTTGAGATCYTGTGCTGCTTTAGTGTGTAATATTAGGGGATGGYGAGCTCTYTTCACAGAGTGGGGAGACAAAACAATTCCTTTTCTAGCTGGGGACCAAGGACAAATGATCCAAATCTCAGGCCYAAGAGCATAAACAACATGGACTGAAGAGAKAAAAACAAGAAGGATGGGACTKCAYRRSCTAAAGCTGTAATTRGACMATTAACTCCAATATGCAAATGAACCAGAACTTATAAAAGTGAGASACCCCATGACCAGTTGTCCATTTTGTGACCATTTTGGTTSATCTTKRGTGYAGCCCTGGCTGGSCTCTTGTGCTGCCCAAGGTGCATCCATTGAGGCCTTYTAAKAAATCCCTACTTTATTCTTTAAYTCTGCCTAGTCTCTTTTCTAGGTCAGCCTGCACAAAACATCATTTCTTTCCTGTGGAGGCAGGCAGGGCTTTTTCTGCTGGAAGGCAGTTAGGGATGGGCAGGAGAGCACTGGCATTTGGTTCACCTTGGGAAGGGCTGAAGGGAGCAGGACCCCTCAGCCAGCCCATCACACCTCCTCCCTGCAGGGCTGCTGGGGYTGGGATGCTGCTGCCCCTCTCCCTGCTCTGACATTTGCCTGCTCTGTGAAACGAGCCTTATCTCAGTTCTGCAGCTGATGGAAAGCCCCAGGAAGCCATTGATCTAGTTCATTTAAATTCAGTGGGCACCAGATTGGGATCATGAGGAGAGAAGATGAAATAATGAAAGAATAGTCAGATATGCATTAGAATCTTCAGCTGCTGGATTAGGAAGAACTGGGTGCATCCATGGTGGTGCTCCCATGGCCTCAGTACATTATTTTTAATCTTGAACATCTCATCACAGAACATATTTGCTAACTATAAATTCAACATTTTACATTATGGATCCAAATAGTTGACTAGATTTAAAAGCAGGTTTGGATATAAGTCTTTTTTTAAAGTTGGTTGTTCTGACTAGATCAAATATTTCAAATTTTGTTTCAGTTTTTGCATCTACAAAGTGGGAAAGAACTTTGGTGCATGTTTTTGTGGTTATCTAAGAAAATTTTATAGGGTTGGAAGCCTGGACTCTTTTCTAAGTGGCAGGGACCTCTAGGAGTGTGCAATCAGCAGCTTTCATAGAGTCAGTGATCAGCCTGAGCAGTCCATCATTGCAGAGAACACATTGATGAGGAAACAACAATAGGTAAAATGAAGACTCCATCTGAAGCAAACTGAATGCCAAATGGAAAACTTTCCACATAGACTGTTTTAGGTAATAGAAATTAATTAGAAAAGCAAAGAACAGAGTTTTCCCTAATTCTTAAAATAGTTAAAATCTAGAGATGGACAGTCTATGATGGGTATGATTAGAAAGAAAAAACATGAAAGGTGTGTTTGCAGAATTCACAGATTTACATGTCCAAAATGGAAAATGTCTCACGGGCAACTTAAAAAAAATATTGCTAGTCAGCTCTGCAAGCCCCTGGACTAAAAATAGGTTCTTTGGTTAAAAAAAAATTTCCCTATCTAATTATGTGGGGAATTGCAGGAAAATGGATCTCTCCTTGGGGGAAAACCCCCAAAAGTTATTTTCTTTAATTGCAAGCTAACAGGTGAAGGTAATTGATTCCCGTGGACCAAAAATATGCTTTTCAGTGCCTTGGGTTCTTTTTACCAGGTTTGCTGAATTTTTAATATACAGCATAGCAGGAAGTTCACACCTGTTYCTGTCCTCACTCTGGTWCAGACTAAGGGGAGAGCTCTGGGTWTTTGCCATGATTACCACACAAACTTTTTCTAAAATGGTTAACAGGTTGGTTGAAAATGTCTGATTTTTATTAATTCCTATGAATAAGSAATGGMCCGTTGTGACACTGGCTGTTGCTTCTGATAACAGTCCTTAGTTTCTAAGCTGATTTTAAGCTCTCCAACATTCTCTTTGTTTGGAGCTCTGATGTGGGTCACAGCTGTTTGTGGTAAAGGCAGAGCAGACAACAACTSTGGGACAGAACTTTGGAACTATATAAATGTAGTAACTTACARCTGTAAAACTGGACTAAAAAATCCTTTTTTATTTTGTTGCTTTGTCTTGTGCTTTCTAGGTACACAGGAGCTTCTTCTGTGCTGTAGAGCTGCACAATGCTTCAGTCTCACATAGATAAGGTAATCAAGTTCACCTTTCCATTCCTAAGTTATTTTCTAAAAGTGTTTGTGTTTGATTTACTAAAGCCAATAAAAAGGTTAGTGATGTSTACTACCTAAAGCATACTTTAATAAGAAAGGGAAAAAACAATTAAGTGTTTTCCAGTGGCTGTGATGCAGTCAACTTCTCCTATTTTTCACTTAGTCTGACATATTTAAATATGTACTACAACCTACCAAAAAATAGGAATATAGAGTAAATGAATTCAAATGCAAATAAATATTTAATCCTGTTTATATTAGCTGCCTTTGTTGAGAATGGCAATACCTGAGGTTCCTGGCAAAGGATCATTGGAAATTCGTGTCTGGGGGAAGAAAGTGAAATTAAATACTTCGTGTCAAATAGTACATATTAATAAGATATGAGTAAGGTGCCTGTACCAATATTTGACTTAGCATTCTGGGAGGAAAATCTGATAATAAATCTCATTAAATGGTGCAATATACCAGTAATATATAAAGATAGTTTAATTTTAAGTTCTCCTGGCATCAGCTCTTTCAAGAACATGTATTTCTGTATCATGCAAATAGTTTTCCTTTAGAGCACAAATCTGATTACTCTCTGCTATTCAAATTAATTGTCATATTACTATCAATAATATTGGATGGAGTTGCCATAACTCTTTCCAATTGAAGCATTTTAGTAGTGTTGCTACGTTATTCCCCAGACTTAGTCACACTCTTAAACATTTGAAGAAATATGAGAATAGCATTGATTCCAAGTAGTTAGAAGAAATTGGTTAGTGAGCTGATAGATTTTCAATTATCTTTTATTAGAAGTGCTTTGACATATTCTTAGAAGAMCAAGAGAAAGTTGCAGAATTCCAAAATGCAAGTGTTCTAATTGGTCAATGGCAAGCAAGGATAAATCCTGCTCCAAATATCTGCTCTAAATAGAGATTCCTAAAGAGGATCTTCCCTGCCTATTTCCCAAAATGCCATCATCTGTCTCTAGCCCCACAATTTAGTGGGATAAAACTGTTTAAGGGGTGTTACCTATCTGGAGATTCTTGTTGCATGTCTTTTGCATCAAAAGTTGAAAGGATTTGCAGGATCTGCATATTGAGCCCCTTGTCTCTCCTGTGACCACCTGCCCTGAAGTGGTCATGAGAACACACAGGTGAGTCTGGAGTTGGATCTTAGCAGTAGTAAGGTGATGTCTAACAACTCCTTGCAAATGATATTTCATGGTTACTCGAGGTATGAACCTGATGAACATATTGGTCTATACAAATGGTCTTTGCATGTGCAAATGCTTTCAGAGTAAATGTTACAGCTGTTTTAGTAGAAAAGTATTGTTCTGCCAGTGTGACAGCTGAATAATTAACCTCAGGGTTATGTTAAGCAACTACTAATGCTTTGAGGTTCCTGGGTTAAATATGTTCATGTGTTAGGGGACTCTGCTGTATGTTTGCCAGCTCTCAGGGATCCATCTGTATATATGACATGACCAATCCACTGAAAGCTTGATTTCAAAGCCCTCTGTAAAACCTCTGTCACAGTTGTCAAACAATGATGAGGCAGAAACTAGAGTTTCAGCAGTATGTAAAGCTTTCAGTGATAGTCTTTTGTCCAGTAACAAACATTGGCAGTGGTCTGTGATGCTAGTCAGTGTGTCTAAAATGAGATKAATACACCCTCAAGGGCAACCTTGCAAATACCTGTCATTTAGAAGTAGGTGAAATTGGAGTTTCCCCTTCACTTATTGCTCTCATTTCCCCATCCCACAAGTCATTTTCAGCTATTCATACGTGCTCATCATCTAGGTTGGCACTAGAATTTGGTGTCAGATGAATAAAGTGACAAACTAACATTAGGAATCAGAACAATGCTTTGTGGAGTGTCGTCTCTCTGAGTTAGGGTGGTGTTTTTGTGTAGCCTGAAGGGATGTGGAGTGCAGGGCTGAAGTGTGGGAGAGAATATGATATCATAAAGGCACTGCATGCTTCAGCTTAGCAGCAGGGATTTCTTGAGAAAAGGCTTTTTTCTGTTTCTGTACACACTGCATGCACATGACTATACTTACATATGAATTTTGTTTTAATTTAATTTGGGGATAATTCTATTTTATTCTAAGCACAGGTGGTTTTGAAACATCATTTAAGCTSTGTTTATTTCAGCCTATGATTATTTGATTAAAAAAGACTTTGGGGAGAGAAAAAGCCTGTATATTAAAATTGGAACTAAGTTATGTGTGTAAAGGTTTTATACAAATAACAATCTTGTGAAAGAGGTGGATTTGTTAAGTATAAATTTTATATCCCAATCATTAATCATTCCCAAATTTTTAAACCTTAATCAGATTGCAGAAAGAMCAGTCAAATACTGAATTATGACAGAGGTACCCAACATTATCAAAAATCTATTCAACAGAAAAACAACAGCAAAAAATTTCTAACAGTGATTTTATGATACCTRTTTACCACAAACTCTTTCTAACGAGGACTTTCAAGCAGTTAACCTTGAATTTACCCTTTAATGTGGTTATACAATTAAATCTAGCTCACAAATGTSTTCCCCTATAGATCATTTCTGATCTAGCAATTCTGTTTCTGCTTTCATGATGATAAACTGAGTGAAGTATTAAGGCTTTTATTCATTAATTCTTTGTCTTGTTTTGTAATCATACAGTTTTGGACAAATGAGTGTTATCACTGCAGAAAATACTCAAATGTCAAATATAAACAATGTGCAGTAGTATTAACATTTTATTTCAAATAATATCCAAGCTAACCCTATGGAATCTTATTCAGTTTATAGACTGTCTTGGATGTTTCAGTAATATTTTCTGCTGTTTTTTTCCCGGAGTTTCCCCATAATATACTCAATTCTTAATACAAGATTGGAGTGCTTTAAGATACGGATGGCTGGTGTATGACTAACAGTGTTTAATAACACTTGTGAGAATGACTAAACATTGGCTGAAAATATTTCTCTGCACTGGAACTGCAATGAAATTGCTGTGCTGAGAAAATTGCTGTTGAATCAGAATGCTGCTCAAGTAAATAGAATAATTWGTTTCATTCATTAGGGTCACTAGACAAATTAGCTGCAGCTTTTCCTACAGACTGGCACTACTACATTAAATGTGGGAGAGTGGCAAATGCAGAGAAGTGCTGATGGAACAAGGAAATGATTTGAAATATTAATTCTGTGGAAGTCTCTGTCAATATTCTTTGCAGATGAAATTATCCTAGTGTACCATGATAAATTCTCAGCTGTAACAAATAYAGCCAGTCTCTTATTTATGTCTGCACGTTTTTATCTTTCCTGAGTCCTTCCAGTTCTTATGAAAGTCAGCAAGGAGCTAAAATATACCMATTTCTTAACTGAACATTTTTAAGATGGGTTGTTAAATCTGGCATTTAACTGCCTGGTGACCTTGTTCCCAAAGATTGCTGCTGTTGTGGTGCAGGACAGGAATCTCCTGACACTGAGTGTGCCACCAGTGGAAGCTGTGGCACAGSAGAGGCTGCAGAAGCAGGGCCACCCCTGTACACAGGGACGCTGCAGCCCCGGTGAGCGGGGTGCCAGGTCACAGGAATTCATGTCCCCAGACCCCACAGGGGGCAGCTCCTGAGCCCCTGCTGCCTTTGGACTCACTCTGGATGTCTGCTGTGTGCAGGCAGCTCCTGCTCATCAGCGTCAGGGCTGGGGTTCTTGGGCTCCTTTGCCGGATCCAGGAGCCATCAGTTGATTGCAAGAGCTTTCAGTGGTGGTGGCCCAAGGCTAGAAGGAAAGCCTTTCACCCCTCAACTGCCTAACTTGAGAAGCACTTGAGGAAGACTGCAAAGCCAACTTCTGTTCCTCTTCTTTAAAGATATTGTGTGAATCTCATCCAGGTCACGTTAGTCGTGTCCGTAAATTTACTTGTTCATTACTATTATGAATCATCATATACAGTCCTTTTTCCTGCTTTCTTTATCTCAAAAATAATTCTTTCTTTCTTTAGATGATCTACAGATGTGCTATGGATTATTAAATAACACCCCCCACCCCCCCTCAATTCTCTTCTTTTATGTGTTTAGGTACACATCAGACCCATGATTTGCTGTATGAAGAATTAAGTCTCAAAACTCTCCCCAATGTTTAAATGCTGAAATGTATTTCTGGTGAGAAATCATCACCTGCAAGTGAACAGAAATGTCGGACTGGTGGAACAATGTACTCGCGGGAGTTTCTGCATGAAAGTTTTCAGTATATGCTGTGAGAATGCTTCTTTTTTTATAGTTCTGAGGATGTTTCTTAGTTCTTTTATTCTGTTAGAAGRCTATAAACTAGATAGGATCAGAATGTTTCTTATATAAGTATTTAATTCTGATTCAAAGTCCATCCAAGTTTAAGTCATTTTAGCAGGCTGAAGGTAAGGCATTTCAATATCTAATAGGTGAGAGCAATCTTATCCAACAGCTGTCCCTCTGTAACCAATATTCTGTAATAACCAAGGATCCAGACATCTCTTTTAGGTGGTGGCAGGTTTTGTGTAAACCTATCCAGCTCCCATTGCTTTGTCCTGGGACACAAAGTTGCTCACAGGACAGGGAAGCACAGGGTGAACTGCTTCCCAAATGTCYCCCTGGCGTTTTGCAAATGAGAGCCCTCCCCAGCCTCCCCCCAAAAATGTCTTTGTTTAAATACTMGGTAGATTGTACTTCTATCAATATTTCTCCTCATATTCTAAGAACAGTTTTAAAATTCAGTGTATTTACCTGATAAAGGTAATTTGTTTTGGTTTTAATAAATAAGCTTTGGATATTTTTTTAGTTTTTAATTCCCTGGAAYGCTGTGAACATTAGGAATTTTTCTCCACACCTTTTGTAGCATACAGAGTTAATGTTTTTGTCTTACACTCCTGAAGKGTAACTGCATGACTGCAGTGTACCAGGAATGACCTTTATCTACCTGAACAGTGAGTTTTTAACTTTCCCTCTGTTATGTTTCATCATGTTACACATGATGAATTTTTTTTCTATGACAGCTGTTTCAACTTGCCAGGAAGGCATTAATTCTCATAATAATTCTATGCATTTTGAAACACTSTTAACACATGGAATTTTACCTACTGGACATATTCACTTGGCATTTTCCTGCTTTTCCTGCAGCCAGACTASAGGCATGACTGTTCCACTGACTGTTTTACCCAAAGCAGTGTTTTATCCACTTCTGCCTCTGTGTAATCGTGATACTAAAGCAGCTTGGTTTTGTAGGAGAGAGACAGTTCAGCTAGGGAAGATGTCATTGCCCAAAGATAATGACTTTTTTTTTTAATCTGAAACACAATTTTGTGGGGAAGTATTTTGGCATGAGAAGCAGCGCTGGCTTTTTCTGATACATGATTAAATTTTGCAATATATACTGCATTCAGTAGTGAATCTGTAAGTAGGTACAGCTGAGTGCTTCAGGGTCAGGGCTCTCTGTTCTGTATGTAATGCAAAAATCAAAACATGGAGGCAAAGAGCCCCTCACTCAGCCTTAGAAACTTTAGGAATCGGGTTTGGTCCTTTGAAACCAAGCTGCATTGTTGGTTATGTTTTGATTGAAGAAGTGAGGTAGAAAAGAATTCATCAGGAATGTTTCCTGTGATGGAACAATATTAACTGCATAGGATTTTATTTCTAAATTATTTCCCTTTCCTTGTATTTGGTAATGAAAAGAGAAAATGGTCTGAGTCAACATCTGAAGGCACAGTTAGCAAAATGAATTAGGAGAATTACTGTAACAAGATGTTGAAATGAGAAGGTAGCATGTGTTGCCGTTATCAAGTTCAATAAAGGCGTCAGAAGAAAAATACACATATTAATCCATAATTCCCAAGTTAATTCTGTTCACTGCAGTTTAGATTCCACAAGAAAATCCAAYGAGAACTCATAAAGCAATGCACCTTTAACAAGCTGCAGAATGCTTTTATTAACATATTGGCTTTGTTGCAAAAGGGGGTGTTTTTTGAAGTAAGCATGGTGGACAGAAATAAAACATGAATGGCTCCAGGGACTCATAGTYGGACAGTCAATAAAGATTCTGGTGCTACTTCACACAATTGGATATTGTTTCCACTAGTAAAATTTCAGTGTGGTATGACAAGTGTCTGGTTGGTGATGTGAATTCTCTTGCTGAAGGATTCCACTTCACTCAGGGTTTTTATCCCCTGGCTATGTCTTTGCTAGGGGATGCAGATGGAGTGATTTTCTTTTTTGATTTCACAACTGTGATGAGGAATGGAAACCCGTCAGTGATGAGGATTGGTGCTCAGTGCTGTGTTCTGCAATTTACTATTTAGGAAAATACTATAAAATGAAGGATTTCAGCTGTGATTCTCTTGGACTGAGGACAGAGTTCTGCACAGGTTTGCATCTCAAAAAGAGCTCCTGAACTACTCAGCCACTGGGAGGAAACAAGCAATTGCTGTCTTTGATCATTTTAAAACCCCAACCCTGGTTTTCTTTCACACCTAAAACAGTTCAGAGAAAATATTTTCAGGCTTTTTCAGTTCTCTGTAGTTAATATTCACTCTCTAACCTCTTTAGCATGCTAGAGAACAGTCTGATTTCTATTTGATCCAAAAGGTGAATGTCCTCCTCCTCAAACTGTTCCATTGCTAGAAATGCAATTGTGTGGAACCAATTATTTTGCGATGTGACTAATGAATCACACTGGTTTCCTGTCCTATGAACTACAGAGTTATTTTACCTGAGTAAGCAATGGTTTCCAATTGCATTTATTCACCCTGAATTTAGCTGGCATCTTTCATCAGAGAAAGTCATCCATTGGTGCCCAACAACTCTTTTTTCTTTTTTCTTCACTTTAGTCTGGGTTGCTCTAATCTAGGCAGCAGCTATTTATGCTTCAGATAATATAGGCTGGGTTTTGGTACAAATGTTCAAGTTCCTTCAGTCTATGCTAACCTAGTAACTCAAATTGTGATTCCTGAAATTGGTAGACTATTTGGAAAGTATTCCTTCAATTTTCTTTTTACTGATTTTCTTAGTGAAAGGGAAATATTAAAATATATACTTAAGTTCTGTGCCTAAATGCATTTCATAATCTTCTATCAGAAAGTAATTAAAATTCAATTCCCTCAAATAGTCAGSCCACTTAAGGAAATGCATTCAAGCATAGAATAGACGCCACCATTTTTTGGATAACAAATGTGCTAAATGGGCACTTGGCATCTTTGCTGTTCTTCAGTCACAAATGAATTTTATACTGTCATTGCTTCAGTGGCAATTTGGGATTGAACTGTTGCCATGCAGTCTATACTATGACACTTATGGAATCAAAACAGAGTCACTGGAGCTGACCTTAACTCCTCAGTTATTGGGACTTAGAATTTAGAAATACTTGRGTCTGATACAAATTTTGCTTTATCTGTTCTGCTGATAGATGTTAGCCAGACAAGAAGTAACCCTTACAGAATTCAGCAGGGTGAGTAATCTGAGTTCTTGATTAGGTAAGTGCTGATATCAGAGTATCAAGGTAACTGAGTTTTTAATGCTTAACATCCTATCCCTATTACCATATCACACAAATGTTTATTATTAATTTCTTTTTGCTTACATGGTTTGAAAAGGATGAGGTCACACACTCCTGATTTTTCTTATTTAGAGAATAGTTTTTGCAGAGTTGGSAGAATTGAATAGTTCTATCTATATCTTCACCAATTGATGCTTGAAAGCACGTAATAAAGTAACTAAACTATGAAATAATGCTGGCTGCTCTCAAGAATACCTGGCAGGAACTGCACAAGGACAGGAGTGAACAGTATCTCAGGATAAATGGTGTAATTAAGGCTATTTCCCTCCTATTTTCATGTCAGGTCAATTACAGTGACCTGCTTCTTGATATCAGTGAACAATGATTTATCTGTTTAGCTACAATATGAGGGGCTTATTAAAAAAATGAAAACTCAGAAGTAACCACCAAGATCAATGTGAAGCAACACCCCAGTTAAAATGGTGATTTACTGCAGATATTCAGAGCTATAAGTAAGTCTCCAGTGRATGCAGACAATAGCAAGTTAAGTGTTACCATTTATCAGCTGAATTTGTATCATTATCCCAGAATCAATATGTAGAGAGAGCTGCTTTGCCCTTACTGCTGCTCTAAGAGCCTTTCAGGGAGATGAACTGTTAGAGCAAATCTGGGATCAGTAAACAGCCCATAGGAATTCCTCCATTTATGTTGTTTTGGGTTTTGGACAGCAGATATATTTTTAGTAGGAGCTTAAAATCGCATTTTATAAAGGGGTCCTGGGCTTAGTATGCTTAGTATGGAACGTTCTCTTTAAAAAAAAAAAAATCTTACCTCTCTGACATTGCTGCCTTGTGTGCTTTAGGACATTATTTAACAAATGTATCCAATCCATCTCACCTGAAGCACCTCCTTGYGTGGGATGCATGGAGCAGTGAACTGGGGCCAGACCATTTAGAGGGGTTTGATTTTTCCCCACAGAAATGGTCATGGAGTGGTCAAAGAGGGTGAATGATTTGATATATTCATACATATTAAAAATGGGTAATATGTGTTCTGCAGGAGATAATGGTGGGGAGGACAGGGCAGAGTCMCCACTCTGAATTTGCTGCTCTGGCCATGATCAATTGTTATGTTCCATGCTTTGCTTGCTGCTYTAGCATAGGCCTGGTGTTTGTATGCMCAAGTGAGTGAAATATGCTGGCATTTAGCAGGATAMAATTCCTGATGGCTTCCTCTGTTGCTGTCCMTTGCAGGATCAGCTGYGCCAAGATTTAGGTTTTCTTTATTTCATGGCTTTTTTTTCTTCTTTAATATATGATTTCTCTTATATTTGTTACCATACTAGACAAGCTGGATTTATTTTTTTCTCATGTGCAGCTAAATGTATTTGAAGGGTCAGGRTAAGAACTGTGAAGGGATCTTAATTTTGATGTTCAGTTACATAGATATTTATTCAAGAAAAAAACCAGCAACATAATTTTTTAATATTAAAAGAGGGCAGGGAAGAGAAATTCCTGCAACTGTACTAGATTAAAAGTTTTTKGAATAGTTTGGGCTGTCAAAATAGGATTGTGGATAGTCTTGTGAGATTTTGTGAAAATTAGTTTTGCATTTTATTTGCCTATGSTATGGTTTCAGCCCTTGTAAATATAGAAACCTTTGCTTTCTGTGTAAGAGTTCACTAATTTTTCAAGGTTAAATACTTCTCTGCCTGTGATGGACAAAAAATTACTTTACCTTTCAATTTCAGTCATTGTAATAATCTCATTTTACTAGTTATCATTCTAATTTTTTAGCATCTGTATTTTACCTTTTTTTCTAACTTCCTAAATCAGCAAGAACAAGCTGGCAGCCAAGCTGGCAGTTGTATGACAGTGCCATACAGAAGGGACTTACAGCTTTTAGGATGTAACAAATTATTTAAATTTTTGTCATTTGCATGATGCTCTCTGGAAACTGGCATATAGCATCATGAGAAGGCAAAATGCCAGTGTAATATCAGCTGGCTGAAAATGCTTGGAAAAGACAGTGAATACATTTTCAAAGAATTAAAAAGCATGGCCTAAGCAAAGTCCAATACAGACCTACCCTCAACATGTTTGGTTCTGGTAAACATAAAGATAGATCTTCCATGCTTTGAACAGTTTTGATGGAGGTGTTTGAACTGCAGTGAACACAGTGACTCATCCTTGTAGGAGCAGGCTCGTGTGATGTAACACAAAATGGAGAAATGTTTCTTACAATTTACTACATTCTAAAGTGTCAGGAATCAAATGCATTTCTGCACAATAAACAAAAAATAGAGAAACCAGTCACAGTTGCGGTTTCACAAGTCCATGACAAAGTGCCATTCATATTTAGAAAACAAGGAGTTTGGTCACAGGGTTTTGCTTCTCYCTACAGCCAGGGGTGTATGAATGGGAATTGTTGACTGGAAAAAATGTAAAGCAGATACAGTGATGTGAATAAAATGTATTACATGYTATCTCCCTCCTCTATTTCCATAAAGTCTGTCCTTGAAGCATCCTGATGCCTTTGGTCACTGCTATGCCTTACAATGATCAATGCAAGATCAAATTTAAGGATAACTACAAGGAACACAGTAAGGACAAAGAATCTGCAGCTRTTCTTGTCCAGTAGCATACTTGAAACAAACAAATAAATACTGGCTCATTCTGAAAACTCTTTCAGGCTTTCAATTAAAAATTCTCTAGTTCACCACATATTTCTGTAACCCTTTTTCTGTAGTGAGGATTTCCCCAGGCCAGCTCTGTTTGGTGAACCCTTTTTTCTTGGTGGTGTTTCACTGAATGAGCCATTGATTTAATTAGGGTTAAAGCCAATTTCTCTTAGCTCCTATTTTGCCCTTTCTGTTACAGTCTTCACAGATTACTGCAGGAACTCCAAGTGGCAATGCTGTTTGTGAACTGAAACTGTAAAGAAAATGAGAGAAACCTAAATTCTAATCCATTTAAGTTTTAAGTAAACAAACAAAAGTATTCAATAGTTAAAATTACTTTAAACATATGGTACTTTTTGGTTTGAAGCTAGGAAGAAGCAAAAAGTAAARTAGGTAGCCATTTGGATCTACATCAGCCCTCTTTGTACCTTATTAATCATGATGTGTGCAAACTATTGTATGTGTGAGAATAAATCCTTGGCTGCCATGGCATCCAGTTCCCAGCCCTGGCATGGAATGTGGGCTTTGTGAGCAGTAAGAACTGCATCCATAATAAAGTGCTTGCATTCCCATGCCTGCACCAGAGGACTAATATAAACTTTTATGTCGTATTTGTGGTATTATGATGAGAAAAATTGCTGTTGTTTTTTTTACAACTACTGGGTATTTGAAACCATGATAGCATCCTGAAGAATTTMATGTGATGGTTTCTTTTTATTTCATTTTGTTTAAAGTTTATTTCTTGTGTTGTGCTGGGTTGGGATGGACCCACAAAGAGTCATGGAGTCCAACTCCTGGCCCTGCASAGGACACCCCAGGGRKGACCCCCTGTGCCTGAGAGCCCTGCCAAATGTCTGTGAAACTCTGGCATGCTTGGTGCTCTGACCCTTCCCTGGGCAGCSTGTCCAGTGCCCAACCACCCTCTGGGTGAGGAACCTTTTCCAAAGCCAACCTAAATCTCCCTCATGTAGGGAAGCCAAAGAAGGTTTTCTTCTCTGTGAGCTTTTGCTCTTAAATGTCTATGAAATAGGTAAAAAAAAATAGGTCTAGATTTATTATGTGGCAAATTATTTTTTCTAGTTCCAGATAGCAGTTTGGGCAATAATAAAATATTAATTTTATTTTCAAGCAGTTCTGAAGTCCCAGGTGAMTGAAAATGGCAGAAAAATGAAGAATTGGGAAGGATCCATTTCTCAAGTTCCTCATACTGTAGCTCATATACTGTAGCAACATTATTTATGAAAATGTRGTTTTGTGTTTTTTAGAMAATTGTTAAAATTTTCTTTTGCAATATTTTCAATTCTAAAAGAATTGAATTCACAAGGTTTTTCGATTCCCTCTAGACAAGTCTTTCATGAGTGAAGGTCCCAGTCYGGAGTTGTAATCAGACCTAGACAGYTAACCAGGTTTTATTCCCCAGTAAAATGCACCTCGAAGGACTGTTAGTGTCAGGATGTGATAAAACCACATGGCATTCAGTGCTCTGGGGCTTAAGGGAGGGTTCATCCTATGAAGACCTGATTTCTGTGGTGGCTTTTTAATCAGAAACAGAAATGTAAATTAATGATGAGCAATGCTTGGCTCAGTCAGCTGGACCATATTCCCAAAGGTGAAATTTCCCTGTAGATGAAAGCTTAGAAACAAAAGAATCAACCAATAACATCTGAGGGGCTAATTTGGAGAGGCTAAGCATAATCCATTTGGCTTTAGAAGTGGCCAGGAAAAAGAAGGATGCTTCTTGGTGCTAGCTGACAGTCAGTGAGACAAAAATGCAGTGYTTTGCAAGCACTGCTATAAAGAATGATCAGAAAAATAAAAAGGCTTTTTACTGTTGGGAGAAAGGAACAAATGTGAGAATCACTCCTTCTCTGGAGGCCTGTCTGAGAGCCTGAGGCTGAATGTTTGTTCCTGTAAGAGAGGCCCATAAATGGGGGGGAGGTTGTGTGAAAATAATAAACTCTCTAACCTGAGAGTGAAAGAAATATTAAGAACTTCTTGATTTTTCTCTGTGTTATCTGCTTTTCTTATCAACTCTGACTTGCTTTAGTAGGACAAGAGAAGAAGGCACAGTAGGAGAAAWGGAAAGCACCAACTGTTATTAATTTTCTCTCTTTAGAAACAAAAGTAAAGATGCAAATCTGGGTCTTAGTAATCTGAGTTTAAAAAAATTGTTTTTTTCATTGTTTTTGGTAACGGAGGGGTAACTTGGAAAAAGGTGCTAGGAGTTTTTTAGCCATTATCTCTGAAGGGAGGGGACTGGTTTTTCTATGATAGATTTGAATCATACTTCCCAAGCACCATGGAAAATTCTACATACTGGATATTATTTTAGAATAAAGAGTAACTTAAATCAAGGTTCTAATCCAAATTTCCCTGAATTCAATGGAAAGGATCTCATGAGTTCTCCCCATTCGTCTCTGGATCAGATTTGGTTCTCACTGAAGAAATATAAAACTTCCCRGCCATATCCTTTACTAAGTTGAAGATTTATTTACCTCTTAAAACTAGTTGCTTTCGGACAGGCAGATGTTGTAAATATTCATGCTGGGATAAATTTGCTTGTCAGGGGTATTTAGTGCAAGTGATCCTTGCACTTGGAAAAACATCTTGTCTTTTTGTGCCCAAGAGCTCTGCTAAGTTTTTGATGGGTACTGTAGGCAGAGATAGACTGTTCTAAATACTTGATTTATCAGGATCCCTGACCTTCCTGTCATCCTCTGTGGCTGGCATTATCTTTGGATATTGAAGCAAATAGAATCGTTTCTCTGAAGTGCTGTGCAATTTAACTCCCATAACCTGTGCAAAAGGCACCAGATGTTTCTGAGGTCCCAGGTTTCCCATCTCTGCTTTGAACTCATCTCCCTCCCACACGCTTATTAAACTTTGGTTACAGCAACAACAGCTTCTTTTTGAAGGCAGTGACAGTGTTGTCTGATGCTCTTAAATTCTGGTTTAAAAAACCATCTAAACCAGTTAAATGGGCAGCACATCAAAGCATGTCAGGAGCTGTAAAGGAAAGGCTGCTGCTTTTTAAAGCAAAAKGATAGCAAGATTAGCATATTTATAAGCATAAGTGTTTAGAGGACAGGGTTTTGTCCTCAGTTATAGCCCTGGAATAACTTTCTTTGTCATTTGAAACTGAAAAAAACCATTCCAGATAGATCAGCCTTAGCAGGCCAAATTCATGAGAATTAGATATCAGAGAGCTAAACCCACAGATTTTTTTCTCAATGTCCTATACTCAAAATATGTTTCCTCTTTCTTGCTAGAAATTGACTAGAAATTATCCGTATTCCAAACTCTCTATTTCTAATAATTGATTGCATTGAAAAATCTTTTCATCTGGGTGGCTGAAAAAGTGAATTCCCTGTGTTTTTTTCACTCTGAAGCTTTAATTTCATCCTGTGACACTCCAGATGTGGGTGCCAATGATTTTCTATCTCACAGTGAGGAAAACAACCAATAATAGATGCAACCATGCTTTTTAATATATTTTCTTAATATTAAAAAATAAAAGATGGAACTAGAAAGAAAGAGATCATTCATCTTCTGTCAAAAATATAAATGCAGGAAGGGAAGGAACATATATATATGTGATTTGGTTTTATATCGAAGATGAATGCAGCACAAATGCATAATAGATAATAATGCATACTTCACTGCAAAGTACTATGGAAAATCTACATTTTCAGAAGTTTCCTATAATTTCAACTGCTTTTTACTTGAAAGTAGAGACCTGGAAAGCTTTTATGAACCAAGATGTTTACTACTGACATTATGAAAATTTCTTTTCACAGAAGAAGTAATTTGCTTGAAAACTTGTATGTGAAACTCCTTCCTCTTTAGCTACTTTAAGCCAGAATGTAGAAAATTAAATTCAATCGGGAATAAAGGATAAAACAAGTGGTTTCTGTGTTCAAGATTGTTAGAGTAACCTTATTGCTCCAAGGAGGATATAAAAAAAGTAATTGTCTTTCTATTGCAARAATTCTTCCCATGTAAGTGCCTCATTTTGCTTGAGATGCACAGCATTGGTTGTTCACCTCTGCATCCATTAGCCACTTAAACACATTAAAGTACTTTAAAAAAATTTTACAATAAAATTTAGGCTTTTACTAGACATTGTTCATGACTGGTTGAAATAACCCTTATTCTCTATGTATTTTCCTGTATTTCCCAGTACTTATATTTTATGATAGAAAAAAAGTCACTGTTTTTAATTAAATGAAGCAATAAAAATCAGAAGTTGAAACTGAGAAAATAAGTTCATAAACCCTGACTGTAAACCTTGTGAACATTAATGAGCATATTCTATGAAAAGACAAGTCTAAACAAAAAAATTACATGATAGTAAGAGATTTAGACTGCCACTCTTTACTATGAGTTAAATCTCAAGTGGTTTGTATGCTTCCTATCAGCATTACCAATGTTTTTACCTTCAGTTCTTGGCCAAAGTCATAGCAATTAGTAGAGCAGTAGTCTATGTGAGTGCATTGGTAATTCCTGCTGGCAATAGAAGGATTATAGATACATTCCAAATTCAATTTAGCTTTAATCCAATTATTCTCACTTTGGGATTGAGTATCTGCATTGTACAGGCACGAACAAACCTCAGGGTCTACCTGCCAGCTGAGCTGCTGGGAGGGAGGCTGGGCACACTTTGGGCTGCCCCCAGAGGTGACAAGAGCCCTGCTGCCCTCTTTGTGCCCTGYCATCTGTGACCAAGGGGCTCTCAGCTCTCCCTGCAGCAGTGACAGATCTCTGCTGCTCCTGGGGCTGCCYTGCTGCAGTCAGGTGTGCTGCTCTGCTCGCTGCCTCCATGGATGTGCTTTTTGAGACAGCTTATCATCGTATAGGGTTTTGCTAAGGAAAAAAAAGAGCAGTAGCTAAGTGTTATTTCAAACACTTTGGTATTTTTTCTCTCTTACATGTTCTGATGGGCTGAATGAGAACTACTGTTTCTGTTGGCTTCATGGAATCCTTTGTCAGAAAACTTCTTTTCACTTCTTTCTCAGCATAATGGTACTGATGAGAGAGATGTGTAACTCTGGTGTCTTCATGTTCAATTAAATTCACACCCAAACATGAGCCAGTGTTACTCACTTTCCTACATAATTTGTAATTTTTAATATTTTGCACTTTGCTATGGTCAAAAAGGAGGTCGGAGGAGGTGATGGAATAACACAAAATTCATCAGAAATTCAGGCTAAAAATACCACTAAGTACTGGCTTCTGAAAGCCATTGCTCCCATTATTAAATATTACTGATCTTCTGAGTGTCTCTTCCTTCTTTAATTCCCAGAGAAGTGATTTGGCTGTGAGCAGCTGTGTGGGTGCTTTGTGTGGGAGTGCTGACACAGCCCTCACAGAGCCCTGCTCCATGTCCCCACTGAGACACTAAGCCTGCTCCTGGTTTTGTATGGGCTGTCAATATTCCCATTCCAGCTCAGAGTGAGCAGTTTGTCCCACCTAAGCTCTCCCTGCCTTGTCAGGCAGTGCTGSAAAAGCAGATTTAACTTGGCACCAGGAGCTGCCACAAAGGTGGATGAAGGGGTTGCCTTTTTCTGTCTTGCAGCTCTTCCTTGCTGCTGACAGCTCAGATGCAGTGCTAGACTTTTTGCTAAATTAAATATGAAAGAAGGACGACTCAGGAAGATCAAGGAAAAGCTCTGGATTGGGGCCAACATCAGTCCAATTAGTCAGCATGGAGTTTATCAGATAAAACATCTATGTTATGTGTGCTTCAGTTTRAAAAATACACTACTACATGAAACAACAAGAGTATACAGATAATATGAACAAGATAAGCATTTCCTGAAAGTCTAAGCAGGAAAAAAAGAAATCCAATGTTTTCCAAAGGACCTTCTAATGTTTTTCTCTGTATGCTTTTTCCTTGGCCTCAGCTGYCCTGTAAGTCACTGCCTTTTGTAAGAGGCAGTGGAATTCCTGCTATAATCTATTGCACAGGTGCATGGATGCTCAATAATGCTTTTGCTGAACTTGCTGTTCAGCACAAGCAAGGAATTGACAGGAAGGGTTCTTTTTGCTTARCAAGGATTAATGAGTTTTGATGTCTCTGATTGGGAATAGTTCAGATGTAAATTGTTTATTCAGCTTAGGKCATTCATTCCAAAATCAGAGAAACACAGCCTGGGATATATCAACTCAGGCTTGCATGTTCCCATCATGTTTTTCATTTAATTTTCTAGATTAATATTCAGTTTGTCAGCCACATTATCTTCCTAAGCACTCCAAAAATCAGTAGCTATGTTCTGGTATGGCTAAAACTAAAGCAAGTAGATTCTAGTATGAGCTAAAAGCATCTGCCATTTAAGTATATTCTGGTGTTTAGCAAAGCATGACCTGTCACCTTCGAGGTGTAGATTTTATTTTTTCATTACTTGATAGTGATTTCTTCTTCCTTCAACTCTCTTCGAATGYGTGCACCTAAGCAGAGGCTTGGAAATGTGAAAATATGAAGCCTGGGGCAGGTGGCACGTGGGAGAGAAAGACTGTATGGAAAAGTGTCAGAAAAGCACTGCACAGCTCCCTGGGCAGGAACTGGAATCCTTAAGGAACAAGTCATTTAGAGAAGCACTGAGTTGCTTTCCTACAGGCTAAGCATTGATTTGAGGAGTTCTGGGTCTCTTTTTCAGTACTCTAGTCCTTGTGTGGTTTTCTATCATCCTTTATTTTTAGTCTTCCTCCTACCCCACCCTCCACTTTACTCTTTTGATAGCATTTAACATTTTCTAGTGTCTTTCACAATTTCTCAGACAATCTTGTCTCTCTGGAATGAATAAGCCTTCCTTACCCTAGCACTGGTAACACTGGAGTGCTTCAAATTAAGCAGAAGTACAATTCAGCTGGAAGATTGATGCAGCAGCAGACAGGCAGAGTAAGTTCACTTAAATTGCAATAAGTAGGTACCTCCTAGCTAGAAGCAGGAAAGGGAATTTATTATATGACAATCATGAACTCAGGCACTTTGTAGTAATGGCATAAGGCTTATTCAGTGCATTTTTCCATGAGATAAAAAAGATGATGGGGTTGATTGCATTAACATTTATTAACTGGAAGGAATTGGTTTGTTTGCTTCATATTTGGACTCGGATCAGTGGAGTACTGCAAATGTTTGCTGTTGGGTCAGAGACTTGGAAGGCAAGGGATATTGCCCATAAGCTGCTACTGCCTTAGGGGGAAAACATCCACAACCATTTTAAAAACCTTGGGTGCTGCTGTAGCTGTGCAAAGTTATTTTTCTCTACTCAAAAACACTTCTGCTGTTACCAGTGTGGGACGTGAAGCTTTGTAGCATTTGGATCATCAAAGCCAAACTGATCAAATGAAAAAAAAGTGAGAGCATTTATAGTCCCTGTCTGGGATCTCAGGAGAGGTTTTGAGGGAGTTCTGTATAGCTGAGAAGTCTCCAATGCTCCAGTGTACTCTTCACAAATTCAAAAAAGATTGATTTAGATAGGTCTGTTTTTGAGAATATAATCTGGTTTTACATGTGTGCAATTTACAATAAAATGGGAGATGGAAGCCTATTTTCTCATGTTCTCTGAAATGATGCCATTACACTCTATAGAAATCTTATTTCATGGARTAGAATGAATTTCCAGTTCTGATGAAATTTGTATCAAGTTCAAGGTTTTTAGMTATATTGGTCTATCTTTCAGCGTCTCTTACAGTTTTCTGAGAAAAAGAGGGGTGGTGGTGATGTGTAATTAAGACTATCCCAGTGTTTTAGTTTGTGGAGGTTTGTCTTACATTTTACATTTCATGTGTAGATGGGCCTGTGTGGGCCTTACTCAGAGAGATTCTGATAAAAAAAAAAACCAAAAAAACCCCAAAAACCAAAACAAATAACCAAACCCCCCAAACATTTTCATCCTTTGATTCCAAGGCTGCTAGTTGTGAAACTTGGAGCTGCTTCCACAACCACAGTTACAAATCCAGAGGGTGCAGTCAAACTACTTAAATTGCAGTAGACTTTTAGAATATGTATGGTTTTTTCCATGAAAATCTCTGTTGTCAGCATTTCATCTCATATTGTTTGTTCTTCATATGAAAGAGCTTTTCTATTTCAGCTTGTAGGCTAGGTAAAAAAAAACCAACCAAAACCAAACATGTCACAGCTGTTCTTAAATGATTCTATTTGAATTTGTGTTGTTTTGTTTGCCAAGAATTTGCATTGGAAAGAGCAGAAGAGTTGGGAAGAAAACCCCTTATTTGGCTAGSTTCATTCATGCTGATCCCTTAGGAGGTTTCCTATTTTCTTAGCCAGATTCATTTTGTCAGAGGTCTCTGCTCTGACCCTATTCTGTCTCRAGCTGGTTGAGAACTTCAGTGAACTCTGCTCCAGGTTTGTGCTGCCTCCTCTTCTTTGCTGCCATTGAGCAATCCCATACAGAGCCTAATCCAAATGTCTCATCTAGCTGGAGTCAAGGGTTCTTTGATTCCKGTTAGTTTCTGAGAAAGTGATGGTTTTTCATGTGAAATTATTTAAAAACAAATTTTGTTTATGTGGTTAAGAGCATGGACAAGACAACGCTCATCTTTTCCAGAATGTGCTTGTATGGACCTAAGATTCTCTGAGAATTCCAGTCACAGCAAACATATTTCTTGAGTGAATGTAACCCCTACTATTCATCTGAGAGAATGTCTATGGTAAATAAAGGCTAAGCAGTGTAATTTTTCTTTCTTGTCAATAGACACCTTCTCRTATTTTTCAATACAGTGTCTTAAATGGATTACTTCAGAAGAGTTATAGTATAAAAGCTGCACTTTGCATGTCATGAGAACAAAGATTTACTTGAAAAAAATTTTGAAGGAACTTAGTCTGGGCATTAGTAGAAGAGTTTTGGAGGATTTTTTTTTCCCAAATGGAAATTTAATAATTTTTGCTCTGAAATGGATCTGTAGTTTTTAAGATTTTGAAGTTCCTTTTTTATAAAGAAACTTCTGCTGTGGCCTGAAAATGTCTTTCCTATTTAATTAAGTGGCTTAATGTGAGCTGGAAAAAGGAGAATGAGTCTGAGGGACAATCCAGTTGTAAGGAGGAAAGTAGGAGGAAAAGCATCTAACTAAGCAATAAAAGCCTAATAGTGAAATGTGTTTGTGTACTACACTTCTGTATGGCACTGTAAAGATGTAAAACACTGTGTAATTGCTGTGATTTATTAATGCATTTGTGTASTTTTGTAATAGCCCTAGTACTTTCTAATAACAACCAATAAATTTATAAACACATTGTTGGCAAAGCTGTTTTAGTCAACCAACTGCTTCTGAATTTATATAATTTTTGAGACATTATTCTAATATGCACTTKAGAGTTTTCTGCATATAAAAAGCTCCTAATTTCTCTTAAATGGGACCATGAGGAATTCAAGCCCAGGAACAAGTTTATTTAATGGCTTAGTGAGTTGCTAACACACAGTGGTTTATRGCTACTTGAAAGTAGTCGATGATTCCCCTTCTCTTTTATGAGATGGATTTCAGTTGTTTTCTTTTGTGGAATTCATGGTTTAACAAACACCAGGTATCTTCTTCCAAAGAAGTGTAACCTCAGAAAAGGGAAGTTGTTCAAGTGGGAAAAACTCTGTATTCTGCACAGACTGAGCAGAGTTGCTTTGCCCAGTTTCTCAATGGAGCTGGGCAGATTTCAGGCTGCTTTCCATTTCTCAAGCCCAGCAGGTTCAGCCTGGCACCAAACCCTGCTGGGGCAGCTGGAGCCTTTGCTCTGAGGTCCCCAACAGCTCGTGACAAATCCATTCTCATCAAAGCCGTGGTCACAGCACAGAGAAAAGAACCAACTCTTCAGTATCTTCTCAACCAGTGAGTTAAATTTRAACAGAAGCAAAAATAATACCAAAACATTCTGGAATGAAAAAATGGAAGCAATATTTCCATTTTGAGCACTATCCTTATTGACAYAAATCTGATTAATGCATTTGCCAGGTGCTCCTGGTGATTTTTGTTGTCATGTTTATTTTTGGTACCTCTAGTATCTCCTTTCTGTAACATTTCAAATCTTGTTTTTCCTATGCAATATTAGCTTTAAAACATGGCCCTGTATTTCTACTTTTAATCTCATTGCTAACTCTTMCTGTGATAGAGAAAAACTCTTTCTTCTCTGACATCTCTTGTAGTACAACTATCCAATTTTTTTCCTCTTGAAAAATAGATTGATGCTTACTGAAGCAAATTTATCAATCCACTCTTCTTTGGTCTGTGTTTTATATTTTGGCTTTCTTTTTTTCCTGGGGAACTGGGTTAACAGGATGTTAACAAAAGCTTAAATATTATCTCTAAAGGCAGTTTAACCTAAAGATTTAGATCAAAGGGCATGGTCTGTAGCTTTAAAAGGTGTATTGGAATTGTGTTTTGGCTCTTAGCTTGGCAATATGTAATAGGCTTATCAGAGTTGAATCCAGGAAAAAAATATCCAGAGGCCCATGTGTCTCTCTTTACATGTTTCAAAATGAGTCCTATTTCTTTTCACATAAAGGTTGAAATGGGAAAAGAATTGAGTCTAGATGGGAAACTTGATTTAGACCATAAATTGAGATTTATTTTTTGTTCCTCTCCTTCTGTTCAAGATCTTGGATGTTCAACTAYATTTGCTACAAGAGGCTTTGATTACTCTCTTTCAAAATAGGTTATAAAGAATGCTAAGGGAAATGGGATGTGATGTGTATCACAAATTATTTAGAAACATGAAAAGCAGAAACCATTAGAAAATTCAGCCTGACTTGCCAGCTAGAGAGGAAAGAAGCTGTCCCAAAGCTGAGAATGATTTGGGGTTGATAGGCATGGCAGATGCAGGGGGCCTATCAGCTGCAGTGTGCCAGTACAAGTTGCTAATTCTAGGCAGATTGGTCTGAGGTACAAARGGGTTGTGAAGTGCTAGATACACTCCAGGACACCTGCTCACACTCAGACAACTTCACCCCATTCCCATTTGTGGGATGACTTTTTGCTGCTMTGCAAGTGTGGCTAAACATTGTCACAGAACATTCAATTGCTGTTTAGTGCTATCTGACGTGGTGTCATCTGACAGGATCACCTTTGGCCAAGTGAGAATTTGCTGTGTTGCTYAAGCCTCAAAATAAAAATTCATCCTGTGTATGTGCTGTACCTGCCAAGTTGGCTCTTTAATCTGAGTTAATAGTCTCTTCATACATAGCACAGCAACCATTCCATTTCAGAGACATTGGAGCTGTAGCCAAAAGTTAATGCATCTAAATTACATAATGATCATTTTTCAGTGTACAAAAATGACCTTAATGAAATGGGATGAGTAAGAAGTCTCCTTAACACAGTCTGTTCCACCCCAGTTTCTTGCATGGGGCCCAGTGGAGGGACAGCRCCCCAGGATGGGGTCCCCAGGGCCACATGTCTTCCCCAAGGAGGGTCCTGGCAGCTCCCTGAGCAAGGATACAGAGGGTTTGAAGGTCAGTGCCCTGCTGAGATTTCACCTCCACTCCAGCAGCAAGAGGGGGGATGTTTACCCCCCGCCTCTGGCAAGGCTCCCTTACTTGGAGGCTCATCTCCTTTCTTCCAAAGTAGGTGGTTTTGAGCCCTGCTTTTGAAGAAAATGCAGATGGAGGAAGAGCAGAACTCTGTGATGAAAGCTCTGTTCTGGAGTGGAGGGGACTTGGCTCCTGTACCCACTCGTGGYGCTCAAACCAGCCCCTCCTGGCCTTTGGGAGTGTGTTGAGCCCCAAGGGCTGGGTGTTCTGCCTCAATGTTGAGCTGGGGTAAAGGGATGCTGTTTGCTTTCTCATGCTTTTGTGTCTCAGAGCATTTCTTGCATATACAGTACTTTAGAAATTGTTTTTAAAAATATGCTGAAGATAACCTGAAGAAGCTTGGCAGAGATTTTAGCTTCATAATAAATTATTTTTAAGAGAAGAGGTGATCTTGCATGCTATTTGAATAAATGTCATTGAGGGCACAGCATCAAGACAGAGGGGCTCTCAAGCTCTTGAGGTAAATGCTTCACCCTAGGGGCATGTTGCTGCAGGAGTCCTGATGATTTTCTGCACTCTGSAGGAACTTGCAGGCAGTTCTTTAGGGCTGAATATCTTTTCCAGCCCCAGTTGGTGTAAGCAAAGGCTTTCCTTAGCCACAATTATCRTGTTCAGACTGCAGTGTGATGCTACTTGGAGCCTCTGATACGCTGAAATATGTTTTCACTGATGAATTGCTGAAAAAACTGAGCAGGTGGGTGGGCTCTAAACTTCTCTGTGTCAACRGGACTGACAATAGGATCAATAGGATGTGGCTAGGACAAGAAGAAGTAGTATACAGAGCTTTCCTTGGAGTATTTAAATAGTATTTTGTAGCAGTCCTCCATTTATTTTATGTATTTCGGGGTCAAGAACAYTTAGTTCCTGTCTTTGTGAGCAGAGGGCTCTTCTGCTTTTTGAGCAATGCCTGATGAAATGGTGCAATGGTTATCACAAAATGATAAAAAGCACTAGCCATTGCAGAGCCCTAGACTCAATAAATGGAACTGTGAATAATTACAGCTTTATAAATGGTTTCTCAAGAAAAACAATTGTCAGAAGAATGAATGCAGGGAATCGCAGCAGAATATTCAAGCGTGTTTTCAATTTCTTTAGAAGTTATGATTAATAGAGTCAGCCCACAGAATCTTTTCTATCTGCTCCTGGCCTGCAGAAAGCACAAGGCACCAGCATTGTCTGAAGCCATTTGAATTATGAGAACTGAACTTWGCATTTTACAAGACAAATGAGCTTTACTTTTTAAATTGCTTTCAGTCTGAAGTTGTTCGTGTGTTTAACCACTGACTGCAGTGTCAGGGAAACAGGATATAGAGTTTGCTTYTAGAGTGACACGATGAATTTAGCAGAATTAGGTAGAAATTTGATTTGATATTTCAGTATTTATCCCAAACTTGCATCTCCCAGTGGTTTTCTCCACTTTTCTCCCCTTGTTTTGAAATTCTGAGCAATTCACATTGGTAGAAATTTGAGTTTCAAAGGCTTCTTTTTTTCCCATAATGTTTTGCTGTTGACAGATAAAAAATGAAAGAACCATTTCCTAAAATATTTTGTTTCATTTMTATTGCTGAAAGGCTGAAGGGATTTGATTTAAACTCAAAAAAATTTACAAAGAATTTTGGACCAAAATTTTCCCTGTTYAACCACGAGGTATAGTTTAGAGAAAGGTAATATACAGTATAAGCTTTTACAAGCTGAGGTGGAACTTATTTCTTTCTCTTCATTAAAATCAAGAAGAGACTTTGTTTATAGTCATACACTTGATTCAGAGACTGAACTTCCTTCCTGATTAAATCACTGGGATTTGGCAAGTATTTGCAATTTCTTATCCAGCAGGTCTGTAATATTCAGAGCTGAATCAAAGTAATTAAAAATAAATATGTGTCTGAGGCTGAAGTGGTGCTATGTATACCTGAGTGAGTGCACACTCTCAAAGTGAAAAACAGGTCATGAAAAACATCCTTTACGCAAAACTCTTGGTGATCTTGTGCCAGTGACAGTTTTATAAATCTTATTTTTTTATAACTTCAATGAGAATGTGGAGCAGTCTACTATGAGAATGTATTCATYACTTACTCTGTACATAGAAAAAGAAAAACAATCCTAATAATTGGTAGCCTGTTGTTCTTAGTGGCAAAAGACTTACAATATTGTAAGGTGGGCACCTGATTGATTTCACTCTATAGTTTGCTGATCTTTCTAAAATGAATGAACACTTTGGGAAATGTGCTGGCTGTTTAATGCATTTGGAAATGATGATGCATTGCAGCTTGTTTTCCTAAAAGAAACAAGCTTGTGTAATTCTGTTCAGATTAGAATGATCCTATACCCTGAGTTTCCAGTTAAGGAGTTGACAGAAATATTTTCTTAGTTTTGGTTTTCAAGAATTGCCTCTATTTAGCCTTCCCTCAAAGTTTATGTGAGTTATCAATTCTGAAAAGAAAAAAATTATCAGAAATAGGTAAAAAAATAATTCCCTCTTCCAACTAGATAACTTCTGTTCCTCCCCATCTTCCTCCAGGATCAATTCTCTCATACTCCTAATTTTCTATTCTGATTTGGGCTGACTTAGTCCTTCTGTTCCTGGCTCATGTGAACAAACAGACTCCCAAATATTGCCCAGCTCTAACAAAMATGCTGGTCCTGATTGCCTCAGAGATCAGCCTTTCTCCTTACTGGACAGAGAGCCCACAAGGCTAAGCAGGCAAGTCTGGTGACTGGACAAACAGGGACAGGAAAATGGGCTGTGACAGTCCAGGGACTTCAYTGAGAGCACTGAGCTCTGTCCTCCTCTATATCCACCAAAATCAGAACAGTTCCTGCCTTTGGTACTGCCCTCTTGGCCACACCAMTTGTTCATTTCCACCAGGATTTCACAGAATTTTCCAAAGTCCAGATCTTGGTTTACGCTTCTCCTTGCAGTATTTAGTCAGGACATCAGTGGTTTTTGAGGAGTAGCATCAAAACCAGGTGTCATTTCTTGTCATTTCGAGCACACTTAGTGCCCTGAGCTAGAAAATCTCTAGCAGGTAGAAATCAGCAGCTCCTGGCTCAGGGAGAGAACCTCMATGGAGAAACCCCACCCTGCGATGCTCTGCCCTAGCCAGGGAGCTGTCACTGTTTTCAATCGTTCCTGCTTTTCATTTATATTGTTTTCCTTTGTGATGCTGCTTGAATTCTCTCTTCCCAGATGGSTTTGGAGACACAGTTTGTCAAACCCTGCTTTCCCAGCTGTTTGGCACTGTGGGAGCAGAACTATCTGTCCTGGGGCTGGCTCTGTTCATCTGTCACAGACCCCTGAGACTGTGAAACTGAAAATTTCCTTTCACACAGACTCTGTGTGGGGAATGCTCACATCAAAAACAAGAAAGAAATCTGGAGAAAAAAATTAATTTAGGCTAATGGTGGCTGTTCATCTGAAAGTTCAATATTTGTTAAAGACAAAAGCTCACAAATGTCTGGTGAATGGCAAAAAGATTCTTATATTTAGGACATTTCTGCTTTTCTYGACCCCTCCCACAACAGTAGATTTTCTAAATTCTCTCTTTTTTACTTCTTCTGAATAAAATGAAATTTATTTCATTTCCTAGATCTCCAGGCATTCCCAGGGCTGACTTTGTATTAAGACAGATGCATTATATAGTAAAAAACTTGGGAATGAATACAGATGCATGAAACACTTCCTGTAATACAGGATCCCCTTTGCCAAACCAATACTCCTTGAAAACTCTGAAATATCAAATTAACTAGCCTAATTCTGTCAAGTTTCTGTCTCAGCCTCAGGTCAAAACAGAAATGCCATTGGATTGGCTTTTCTCAAGATATTTAAYATTCCAGTTTATTGTATTCATGAAGCTTGATACTGGGCATCCMAATTAAACCTCAAGTCACTACCTTTTAAGTTAAAGAAAATAGTTCTGAATTTTTTTTTAAGGCTTGTTTTGCTTTGTTCTTCCTTTATTCAAGAAATCTGTCTTCCTCTCTYCTCCAGAAAAGAGAATTATTTTAAGGAGAAATATTTCTCTTTTTGGTATATTTCTCCACATTTTTATCATGCATACAAAGCTGAAACAAATTGTATGAATGAATCCTCTAGTAAGGAATATCCAATATTTTTCTGGTTGACTAAACTATATGAATCTGTGAGCTGTTTATTAGTGCCTAGTGTGTTTTGAATGTGTGCCCAATAGGCTTCTTTTCAGTGTCCTGCTTTTKGGAGCAGATGGCACTGTCTTCATTTTCCCTATAAAACAAATGAAGAACAAATTTGAATGCAACAAATTTGTTTTATTCTTGTAAGTATAAATCATCTTAGGATGTATATTTTCAGTTTTTCATTACAAAGCTTTCTCATTACAAATCAGACAGGGATAAGATAGCAGTAGAATAATTTTCTTTTTAAAAATACTTAGGATTTCTGTACTTCATAGTGTTTTGATTTGGAGAAAATTAGAAAGAGAGATTCTTTTCTTGATGTCTCTGAAGCAAACATTGATTTTGCAGGGGGCTCTCTTAAGGTGTTAGTACTGTGTTGCCCCATCTCTTGAAAATGCTGAAGGTGTTCTGGTGAATTCTACTTTGTCATGGGGAAAATTAAATGCACTTGCCCACCTTGAGGCTTTAGAAATACTACAACTATTTTTTGGTTCAGTGTTCCCAGTGGCAGATATATTTAAGGATAGTACCTAAAACAGGTATGTTTTTGTCACTGTCATATTTTATGAAAAATCCCTTCACCAGGATTTTTCTCCTGAGGAGCTGAGAATCCTCAGAAAAGAAATGTGAACAATAATTATCTGCTGGTTTGCAATGTGTTCTGGGGGTTGCTTACCAGCAGGTGCATCTTTGATTGCTTCCAGGGGAACTGTTTTTATTTAATGTCCAATCCCAGCCCAGCTGTGTTGGGCTCTCTATCACAAGCTTTTATTATTCATTCTTTTCTAGCCTTCTGATGYCTCCTTTCTCTTTCTTTAGTGTAGTTTTAGTGTATAATTTTCTTTTAATATAATATAATATAAAATAATAAATCAGCCTTCTGAGAACTTGGAGCCAGTTCTCATCTCTCACCTCATCCTGGGGCCCATCACAACACTGCAACAATTAATAACCACACAYTTTGAAGAAAAGAAATGTATTATTGTATCAAGGGCTGAATAAAACTCCTCTGGAGGCAACAAAATTCTTCTGTACAGCTCAATGGGACAGCAAGGTCAGGCCTTCAAAGAATAWTTTGAATTTCTTGCATGCCCAGAAAGGCTCAGGGGGACCTTGTTCTGCTCAGTTAGGTTTAATGGGGGATGACTAACTCTTGTTTTGCAGCCAGATATTTGAGAGGACACGTATTACAAACTGTGGTGTTGCAGTGGGATGTGGAAGTTTCTGTGGAGAACGAGATGCATTGCAGGACACCAGGGCTTCCCAGATATGCACAGATATAAYTGATGCTCTTTCTTCCATGGATTCTGTACTTGTGGTGCTGCWAGGCAGAGGCTGAGCGTGTCTCTGCTTCTGCCCTTGCCGAATCTGCTCACAGTAAAGAGGGAAATGGCAGGGTCAGAGCCCGGGRGAGCCCTCTGGAAGAGTTGCTGAGGCGCTGTTTCCTTAGCTAGGGGAGAGAAGCAATGGAGCAGCAAGGGCTGGAAGCAAGGCAAAGCCACTGGAGGCTGCAGGATGGAAATCCTTCACTGCCTGACAGCATCTGTGCAGACCTAATGCTCGGGGCAGAAAGTACTTTCAAGGATAGTTTCCTTAGAAAAGAAGGTTTGATATCACTATAGATAACTTCTGCTGAGATCAGTTCTGACATGAATTGGTGTTGGCTTTTCTTTTTCCATACCAGCAGGGTTCCTTTTTTCTCCCTATTGTTTAAGAGCAAAATGCAGCTTTGGGGGATTCAGTTAATGCTGGCACTCAGAGCTCGCCATATGGCAGTTCCATCACAGTTTACATTTCCTCCTACAGAACTCTCAGAAGAGTTGTTTTAAAAATTCAGTATTTTGCTGTTATTCATCCCAAATAGCATTTTATTGTATTGTCATGATAGTTTAAAAGAAGATAYGTGTTCACTTATAATTAATGAAGAATCAAATTAATGTTTTAGCAGCACAGCACTGAGAATCTTTCCACAGACTRCAAAGTTCTCTCAAGCAATTCCTCATTTCAGTACTGGTTTGTGGTACTAGTTTTGCCATGCTAAACCTAATGAGCAATAAGCAGCAGAGAACTGAAATTTTTATAAAGTACATCTAAGCCATCTGGTTCCTCAGCCTGGGAGAAAATGAGCATAGAGCACTCCTGAAAATTTCTTATCCACAGAGCACAAGAAAGCATGAGCTTTTCATATTCTAGAGGCATGAAAGGTTTCATAGTGAAACCTTTCAGAGGTTTTATAATGAAAAATCTTCAAATAATTACAGTTTCTATGTGTACTAAATTATTGCAACATGTTTTTCACATAAATAAATCTCTTGTGAATGCACTGAGTTTTTCAAATCTCCTTGATGGAAATATTGATATCTTGAGGCCTAAATGCCCACTGATGTGCTGTAGCCCTATCATTCACAAGGAAATCTAATAGAACCCATAGTTCAACCTCTTATTTAAAGAATSTACCACAAAGTTAAGGCAGCAGACAGAAGAACTTTTACCCTGTAGAGAAGCTTCCCCTTCATATGTCACATACAGAGAAATGTGTGTTTCATTAATTTAACGCAATAGTTTTAAAATACATGATAGTGCTTTATTAATCATAAAGCTTGGTGTATGTATCTTAAAAGGGTAAATCTATGATTTATTTTTATCTCACTTGGTTCCCATTGTTTCTAAAGTACATGGTTTTTTGGGGGTATTTTTTTTTCCTGAACATCACTATTGGATATGTTCCATAAGCAAAAGCCATCTAAATTAAAGCAGAATGTGTTCTGAGGTATGTATGGCTTCATGCATCCCTCTGACATCAGGAATATACACTTAGAAACTCTGCTAGGCTTTAAATTAAATGTAAATGCTTTAGAGGAASTAGGAATAGCTGCTTTATGTAAAATATGCTTTATGTAAAAGCAAGAAAGTCCACAATGTAGTTCATTTGGGCACAGAGCATATCAAGACATATGCATATCAAGTGTGTCTGTAAATCAAMAGAAAGAATTGGTAAAGCACATATATGGACAGAACTTAAATCATAGGGAGTGATGACATTTAGAAAGTTGATTTMTCTCATTTTTGTGCTGTCTATACTCTGTCGTTTGCAAAAAACCCTCCAAAACTCTCTTTTGATTCAGATACTTTTACTGAAAACAATATTTCTGTGAAGTCTTGATCAGTGCTAGTGTATGGATTATGTATATTGTCTAGGGAGGAAAGGGGAATTGGAAATGTATTTGCTTAAAATATGTTCACGATTGAGAGCTGGACTGGTGATCTTGATTTATTCGCTGATCTTTCAATATGTATCAGTGACCAGAACCAAAACACCACTTTGGAGTAAACTACACTTTACAAAGCCTTTCACTCTTTAGAGAAAGGCCAAAGCATAACCTGCTGCTATTCCGTATTTTTCAATTAGAATTCCACCTAAAGAGTTAATTCATCATTGCACACTGGTTTCCTAATTTTGGAATGATGGGGCGAGAGGGGGTGGAATTGGATGTTCAACAGAATTGGGGGTCGCTTTTTGACAGCTGTGTACTTTCATCTTGAAGYCTTTTCAAGTGATCTTTCAGTTCTTCTGCCTCTGATCTTGAATTTAAATCTSAGTAGTAGAGTATTAATACATAACATTTGCAATGGTTGTGTCCAAACTTTTGCATCAAATAACCTTCACATTAATATTGTTCATTTATTTATCTGCCCTTGAGGCTATACCATGAGAGATCTATATGAGTCAGTGAAGCACTTCTGAAAGTATTTTTCASATTAATGTTGAAATTAATTAGCAATTAATAATGAGATCTCAATTCTAAGATTTCAAACAGCAGAAAAGAAAGAATTACACAGAATAGAGGAAAAGTTCAAAATTTTATAAACACAGAAACCTCTTTGTTCCCACAGTGACATGGTAGTAGTTAGAGCACAGCAATCTAAAAAAGTAAGGAGTGTTAGASTAAAAGAAACAAATGAGACTGAAAAAAATCCACAGGATGTAAAATTGGAAGTAAAATAATTATGTAGAGCCTTTGTTTAACTTCATCCCACGAGAGTCCAAAATTTAGTAATGTAACAGGTGCTTAAACAGGAAAAAAATCAAGCAACAGAATAATATGAAACCAATGCTTTGATTCATGTTATACTTGTCAGCAATAATTAAAGTTGTATGAACAGCTTATTTGGGTATCATTATGTAATAAATCACAAATTTGTCTCTTTGGAATAACATGATGATTTCTAGATACAGCAGAATCCCCCCTTGTGTTCAGGGAAGATAAAATCCCCAAGGAGCCTCASATCCAAACCATCCTAATCCACCATTTTTAACCAGGTGAGTCTGAAACCAATTAGGAAGGACAGACATAATTGAATAATTAAAGGCTTGCCCTGAAGTTTAAGGGTAAGATTAATGAAAAAAAAGTTTATTCCTTTGTTTTASAAGTGACTTGGGTAGGAATGCTGTAAAATAAGGAATACATAAAGGCATGAGTTATATTTGAWATAACCAATAAATTTTAGTACAGCCTTCAGAGAATTGTGACAACCTTTTAGATTAGCAGAAGTTGTCTAAACATTGAAAAAAACACTGGATTTTAAATTCTCCATCTGAGAGCACAGGGTTTATGCATCATGGAGAGGATGACCAACTGACCAACCGACCAAACCCCTCCCACAACCAAAAAGAAAATAATGTTCTCAATCTGGAGATAAAAGTCAAAGTATACTTCAAAAATGTAAATTTTTTCAGTCAACCATTATTTAGTAAACTTAAATCAAGAAATATGTACTTAAATATCCTTTAAATAGTATTGTAGAGGAAAAACACCACTAAAAAAGAATTTTATTCTTTCCAACTAGAATAGTGCTTGCTTGTTTGAAGAGTATGGCACTCACTAATCACTAAAATCCTTCTGGGAAGGGAAGTGTTACTGCCCAATTTAACAGAAGGAAAATAAAATCCTTTAGTGACAGAGTGCACTAATCCTTTATTCAAGCACTAATTCCAAACCCACAAGAACAATTCTTTTCAGTACATACTAGAACTTGGAGTCCTAAAGTCCTGGTATGGTCTGTGCTACATAAGCCATAAATGCATCCCTTTTTTTCCATGGTGGTGGTGTTCCTTAGCACATCCTTAGCAAGTAAACAGAACTGAAAGTATGCTCCAAATGGAATTGAAGCCTGAATCTTTATTGACTTTTTCCTGTCCTGCAATTACTCAGCATAAATCCTAGAGAAGCTTTAGAGCTGAGATGTTTAAATCCAAGACAGTTCCAACTTCCAGGCATTTTCCTGTGAAATGGTKTGTGTTTATGCTGTTGCCCTCTTGATTAGGCATGGCTTCAGAAAGATGAAAAAACTTCCCAAATATTTGATAAGAATATTTCAGTGGACCTGTTGGCAAAAGCTGACACTAAGGCTATCAAGTGTGAAATGAAAATTAGAAAGTCATTGGACATYGATTTGAATTAACTCATAATGACCTGGTTTATGTTTTTGGCCTCTGGAAAGATGATTAGAACATAAAAACAACTTTCTGTGAAGGGCATAGGAATATTAATGAGCTATTCATGTGAATATGAGCAGGAAATGTCTTCTGTAAGGTTCCTCAGGAAACAATCACCTTGCTAAAAAGTTGAAGTAGACACTGGAATGGGATGGAAAGACAAGAAGAGTCTAAAAGGGAAATGCTTGAATTTCAGAAGCAGGAACAGTGGCATATCTACATCAAAAGCTTTTTCAGCTTCTAAAAGTGTAACTTAATCATAAACTGAGAGATAAAGCAGCATATGGTATTGTGGATTGTATCACGTTGATGCCTCTGCAAACTGACTGAAGGTCAGGCTGTGGGAGAGAGGCAATGAAATTCAGTGTTTTTCCATTTTAACACTCTTGGGTGCCCCATATAAACATTTGTGTTGTCAGTGGAGCTGTAACAGTTGGTATGGACTGAAAATCTGTTGTGTCACTGTGGTTGAGGGAATGTTATTCTTTGGATATACCTTGTAGGAATTAAAAGCTGAAAATCATTATGTACTCCTGGAGATATCCTCAAGAATTAAGGAGGAAATTGGGATTTATTTATGGGCTGCACCATAAATTGCATTTCTTCAGTTTCATTATCTTTGCATTTGTTATTGGAAAAATAACCATCCTGAATGTAATGACAATCTTAACTCCAAGGGCAAAGTGTCTAAACTGGATTTCTTTTTTCCATCATATTCTAGCTTTGAGATGATGAKGCTCTCAAGAAAGGGGGAAACAATAGAGAATTCAAATGCTGAAATAAACATGTRATTCTGATTATTTAAGTAGTGTCAAGCTTAGTTCCTTAAAAGCACCATCAGTTGTATTCATAGCTTCYTTATTTGAGGGATGTTACCCTAATTATTCTTCCACAGATTCCATGAAATCAGATTTTATAGAGACCATATACAGGCATTTTAGAATTTTATAGATATGAATGCTTAATTAGGGGTTTTAAATTTTTTTTTAATAAAATCTATATATTTTAGGGGAAAAAATTAAAATGTTAAAAAGATGTGTAATATTTAGAAGAAAAGATGTTTTGGTATGTGAGCTCCACTATATTTTGAAGGAAAAAACAACAGCTTTGAAAAGCAAGGCAATCTTTATGGGATGTTTTTGTTTAAATATTTGGCATTGAATATGCTGTCACTAGGAGGGTCTTTATTTGAGAGAAGGAATGTTTGAAACTAACAGCCAAAACCTCTCCAATTGACCCCTGGTAATTATGATATTGATTGAATGTTAGTCATGTTAGTCATTCTGCSCTTCTTTTATTCATGAGTTATATGGTGAAAACAAGTGTTCCATGTAAATTTCTCCTGAACTGACAGTCCTTAGTGCCGAAGACTTTATATCTTATTAAGAGCATATCTTTTCAGTACTTGGAATGGACAAAAGTCCTTAGCTGGCAACACCAGCTGRAGATTTAATTCTTGAGCTCTATAACCCTGGAGACCTTCTGAAACATTTCCTCTAGGTCACAATTCCCAACCAGAGCACTGGTGAGAGAGCTGTAAAAATCCAGGGGTATTGCTCACTCCATAGTGAGCTGGTAAATCAGCCCCTCCTGTGATCAGAGCATCTTTAATGGACTAAATGATGTCTTAGGATTTAGTTGTTAGAAAAAGTACCTGGTTTAAAGTGACAAGAAGTTCTGATAGTGGGGAAGTTCTCACCTGCAACTTAATGAGGCCTTTAGCACTTGGGGGTAGAAGGGAGGGAGCAGGTGATTTGTAAGAGAAAGGCTGACTCTACAAACATTCAAAATCTGGATTTAGAATGTTTCTATCTTGTGTTTTCCTTTTCTGGGTTCAGATTATGACTCAGGATCTCTAGCAGAAGCTGACAAATTSATTTTACAGGTGGTAAATGTGGCTTAGTTGCAGTAAAGTCAGTTAGCTTAACTTAAACTGCTGATGTGCATTAAATGAACTAATGCAGCAGGATTTTGCATTGCTGTGGTGCTCTTGTGTTCTCCACTGCAAGCCTCCCCTGTGGGTGTTGGCAGATTGATGAACAAGTGAATCATGAGCCAAGTTCTCATTTTTCTGCCTAAATACTGCTTAAAGCATCTATAAATGCTAAGATATTTAAAACTACTTTGGGAATATCTGTTCTAAGAAACAAACATCTTTTGAAGAGGAACTTCAGATTTTTAAAGTTTGTTTCTTTTGTTCAAGCCTTTTGTTCAAGCCTAGAAAAGAACCTTCCTCTCCAAACAATCAAAAAATAGAAATAAATATACATTATGAATTTTGGAAAATATGTGGAAATACATACACACATATACATATATATTGTGTGTGTGTGAGTGTGTACACCAATACATGTTGAGGATAGTGTTATGTGATGGGGCATGTATTTYTCAGTGTGCCATTCAAAAACTAAAATTTCCAGCAGTGCTATTGGAAGATAACTATTCTCAAAACCAAGTAAATTTATTACAGAATGCACAGGATATTTCCATATGCAAACATTACTGCAGAGTCTATCTAATCTGAGGCTCACTGTGCAGCATTTTATTAGACTTCTTTTAAAATGGATAAGATCTTGAAAATGAAATCTTATTTCAAAACCATCCAATGGTGCATTTGTTTGTGATAAATAGGAGAAGAACACCCTGGGATTCTCTTTCTAGCACAATTTCTAAATATGTTGTGGCTGAAATTAGCAGGTGAGGTGCAAAGGTGGCCTGAACAGGTGCAGGGTGCTCAAGAGCTCGGAGGCAGCAGCAGGGCTGCCAGGGCTGCAGGCATTATGCCTGGCTGATGTCTCTTTATTAATAATGCCCAAAAGCTTAGGGAGATTCTGATTTCTCAAAGGTGAAATTTTCAATAGCCTAGAAATCTCTGCTACATAATTCCCCACTTCTCTTTTTGGTGAACCTTTTCCTTCTTTAAAGATAATATAATAATAGAAAGCTGATCTCTATTTCTAGTTAGTTTTAATTTTGTGTGTTCATTTAGMAATGCAAGATTGCAAAACCTAAAAACCAAAAGCAATTGTAGGTACATCTTTAGGGGTTTATATAATCTGATTTTTCATGGTGTTAACTCCTTAGTAAAGGCATCTCACCCTAATAGTGTATCTTGAAAAGAAGTTTTTCAGAAAGGCATAATCTAAAAACCAGGTTTCTTTATTAGACAGTGACAAGGATGGGTGGAGGAGGCAGTTTGTACTTTGATTTGAGATCAGTAGAGCTTACAATTCCCAGGGATAACTGTTCAACATGATGGACCTTTAAAGAAATTYGTGGAATTCTCCTGTATTTACTCATATGGTATTTATTTAGATAGTGTCCTTGGATAATTATTTAGGAAATTTCCTCTGGTATTTATTTAGGTATTTTCCTTTGCTCTTTATTTTTAAAATGTATGAGCAATATTGAATATAAGTCACAAACATAATGTTTAAAATGGCAATAGACAAATAACCTGAACAACCTTTTCCTCKGCTGTGCTAGTCAAGGTTTTGTACTTGGACAAACCTGAAATAAATACTGAAGATCTGCTTTGAAATGAAGTCTAGAACCTAGAAGTACTTGCAGTAGAATCTAAATTCAGTACAGTCTAAATTATGTCCACAAAATCTTCTCTTACTCCAGATCTTCTCACAGTGAAATCTCTTGTTCATCCTGGCTGATTTTCTCTTGGGAATTYGATCAAGCAACGAGCTCACCAGAAAGACCATCAGTTCAAACTGAAATGGCACCTTCTGTGCAGAAGCTAATGCTGATTCAATTTYAAGATAAACTGCCTGTTACGTTAAAATAGCTGAGGATTATTTGGAGGAAGCAAAATACAGGATTTCAGCCAGGAGAAACAGTTGGCTGCAGCATGAGGCGTGYGATGGTTCAGAGCTCTTGGCCCGTGTAGGAAGGGCAGAGGCACTCCTCCAGCGTGAAATAACAAAGGTGGAGCTCTGAAGATGCATCTTTGGAGAGTGATTATGGCTGAGAATACTCCTGACCTCGTCAGGAGACTCTTCCACTGCAAGTCATGGCAAAAAATTGGAGTTTTCTCATTTTATGTGCAATGGATGCTGTTTGTGTTCCTTAATGGACACCATAAGGATACAGCTCCTGCACAGGGATTGTTCTCTGAAATTTCTATTTAATATAAAATACAACAATTCTAATGGACACTTGGGAAACTTTCCCGGTGCAATTCACTGTCTTTATCCTGATGCAGGGAGAAAGAGGAGCTGTTYAGTCTGTAGATACCATTTGAGCTGGCACAGTTGGGAAAAGAAAGGTATGCAAACATCTATCCTTATTTATTGAAAAATTCCTGTCCTTGAAAGTTGTTTTCTTTTCAGAATTCATAGTAACATTATAGCAACTTTAAACTGAACACTGTTTTGCTACAAAGTGGAAAATTTAAGGGAAATCTTGTTTGGGAAAACAGAAAACATTATTTAACAAAAGAGTTTTCATTAGTGAACACTCCAAATGCAGCCCAGAATTGTTAACTCACTACTGGATGTTTTATTCCTCTGTATTCTTTAAAAAATCTAGGTTGTCTAAATTATGGTAATTTTTTTTGGGTGATGGATGATATTGAGGTATCAGTCTTTTATTTTTGTTTGGTTATTATTTCAGGGAGTAGGCTTTACATATTTCTCCTTTTTCTCTTTTAGAATTATTCAGTTGTCCAGTCAAGAAACTTAGAGGGATTTTGCAACTCCTGTGAGTGACTCATGGCAAATATTTGTGGTGGGAGCACACACTGAAAATAGCCAATTTTGTATTGTATTCCAGAAGGGAGTGGGAAGGCAATGAAGGGAAAGGAACTTTGCCTGAAGGGAACTTTCCCTGAGGGGCAGAGTGCAGTGATAAAGGGAATTACTGTCTCAGAAAGGATATAAGGGAAATTACAAGCAGCCCACAGAGGAAGATGTCTCCCATAGAAAGCTAGATCTTAAAGGTTGAGGGACTATCAGACTTAAGCAATAATTGTCAAGAGAAAAACACAATTGTATTTTAGGAGGGAAATTAAAACTGATTAAATGATATTTTAGTCATAAGATAAAATGATGGGTTCATATTTGGACAATAAGGGTGAGATTGGAGCTGATCAAGATATTGTGCCTGAACTAAAGGAATTCATTCCCTCAGTTTCCAGCCAGGGTGATAACGTGGAGCATGAGGATGGAGGCAGGAAAACTRCTGAAATGAAAATAACCATATCTAGAAAAAAAAGGAAATTAGGTGTCATAATAAGGATGAAGAAGAGATAGACAATTTCTATTCCAGAATACTGAAACTGCAATAAAACTGCTCTTTGAAAAAAAAAAAAAAATTAAATAAATCTATCAAACTCGATATAGTATTAGATAAAAAATTTACTGAGGAAGGAAATTTATTGGTCTGGTTTATTGAAACCTGTAATACTATAACAAATACTCCAAGAAAAAAACTYAAAGACTGCAGTAAAGGATGAAAAGAGAATTACTGGAAGCAGATGATACAAGACTGCATGGATTGTGGATTGGACAGAAAATTTAAAAGTATGAATCTCATGCCAAAATACTTGACCTGCATTTTTCTGCTGAGATTGGTTCTAGCATCTAATATCATCAGCATACAAATCTGTAGAAAGGAATTCATTACCTAAGTAATGCATTATTTCATGTATACTTTCTCCCCCCRTGTCTTTTAAATTATCTTAGGCTAAAAAAGAAATAGGGCCTTAATATAGTTACATTTATGACTTGTTCTTATGGTTTGCAAGTGTAGAACATAACTTTGTTCTACATTTTACTACTGTAACTCTTTAGTTATTAAAATTATTTTAATTTTTCCAGGCTCTACTTATATATTTTTCTTTAGCACAGAGGGAGTTGTAGTTCTCAGAGCTGTGCTTGTGTAGAACTATCTGCAATTATTAATTGCTCCAATAATTAGATTTTTTTTTGTTTGGGGTCTCCATGTCAGTTTAACAAGTATGAAAAATAAAAGTAGTTTTCTGGGGATTTGTAGAACAAGTGTAGTACAAAACATGCAAAAGCTATTTTACCTTTTTTTTGTCAAAAAAGGTGGCTCCTCTCCAAAGGGAACAATTAGCACTCTTGTAATACAGAGCCAAGAGCAAGTCAGGCTTTTCAAACTGAACACAGCTGACTGCTGTATTTATTGTAGGAAGTATTTTCCAATTCTTTCCCCTTATTTTATGATTAAATCCACGTTTTTTTGTAGGAAGCTTTACTTTTCTTCAGAAAGAGAAAACCAAGGGGGTGTATTTTCTTGACTATGTCTCTTCTTTTTTACACTTGTTCTTACAAACACTGATTTTCCTYCAGTTTTGCATTACAGCTTTTCTGTTGATTTTCCTTCAGTTTTGCATTACAGCTTTTCTGTTGATTTTCCTTCAGTTTTGCGTTACAGCTTTTCTGTTGATTTTCCTTCAGTTTTGTGTTACAGCTTTTCTGTTTTAAACAGACTCATGGATTTTGTTTCTCTCAGAAATTAAGATTTCACTAGTTAGAACAAATCAAAAGGGTTTTCAGCTGTCTGATAGTACACAGTTCTCTGCTTGGCTATTTCATGGTACCCAAGAGCTTGATTTGATGGTACCTTGGCATGTTGTGTTGGGCACACATGGAATTAAACATGTGGAGAGCGCTGTGTCTCCAGCACATTAATGTTTCTCCCAGGCTCTCATTCCAGAGCTCTTCATTTAACTCTTCCATTTGCTTTGAGCTGCTGCTGTTTGTCTGAGAGGCTCCAGCATGAGCCACTGCAGTGAAACATTTTCAGTTGACCTTAAACCACATTGCTCATCATACTCCTTTTCCCTAAATATGTGGTAGTTTATTTCTAGTTGTGCTCAGTGGTGGCACTGTTCAAAGAGAGCCCAACCCTGCCAACCACAACACTTCYGCAGACATTCTGCTGCACAGTGCAAGGCTCTGGTCCTGCTGGGGCCACYACCACGGTGGCAATTATTGGCCCCATGGTGTTGCCTCAAAACTTGCTAAAAGGTGGGCTCAAAAGGGCCCAGGACTGAGATATGGTGATGCACAGCTAAATATTTAATCTGCTGAATAGTTTATGCCTGCTACAGAGCAATGGTTGTCAAGCAGACTCACTGCAGAGGAGAACTGCTGGACACTTCCAGTATATTCCTGGCATTTGCATTCATTTCAGCTCTCTGCACAATTTTTATTACATTGTCACCTGCTGTTTTTCAAATGACAATTTATTGGTAAGAAATTCATGTCCTGCTAAGCACCATCTCTCTCTCTTCCTCCTCCACACTTGCACAACTTCTCATTTTTTTTAATATGTCTTTTGATGTAATTTATAAGTTACATGTACATGTTGGGGAGAGAAAAACTGAAGTGGCTACAAAGCAGCAGCTGTAGCTGCAGCTGTTTCTTTCCTTGTTTACTGTTGGTTTTTAATCTAGTCAAGTTTAACTCAAAAAATTGACAAATTAAATTAAATCTCTGTTAATGAGTGCTGTATACTCACTTTCTAGTTCAGAGGGATGCATAAATATTCAAGCACATATTTTAAATTACTACCATGYATTACTTTTTAATTAATGACTCTGCAGCTGTTTAAATTTGAAGCATSAGGATCATGATTGTTTGACAGAAGAGTGTTAGTTTCAAGAGAAAGATCAATACATAAATAAGATTACCCAAAACCAGTATATCAGCCTGCTGATGAAACCAAAGTGGCAGCTGGTGGCTGGGTTGATTAGCAGTGTTYACAAACCATGACTCCAGAATGTGTGTGAAAAGGATGAAAAAACCATCCACAGGGCAGATGACCAAACAATTAAAGCAGGTTTTGTTTTTTGTTTCACTCTGAAAGAAACTCCAATGAATATTGAATTGATATCTGTTAGACAGAGGGGGGAACATGGGGAAACAGGAGTTTATTTTTGKTTTGTACCATATGTGCACAGAGGGACAGCTGACAAGGTGCTCACAGGATCTCTGTGTAAAGCAATCTCTCCAGTCATGTTTTCACTCAGTATTTATACAGGATTGCTATTTCCAGTGTCTGAACAGCAAGAGAGTATCAGGGAATCTTCCAAGTAAACTACAGACAACTTATAAATAGTCAAACCATAGGGAGTGTTATCCATTTAGAAAAATCCTAGGAAAATTTTTGTTTTGTGTTTTCCTAATTCCACTTCCCACCCAAGTGTCAGTCTTGTGCTGCTGTGTCAGTGCAATTTCACAATTCTTATACTCATGTGGGAGGTTGCCACAGTCCTCATGCCAACCTAGTTTTTAGTGGAAACTGTATCCGAGTAACTCAAATATTTTTTCTGCAGACAGTGAGAAGTAGGAAAAATTATTAAATCTATTAATGTACACACRTGTAGTATTGCTATTCTCCCTGGATAAGATACCATGAAAATTGAATAAATCACAAAACTGCAGTTTCCTGTTCCATCACCATGAAAATGTATGTCAAGAGACTTTGCTGCTATTGTCATGAGCTTACAGAGGTTCTATGGCACCTGCTTAACCTGTGATACCTCCAGTTTTCAAAACARTATTCTGGACAGATAAAGATTTACATTCCTACTATAGAGAAAAAGATGGTCTAAGTTTCCTTGTGGTATTTATTTTACTTGCTGCATTTATTCCAGTTGAATACAAAAGTGAGGGGAGGGGGTGGGATGTAGATTCTGGGGATCCAACACACATATCCATCCATACCATGGAGAGCATGAGATCATGCAGAGGCTGAAGCTTTTGGTTTGTGGCTTTACAGAATTAAAATCCATTCCATTTTCTAGTGCTGCTTAGACACAGCTCTCTAAGCCACCTTCAGTCTATAACATGAGATTCTAAAGGGACTGAGTAAATGTGAATTGAAGTAGGAGAAGTTGAGTTTGTTTTATTACAAAATATTAATGGAAACCAGCTCATTTAAGAATTTGCATATCATTAGACTAGTCTTCCTCTAGGCAATAGCCTGATTTTGCTGTGGATTAATAGCACAGGAAGCCTTTGCCACTTTACCCCTGTTCCAAGCACCCCAGGTTAGATGAAACACCAGTCATATACAGAATTATAAATCAGTACTCAAACATCTTCARTTTAAAAAGCCTAAGTTAACTTTAAATGTAAGTAATGCACTATTCTTTTTAGACTTAAAATTTGAAAAGGGGAATAACATGATACAGTCCAACAATGTAATGTGCATCCCAAGAGGAATTGCACAAAAATTTAAATTTTGGATTAAGGCAATGTGATGAATTGTTTAGGTGCCTGTGTTCCATCTCTCTGCAGCTGTGTGGGTTAGATGGTAATTTCTATCTTCTGATTCAGCTGTTGATTCCTATGGCTTAAAGTGTGAATTTAGCTACAGGTTTTCTCATGTGGAWCAGCATGAATCACCAGCATGAGTAAATTAATACTTATGGCAGAAACACTCCAATTATCTACTGTGAGAGCTAAATATTTAATAATATCATCTGTCAGTAAAGGACTGCTGTATCCTCACTGTGGATTAGCCAAGAAAAATTAATATATAGGATGTTGATTCACTGAGTTGATTCACTGAGTAAATTCACAGATATAACTTTGTTTCACAGCATCATATCTGAGCACAAAGGTAAAACAATGACTTCTTAAGAAATTAAGATTAAACTGGTAAATCTACAGACATTACATAGCAGATACCAGGTATATTGATTTGCTGGAATAAATGTCAGTATGCTTATTCCTTTCTCTGTACCAGAATTATCGGTGGCATCTTAATGGCCTTTAAAAGAAACAGAGAGAACAGAAAACTGATAATTCTTTTCTTAGGTGARGTAGATAAGGATTTTCCTAGATTATAACCAGTGAGATTTAATGATCTGATTCATTTGTCCTATGCTTACACCAATTACAGTGGAAGTGTCATGTGTTGAACACCACTGAAAATCAGTCTGAAAGCATCAAGCCTTAGATTTGGCAGTGTTTTGTTTCAGAAGTATTATTTTTGCTCTACATGCAAGAAACAATCCTTAGAATCATAAGGTGGGAATGGTTATATGTAAGGCTAGATCATAAATGTAACAGAACAAAATGTAAAATTGCTTTATTTGACTTAACTAATCAGTACTAAGATGTTATAGAGTTTTTGTAACCTTGTAATGGAGAGATAGGATGTGTCTTTTAATACATGAAAAATTACTCTGCCCTGGTTTGGTAATAAATGTCATAGTTTTGCTGTTTTCTTGGTATAGCTCAGCTATAAAAGCTTTCAGTCTGCCTTAAGCTATTAAAAAAATTATTGTCTTCCAGGGTTTGCAATCAACTCTAAGATTTCCTGCAGCTTTGGAACATATCACAGAGAGTGTGGATTTGGGTTTGATCACATCCACCTGGTGTTAGCCACTTCTCCAGGTAGGGACACAGGCAGTAAGGCCACAGGGAAAGGGAATCCTGGGTACCTTGCAGGAACAAATATTTTTGGTTTATTTGTTGTGGTAGGGTATCCCCCACAGTGTCCCTTAGCTGAAATGTAGCCCTTGATATTCAGCTGTAGCATTGTTTTGATTTTTTAAGATTTTTTTTAAGCTTTTTGATGTTTACATTCTTGTAGCRTTCTTACACACTTTCTGTAAATAACTTATTGTTTTGCATTCTTTTATGGAAGAAGAGAAATTTGATAGACTGTTGGTTTGTCCAGTGTCATTGGAGAGGTGGCCCTTTCACCCTCCAATCCACTGCCACTTTTGGAAAACTATAAATGTTGGAGTCAGAAAACAAAGTTCCCTTTTTTCTTCACCTTGAGAGCAGCAGTGTGTGCACTTGTGCTGTTTYGTGTCCTACAGTGGCACTGTAGTGGAGCCCAAGATCCAAACTCTGTGTGAACTTGCTGTGTTGGTTTCACACTGGCCTTGCAGCAGCCCCAGCATCCTCTGGCTCACTGAATCCATCAGCCTGCTGCAGCACAGAGTGCCCTCAACACAGCTGAATTAATTGAAAAATTCAAATGATTAGTTCTGTTTACAGCAAAACCAGCAGAGTCTCGCCCTTGGTATGACTCTGAGCTCCCAGTGAAAAACAAGATTGATGATTTTGTAGAAAGGTTGAGTGTCTGAACAGAAGGGTGGCCTGGACAGACAGTCTTTTTAAGGAGTATCTCTTCTGCAGACCAAAGCACGTATCTGGATTCTTTTACTCAGAAGAAWTATGAGCTTGTTCCTGGAGTGTAGTTATTTGTTTGGAATGTGACTGCACATACATTAAATATGACACCTGCCACTTTCAGGTCCCTGCTGGATGTTCACAGCCCTCAGAGGCTTGGAGTTATGGCACAGATACTGAAGTGAGAGCTGTGTATTATTTCTCCATGAGGCTCTTCTGATCCAGTATGATGACAGGAACATTAAATTAAATTCTCCTCTCACTTTCAGTTTTCTGAGCTGTTTGGGAAACCTCAGTTATTGTTCAGAAAATTGGGGCTCAGCAGACAAGTAGCAGCTTCAAAACAGGAACATGCCAGGAGGTTATTCAAAAGGAAGCTTGTGATGGAGCATTTTATTATTATAAAGTACTTGCCTCAGATTTTTCTCAGCTCTCAAAGTTGCAGAAAAAGGGACTTATGCTCCAGTTCATCCAAGGTAAAAAAAGGACAGCTTTGTGCACTTTATTTGCAAACAGTCTCATTTTCCAGCTTGAAATTTGGTCAATAACTCCATTATTTTTTTTATTGTGCCCACTTTATGCTTTTACTCATACCTTCTGTTTAAAGTGCTGTGTGGAAAGACTGCTATTTATTTGGAAAACTACATGGAATATAAGTGTGGTAGTCCAAACACAAAGGTTATTTTTAAACTAATGAATACATGTATTTTCAAACTATTGGTTYCACAATATCTGGCACAGTTACACACAGAATTTCCAGTAAGCAAGTTGTACTGGTGTCACAAACTGTAGTTGTACGTGAGCATCAAAAATTTCCAAAGSAAAAAAAACTTCTGTAAACTTATGCTCCATAGCAAAAACATTTTACCACCATTATAAGAWTATGGCTTGTGGAAAAGCTGTTAACACATATCTGGAAGAAAAATTTGCTCTTTAAAACTGGAGAAAAAAAATAGTGCTAAAGGATTTTGAAAGCTTAAGTGCAGCAATACATCATCCAACTTGCCTGCATAGTCTCCTTATTTAGAGAGGGAAATGAGAAAAAAAYATATCAGTGTAAACAGAAAGATGGGAATTCTCATTTATTTCATGCAGAAAGTTTGTAGAGTCATTCCCAAAACCATTGTGGGAATAATTCTGTCTATCTTTTGTGATCAAAAGATGTAGGCACTTCAGTGAGAGATTTGCTGGCTCACAGCACAAGGCAGAATCTGCAATTGTATCATTTGAATTGAAAAAGCAGATATTTTAATCTTTATATATTAATAGTTCAAGTTTTTTTCAGAACCAAGACAAAATGTGTCATTTTCCCAAGTAACTTGAAGGATCAACAATTAAAACAGTCATAGAGCTTATGGGAGGAAAAAAGTGTTGTCTCACAGGGTGTTTTGGGACTGGGAGAGTCATACCAGCAGGGATTCTGGCATTTCCTACAGTATGTATGTTTTGTTTGCATTCAAATACATTTAAAACAACCTATTTCTCCTGTATATAACTATGTTTTTCAGTTTGGGCACTGGGAGGTGAATAGCAGGCTGAAATTAAGCAGGTTTTCTATCCTAAGCTATCTTTTTTGAATCATAAATTGACTTTTTGTATCATAGCAGTTTTATGTACTTTGAATAGTTTGTTTTCTGTRCATGACTGTTTGCACATATTTTGCAGGTAAAAAAATTCAATTTTTTTTTATTTTGTCTAAGTTTGAATTCATGTGCAAACCCTAATATTTTGTTTTTCTGTGTYCTTGGGATAGACTTGGATGTGGGCTCTCACTGACTTAATGGGAAAAGTTCAGCTTGAAAAGTGAGAGCTGCCCACACATCAAACTTTGCCCTTCAGGCAGGCAGTGTGAACACAGCCTTTTTCAACTCCTGAAAAGGCTATTTTCACAATCACAGGAAAGAATGAAACCAGCACATTGGGGTATTTTTGTTATATTTTACTTGTCCAACTTGCATGTTAGTCAAAAGAAATTCTCCCTTGTGAATCTGATGGATTTTTTTTTGCTGTTTCCTTAAGGACTGGTTTTCCCTTCTTAACCATGTGTAAATACTGCCTTCTGATTCTTGACTTAAAAGGTGTTACATTTCTTATTTAAGCTGTGGTGCTATTTTCAGAGAACTGGAATAAATGCTGTGTCTGCTTATGTACTAGTYTGAACTCATTTAATAATATCCCAGGCTGACGCATTTTCAGAAATAATAGAAATYTATTAGGAAAGGAGTTGCTGTTTTGGTACATGGGTGAATTGGCTGTGTTTTTATTCTAGCCACCAATCTGTCTTGTTTTACAGAATGACTTGGCTTGGAAAGGACCTTAAAGCCCTTCCAGTTCCAAGCCCCTACCATGGGCAGGGACACCTTCTGCTATCCCAGGTTGTTCCAAGCCTGTCCAACCTGGCCTTGAACTCTTCCAGGGACGCAGCAGCCACAGCTTCTCTGGCCAACCAGTTCCTGAATATTTCTCAGGAGTCTGATCTGCTTCTCTTCTTGAGAGGTTTTTTGCAYGTTTTKTGTGTTCTGTCAGCAGCTCAAATTGATGCAATAACTCTCTGTAGCCTAAAGTATTTATATTTTTTAAGGTTTTGCAGCGTTTAAGGAGAAGTAGAAACAAGTCTCCTCTGAAATGACTGTATAACTGCGCAAACTCATAGAGTAAACTCCTGGCTACCTTAAAATAAATAAATTAAATCAACAAATAATTAAATACAGCTGCAAAATGGAGAGTTACATGGTGGTGCTGATGRGCCAGTTGAGTGCAGTGTTTCAGCTCTTGTGTGCTGCAGATGAACCTGATGACTTAAGGCTTTTCTCAGGCTTGCAGCTCTTCAGCTCTATACAACTTTTTCCAGTAGCTCAAGACAGTGGGCATAGTTTGCACAAACTAWTCCTTATAAATACTGCTCTACAATACTTCTCTGTGCCCCTCAAAAGGGACAATTATTTACCTGGTACATACAGATCTCCACCAGAGTCTGGCCCTGAGATAGCTCAGCTGGTTAAAGCATGGTGCTATYAACAGAAAGTTTGWGGGTTTGATCCCTCTATRTGGGCCATTCACTTAAGGGTTGCACTTGTTAGTTCTTGGGTGTSCTTCCAACTCAGAACATTCTGTGGTTCTTTTCTGTACCAGCTGTGCAGTGTTTGTGGGTTTGAAGTTGAAAAGCAGCTCCTGAAATCTGTACCCGTGACAGGAAAAACCATGAAACAGAGTGCTCCATTTGCAGAGCTAGAATTTCACTTTCATGGTCTCTCAGCAATATTGTTCAGTCCCACTGCACACAGTGTTATGTTCCTTTGAGAAACAGGCTGTAAAAGCTTCACTGCAGATTCTCATCCTCTAGTGTGGAACCTGGTCTTTCAGGTTTTTGATTATGTTGCTTCTATGTCTTGCATTGAAGTTGAGTGATTGCTAAAATCCATTTTTATTAAATCTTGTGATTTTGTTTAGAGCCAGATCCCCGGATTTTCCTGCCTGACCTTTTTGTTAGGTTGTTATCTGGAACATTTAATAGTAGTCAATGTTTTWTTCCCTAGCTTTTACAAAGGGGTGCTTCATCCAGCTTCATTCAGCTTCCCATTTGTTTCTGTTCTCARAAAATCCATTTTTACTCTCCTCAGCTTTAAATCAGGCCTAATCTTAACTTTAAGAGCAACTGGTTATAGATAAACTCAGATTTCTCTATTCACCATATTCTGCCTGCATCCTTAAGTGTAGTGTTGGTAAATGCTGTATTTTCTTTCACYAATCTGTTTTGATGCCAAGCCCATTGCCAGAGCTGAGTTCTGAGGACTGACAAAGAAATATTGATGTCTCTTCAACCTTTTTTACATTTTGTCTGCATCTCTTTTACCTTAAAGTCYGAATCAATGTTACAGTGAAAACAAAAGTATACTGCCCTTGTATCTGAGTTTCTGTAGTGGTCTGGGAAGTTTTGTGCTATGTTTGCACTTATTCTGTTTTTAGTGCRTGGCATGCAGTCATGATTCAGGGGTCAATAACATTATTTCAAATCAGACACCTCGGAAATGCCAAAGAAATAAAGTGAAATAGAATTACTGAGCATCTAATGAGTTGTGCAATTCTGTATTAACTGTACCAAACCAACCAATTTAATTAGTATCATTTTACCTGGGGAGCACATTCTGCAAGTGATTGCAAAATATCCCAAGTATTAGCACCTAAAATTAGGAAAACCAGAAAGACTCCAAATAGAGTGGAGGTTTCAACCCCAAGCAAAATGCATAATTTAGTGTAGTACAAATATATACCAGTAATTATCCTGATCATAATATTTTAATCATTTTTAATAAAATTATTTGGTTTTGTCTTCATAATTATTTTTAATTAACCGTCTGGTGCTTGGCCTGTGCTCTCTGCTGATGGTACTCTGTTTCTATTTTTAATTTTTCTGCTTACAGTAATGGGGTCTGGGTGTGTGGGAAGAGTTATAACAGGAGAATTGCTTTGCTTGGCACAAGTGAATCACAAGTTCAACAGAACATGATGTTGATGTTGACTTGAAAGATTCTTGAATTGTAACACTTTTTAGAAAAGTTTGCAACTTATTTTAAGAGGTCAGTGCTAACTTCTAGAGTGTGAAGTATTCTGTGGAGGCCATGGAGATCTAGATTTCTTATCACTTTCATACAGTTTTTTGCCTCATTATAACCTTTGTAGTTCARTGCTCTCAAGAAATCGATGTGGATTTAAAAATCAATGTACATACCTTAATGAATCATTCAACTGTGTTTTAAAAGTTGTTTCACTTTCTTGTTTGTTTTTTTCCCGAAACACCTGTGTGATCTGAAACAAGAATGGTGGAGAAAAATAAAGTCAGCACAGGGAAGACTTTTATCAYAAAGTTTTCAAAGTCCACTTGGCTGAAATAGGACAGAATTCCCCCCTGGGAGAAGCTGAGGGTTATTTCACAAGGCCCATGCTGACTGCAGCTCTGCTTCTTTATGAGCCAGTCCTCATCAATCATATTTATTGTTAGCAGTCCAAGCTGTGMGTGTAGTAAATTAACCTCTTTTCAATCCTCTTTGGCTAATCCTTTACAACACTACCTCAATGCATAAACTGGGCATTAAATAATATATATTTTAATTCTCAGGCTGAATCCTTACAAGATGCTGCTGTCTTAAATCATACTTCTAACAGCCTGCTGGAAAATATGTGATTTTTGAAAAGTAGCAGAAAACAATTGTTTCAATTTGCCTTTCCATATCACAGGAGGAGACAGTGATCATCTCTCTTTGGAGAGCACTTTCTGATTGCATTGGCTCCTGAGCACACCAGATGTCCTTTTGGATACCCAGTGGCAATAARAATTAGCTGTTCACCTGCTTGAGAGAGAAGAAATAAAAAATTGTSCTCTCAAGTAGTATGCTTCAAAATATTTTGAAAATATTTCTGCATATCACAGACACTATTTTCTCCAAGTTCAAGACCTCCCAGGGTGGGTATTCCACCAGATTCCTACCACCCCTCCCATCAGTGAAAGAAGATTTATGATCAAGATAAATTCTTACAATAGCACTTGAAACCAAGTCAGGAAACTCATGGAAAGCCTTCCCATTCAACAAGTGAGCRTCCATCTGCCAGCAGCAGCTTTCATGGAGTTTACCTGCCTAGAATTAGACAAAACTCTGAGTGATTAAAAAAAAAATCTCCAAAAAAACCCCTTGATATTCAAACTTGAATATCAAAAACTTAATATTCAAAAATATCAAGTCATACCTTGAAAAGGCAAAACTGTAGATAGGCCTGAACCATCCAAAACTTCCAATGCTCCTTGAAGCTGCCTTTTTACATTGGCTCTATATACAAAAATGGGCCAGCAACTTTAAAGTGGAGATCACTTTTAGCTCCCTCACAATCTCTTTCTCACTGTGATTCAGATTTTGCTTCTCTCTCTCCGTTATTTGCATGGATTAACCTCTAACAAAAAGACTGAAAAGAACAAGAAACCTTTCTTTTTGTTCTARTAGGTGTGGCAAAATTCATCTTCTACCCTCCCAAAAGCAGCTGAGATACATGTACCTGATATCACTGAAGGATCTTTACCMTTCCTCAACACACTGCAACTCCTGGGAGCTGCTGAAGGGAATGGCACTACTTACAAATTGAAATCCTCTTTTCCCATTCTCACAGACAGCAGGGCTTGGCTTGCAGAAATGAGCTGTGACATGGGGTAACCTTACCAACAAACTGCTGCGATTTTCCTCACCAGTGGATTTCTCCAACTGTTCCTCTGTGTATTTCATGATCAAGGCCATGCCTGTAGGGGGATGAATAAACAGAAATACTGTGCAACAGCACCCACAGGTCTAAATTACAATTTTAATTAATTTTAATTAAGTCTGGATAACGTATGCATGTTATTTTTTTATCAACAGAAGGAKGAGCAGGTGAATAGAAATCAACTCTTACTTTCCTTTCAGATGCAAAAAACCCCCTAAGACACATTATGTAATCCAGCTAATGGGAGAWCCAAACAAATGGAGTCTGGTGGTCTTTAGCATCACAGATCTTTACCTGGGGAGGTCCATGTGGTTTGAGAGCTAGTGTTGAGCTAGCAGGCTTCCTAATCTAGTATGCCTGTTCTCTGTGACAGAGAACACCAACTTTTAAAGAAAATTCCCTTATTAATTATAAGTCCTTTTGAAGCCCAGACTCCAATATCAAAAATGCAGTTTCTTCCTATTTTTGTTTTGAAAGTACAGTTATATATGATATTGATCAATTCCAGTCTCTCAGTAACTGACATTTAATTTCTTTTGTGTCTTTTGCAAAAACACCAATAGAGTGTTCAGCTCTGAAGAGAAATGTAGTTCTTCAGTAGTTCTTCAGATGGACGCTGTTCTGCAGTTCTGAGCTATATGRGGTATTTTAGACAGCTTGATTTTTAATAAGCACATTTTGCTCAGATGTGGATGAATGAAAGAGCGGTAGTGAAAGRCACTTTAGAATGCATGGCAGAATCATATCTTCATGAATTTGATAAGTTCTTTAAAGGAACAGAAGATATTCCGTGACTTGTATAATTTAATTAAAATAAGGAGAGACCAAGGTCCATCCTCCCTGTTGAGTCTTCTGTCAGCTGCCAAGTTTCATGAGACCAGTGAAGTTAACCCTTTCCCAGCCTCTTGAGGGTATCTGTATTCAGTCTTTCTGAGTTCCTGCAGGGRACAGCTGGGGGCAACAACTCACAATTGCTTTTAACTGCAGAGCTTGCATCGCTCACAAGAGCTTTTCTATAAGTGTGCCTGATGTGAAGGTGTTTGGAAAGTGTTGGAAGAGGAGAGGAATAACTGCTCACAAGAGACCTCTGCCTTASAGTACCCAAACATTCAGGATTCCTRTTCAGAAAGGAGCTGCCTGGCCCCATCTAGATGCGCTGTGCGGCAGCACTGCTACTGCCAGACATAAATGTACGTGATGAAAAATGTCTGACACAGGCCGTGTAATTAAACTCTGAAGGCCCRGATTTATTCACAGAAGGAAAACATGCATCAAAGAATGCCAGCTTACAAGGCCACCATCTCTATCTGAGAATGATTGAGCTGAAGTTTGTCCAGGGCAGGAAATGGATCCTCCTGTATCGAAGATGTCATCTATTGAATGTCATATCACAGGTGAATACTATTCAAAGCAGTGCATTGCACACATTGTTGTATTAGGACAGACCTTATTTTTCACTTTCCTACTTTTCAACATAAATGAAGACAACTAKGAGACAAGTTTTTATATGGCAGGGTCTCACAGTCATGGGTCACCACCCAAGGCAATAGGGACACCGTTCTTCACCAGTGTAGTCTGACTGGTGTCCTGCTATGAATTCGTGCTCACTTTCTCCGCTTTGTATGCACTTCRTGTCCATAAATCAGAATGTTTCATCATCTCTGTGACAGTGAGCTCCATGTCACCACTTTTTCTAAAAGCTGGTAAGTTGAAGAGATGCAGTTTGATCCCATTTTATCTCTGTTTATGCCAGTGAAGAGTATTTTGTCTGATAAATCAGCTTCAAACTGAATGAGACCTCGAATGKTATTTTCTAGTGCAGTGTTTCATACATGCAATCACTTTAACATGTTTTTCCATTTGATTCATTTGCTATTAAATATACCCAAATAAATACCCCAATTTTCTCTAAAGCTTGAATCACACACATTAAAAATATGCAGTTTTCCATAAATAGTTAGCAGGGGTAGGTGAATTTGCAAGAAGCCCTTACAATAATTCTTTGCACAGAACTGGTGACTGATAGCTGCTGCATAGAGGAGCGTTTTTAATCAAAAGTTGTGGTCAGTGCTTTCTATTTCACAGATTCTAAGAAAAACAAGATTATATGATCAAATAGAGGAAGGAACTGTGTATCTAATTCAAGTATAAGAGGTTTTATATCTTTATTTACAGAAAGACACTGTAAAGTGGACAAAACCAAATCTGAAAGGGATCAGGCAAATCCTAGAAATAGAGGTTATTTTGCAGTATAATTGCATGATTTARAAGCTGAATGTAAACCTCCAAGTCTCTTAGAAGTTGCAGATGCAATCCTAAAGCAATAATAAAATTGTTCCCAAGTCCAGAGCTAAATGTAATTTCAATATTTAAATCTCATTCTTAGGGAATTTGCATGTTTTAATTGTTGTTATGCTTGCTTTGGGTGAACAGCGGGCAACTGATGCCAAGTTTTATCTTCATATGACACCAATTAAAAGAGAAAGGTTTTGGTGACCTAACAAGAATTACTCTCCTGAGTCTATACATACATTTGTTTATGCTGATTGGGGGGGAGGAAAGTATTTTAATATAATAAACAGAATTTCTGATGTTCTTTCTCTTCATTACTAGAAGATAGGATGGTAAGAGAGACAATTACTTGTAATGTAATTWCTTGAAACCACCACTTTTGCAGTGTCCTTAACATTAGAGTATCTGATAACACACAAYTCAGTGGATATGAAGTTAAGTCAGCTGAGTGGTACTTGGGTAAAACAGCCTCTTGAAAAGCCATAGCACATCATGTAAGCAGTAGAGTCAAGGGACGCCTAACCAAAAGCAAAGCTGTAACAAGTGATAAATTCACTTATGGGCTTTCATCATCTTAGGGGAGTTTAGTCACAAGAACAGAAGTTAAAATGCACGGGAGCAGAGATTTGCCTGTAGTAGGACATCAGATTCTTTCCAAGAATCACTCAACACRCCACACTCAGGCCCTTGGCTAAAACAAGACTCTTGTCATCCCACAGGATCCGTGTCTTGCACAGGCACTGTCACATCAAAGCCACTGTTGGAGCAGACAAAAAAGATCTGCTGAGCATAGCTGAAATGAAGAGGGAATCTGGAGATGTCTGTGTCTGGGAAAATTGGCTTTCAGGAAGTTTTTGGTGTGTGAATTCAAGTGCTTACAGAATTTTCATGATTTTCATTATGGTTTGATTTTTTTTTACTCTCCAGAAAAACAAAGAGAGATCACTGTGAACTTTTGGCTCGTTCTTCAGTCATYAGGATTTTGCTTGATCTTTATGCAAAGTGCTGGCTCTTAAGTTTGATGGCACTGATGCTAATGTAAGATTTTAAATTGCTTGGATTCAAACTATGGCAGCTCACATTTTCTGTGTGATTCTAGGCAAACTTTTTAACTCTCTAGGTCAAATAATAGTCATACTGCTGGCTCACTGACTTCTGAGGGATTTTCAAGCAGAATCAGATCTTCTGCTTGTTTTTAAAGTAGTTTCACTGGAGTAAGAACAGTCTTCATCACGTGAGGATATGGTTCTGTGYTATTAACCCTGTGCTGGGACAATGATTGAAATGCCTTACTTTGTAGTGGCAGTAAGATATCACCCAGCAACTTAGAAATGCATCTAAAATGATTCTGAGTGCATTCATCTTTCCTTTTCTTTTTCTTTTTTTTTCTTTTCATACAAACCTGGGAATGTGCTCATGAGATACTATCCATTAAAGTGGCTTTGTACTATTTGACAGTAGAATTCCACTTTTCAAAAAAGCTTTCCTAAATGGAAGTGCTGGCATTTTTCTGATAGCTCTGGTGATGTGGAWGTTGGGGCTGTTTTCTGCTCTCTTTCATCCCCTCAGTATTCTAGTTATGCAAGAGCTAATTTGCGTGGAAATGAGAGAACTGATAGTCTAGCCAGCTCATTAAGAGCAATTAAAAGAAAACCATCCCTCAGGGCCAATGAAAATCACTACCAGAGAAATAATTGTTCATGTTAGAGGGCTGTCTTCCCTTCAGCACAATAATATTGTATTGGTGTGTATTATTCATGCACTTCTTATGGCTCTACATGAAATAACACTCACCTTCTTGAAAGGGTCATTTGAAGTTGGCCTATGTCTATTCTTTTAAGTAGAAATTACATGCCACAGATTGGCAGTTTACAATTTTCTAATTTTTTCTAATTTACATTTAGAAAGTTGATTTTCYAATGTCACTTATGTAGTTTGATAATTCAAGTTTTTTATTAGACTTTTCTTTACAATGAAAATTTCTGTTACAGAAAATAGAACATTAAAGAGTATAGTATAATAGCTGGGTRAAGTTAATGACTGCGTAGACTTACTGAAAGATAAAATTTTAAAGTATATATTGTATTACAAAATATCCAATGCAATGATTGTTGAAATCATTCATCCGAAATGATTCTTCAAAATGAAATTCTGGAAGCTATGCTGGGATCAATTATATTGAGGCTTTCTTGTCTTCCAGCACAGGGGTATTTTGGAGCARTGAATGTTTCTGGATATACAGATCAATCTGCTGCATCCCTCCTTGAAACTCTGATGTGTGCCACAAGTGGCTGCTTATTTCTCCATTTTCTCAGATATTTAAAAACACCACAGTGGTGCATTTTCATCACTGCATTCAATATTGACTTGTTTGTTGTGATGTGCTCTCAAGTGTTGATATTCCATCAGTTCCTGTTGAACGAGCTGCAGCCTTTTCTTCWGGGAGACTCTCTAGAATTTAGCAGATCTCAGCATTAGTAAAACCTTCCCAATGATCATCCTAAATGTTTCATTTGTTCTCTCTCACACTACTGCCTCAAAATTGTCTTCTTAGACCTTTTTCAATGATGTCCAGAGATCTTKGGAAAAAACCCCAACTCTTTGGGTTTTTTTAAATCATAAAAGATGATACTCTTCTCTTATGATTGAAGATAATAATAAAGAGCATTATTCTGATTTCAGATTCTCCCCTCTTCATGTTGTAATGCAGTATTTCGTAGAAAAAATGATAGGTAACTTTGAAGAACTGAAAATAATTGCTGTGATACATTAAATACTTCAGTATAATTGTCATCTGAAAGGCACAAGCAAACCTACTACATTMGTTTCTTCTTTGCAATAAAAGACTGACACTTTACTGAACACCAAGATGACTTAATTTGCTGTACAATAAAGAAAAAAAAATTGTAAATGACAGATTTAATTTTTTCCTATTGATCAAGATTGCAATTACTAAAGCAATTAACTTTTTAGATCTCCATTAGGGTGCAAGTGAAATCTAAAAAATGTTTTAAATGACAGGGAGTTATTTTTTTGCCACAAAATGGATTAGCAGTAGTTGTCAGGAAGTTTAGCAGTGAATCATGTTCTGATACACAGACAGAAATCATTCTGTCCTTCCAAAATATACGTGTGCCAAGTACAGGAAATAGTATTTTGAGACATTATGTTGCCATTTTTTGTGTTCTTCTATTGAAACAAAACCAATTRGTCTTCAGGTTCTTAGCTTTTTATTCAGGTAAATCAGTTAACAGAATTTTACACAGCTGATGTATGGTCACATTTGACCTTAGTTTGCATTCATCTGTATCACTGTGCAAAAGCTGAGTTCTGTGATTAATATTTTATAAGGCCCAATGTGTATTGTACACAGGTGCTACATAAGTTTAAAAAGTTTWAAAAAGTAGCTTTAAAGGAGCAGTGTAATGAAAAACAATGCTTTGCCCTGTATGTTGTCCAARGTAAAGTAATTTGAATTTAATATTCTACTTYTGCTTGTGAGCATGAGGTTTAGTTCCACTGGCTCTGATTATCACAGATTTTCTCCTTCCAATCCTAAATGAGGGTTATCATGGAAACACTGAAACTAAGAAATGAAAAACAACCCCTTCTAACAGAAATTTGAATTACACCAAGAATGTCCATTAGCATCATTACCTTAAGTAGCTCTAAATCAGTGATTTTCAGAATTAGGAAGAAATGTCAGCAGAATGTCTCATTCTGCTACTTACACTGTAATTACAGATTAAGAGTAACAAGGTTACCCACCTTTCCTCATGCCATGATGCCCAGCAGGACTGGGCATAATCTGTTTTAGAACAATAAATTTTAAATTAATGGAGGGGGGGAGAAGAGAACTAGGAAAAAAATTACCCAAGAATAATTTAAAAATCATATACTCATATGGATCTTATATGACCTTATGAGTGACACAACCTTCTATTACCTCCCAGCACCCGGAGAAATTTTCTGGTCAGAATCCCTGAAGAATAAGAATGTCTGTCTGATTATCACATATAACTTATTTGGAAATATAATGGTGGCAATTTTTCTGATACTTTGATCACTTTTTTATACCTTATCTGCATCTCAGATGAAACTCATGGTGAAACTAACAAAATTTAGCAMTTGAGAAGTTTGAATTTAAAAGTTTGAGATAGAAAATGAAAACTACAATCCTAATACAAGTAGAAAATGCATCTAGAAAGGCAAAATAGTTGTTGAGACTGGAATGTGGTATTTTGTGCTGTGTCAGTGAACTGATTTGGTTTTTGAAGTGTTTCTTTAAATTCTTTTTTTTTAGTAACCACATTCAGTTTACGTCACAGACACAAACCCAGTACTTTGGCCCAAGAATAAATCAGTCAGGAGCCAAAAAGATCACTGAGACAAATGAGAGGGAAAATTGAAACCCATTTAAATTCCTTTTTTTCCTCTAAAAAATTATTACAGTACTAAAGTGTAACTGGAAGCTCTATAGTTTTGAGAATTCAGGCTACACCACATTAAGAGCCTTTGTAGTCTTAAATAAATGAGAATGAGAAAGAGGAGAAAAAGATGGGTAAACAGCAGCAGTAAAATTGAAAGCAATTCAGCTACAATAATTCAATAAATTAGTAGCAAAATGAGAGATATAGATCTTACAATCACTAATGATCCATTCATTAAACTGAACTGTATTTCAATTTTCATTTTTAGGTGAAACTTGGACCTGAGTTATTTGTTGCTGTCAAACCYGTGCCTGTGTTCATTTCCGGCATTATTTTGGTTGAGCTGCCTCAGCTTTATCTGTAAGTAGTTTCTGAAATAAATGCCATTCTTTGCARACAGAGATACTGAAAGAAATGAAAATACACATTCCTTGAGCTGCTGGTGCTKGTAGACAAAGGAATGGGAGGGGAGAAGTATATAATGTATAGRGTTTTTTAATTGAAATGACTCTCCAGTTGCTTAAATCTTTCTGGAAACAGTCCCATGTATGAAAGAGATCAGTTATAATCTAAATGCTAAGGAATGATTTCTGTAGACAAAAAAAAATATTTTTTCTTTAGTAACTAGGATGATAAAATTCCTTAATATCAACTGGTTAGCTACTTTGCCTTCTAAGTAACTGTTTCTGTACTGCTAAGATTTGCATATTTTAGTGAGGAAACAAACAGTACAATGATAGCAGTAAGAACATTTTGTATTTCTATGATAKTCTGTATAATTTCTTTCTGTGGTATTTTGTGTTTGGGCTTAAACTGAAACAAGGCATTATCAGAACTACCATTATTAAAATGCATGCAAGTCTTCAGCTCTCGAGAGATGAATGAACCAGTTTCAGGAAAATGCTGAAACAAAGCAAGGAAAACTCATATGGAAATTAGTGCTAGAGGCTCAGCATATGTCTGTGACAAAGGGTGTTTAGATTTGTTACAGTGTGTGTTACCTCTGCCTAGAGAAATTTATTGCTCTCAGGTAATGAGAGCTCCTTGGGAGCACAGGTTTAGTAATTGAGCCATAAAAGATTAAAGCATGAACAAACCCAAACCCTGTTACATTTTGTTTCCTTTGTAACTTCCAAGTGACTGCTCAGTAGCAACTGCCTTTTCCTTTCCTAATCTAAAGTAATTTCTCAAAGATAAATCATAGTAATCATCACATAACCATTCCCTGCACCCACTTCAAAACCAGCAAAGATGCTTTGATCACATCCAGGCTCGATTAAGGTTTTTGCATAACAATGAATAAGACTAAAATTTGGTGAAGCAGAGAGCTGAGSCTTTTAGGTCTGTTGCCAAAAAAAGCCTGGCATTTGCCTATCTGGGGAATCATCTTCATCTTGTACTGGATATAAGCAGTCACAGGGGAAATGGTGGTCTAGAAATGAATTATTTTTCCAGACAGTTTCAACATAATAAAGGTAAAAGACTGAGTGGCTTGAGGGAGGAGCTGTTAATGCATGATCAGAGTTTTCAACTGTGTGTTTCTCATCAAGATACTAAAGTGGTTGTCCTACAGATGCCCATTAGATATTTATAGATACTTTAGAAGAATTCATTTTGGATTGAATTTTGCAAAAATGTGGATACTTGAGAAGAAACTATTTTAAAAGAGAAAAAGGTTGTTTGTTTGTTGTTGTATTCTCATCTAATAGTATCAGTCACGTCTTGCTGAAATAGACTCTGAGTGGAAAAGTATTATGTAAATTCTAGTTTTTTTCCTCACATGTATCTAAACAAAGTCTGTAATTTTTATTCTGACTGGCTATTTCTTCTCKTTAAGAAGTAGGGGATCACTTTACTTTTGAATCTGTTCATGGGAGGTGAATCTGCTTTGGCTACCTATCCCATAAGAAAAAAATTCTGAAGTTGTTTTCTTCTGTTCGTTATGGATAGCAAATTAAGCAACAAGTAGCTACATTCCTTAATTCCTTATAATTATAATAAATATAATATTTGTACTAGGGTTTCCTTGTGTAAGACATAATTGTACTGTGTTTGTTTCCTGCCCTTAATTTGGTTATATTCTTTGTCTCATTATCAAAACAGTTCAATTGTAAGTGAAGAAGAGTCCCAGAAATTGCAAGTTCTTTTGAAGAGAACTTGCTGTGCTTTAATACAAGTAATAACAAGCAGTGCTTGACCTGTTTGTATATAGCACAAGCTGGGGCAACAAAGTGGTAGCAAGAACTACAAATTATTGATCTTTTTCCTGTTCTTTTTTCTTTTCTTTCTGTTAAAGCATTGATCTCCACAYAGGGAGAAGTTCTGTTACTGTTGTATTGAAGGCAAATTACTTAAGAAACTGAAACTCTCTAGTTTGAGTCAAYGTTTTYCTTTTTTTTTGTTTTTAATTAATCATTGCCTACAAAGATAGGGAGCTTGTGGTTATGGCAATGGAAACCACTAAAATATCTATTGGTCCTTTGCCAGGATCAACAATTTCTGGTACTATTAAGAAGCCCATAAAAATATTTGCTCTGGGAAGAGGTTAGCAGTGAGAAAATATGAAGGTGAATTTTAAGCAGTGAAGAAGCTATTGAAAACCCTAAACTTAGCCTTAGTAGAACTGGAGACATTTTATGACTTAGTCTGTTTATGCAGCTTATTTCCACTAAACTTTGTCTAATAACATGCTTTACTTYTCTTCCCTCACCTCCAGTTTTAGTTCTGTTACAGAACACAGATGCATGCTCTAATAAATAGACAAAATTTATGCATGGATACACTTCCTTTCTTATGTAACCTGGTTCTCATTAAATGCTTCTTATCACCAAGTCAGTCTTTTTACTTCCCCTCTATTTGTTCCATGTCCCTGTGCTCACTTCTAGTCATTTATAAACTGAACAGAATTTAATACACAATTAAGTGGTTTGTGTTTATTAAAAGTATTTCAACCAATACACAATCAAYTGAAATTTTCAAGGTTAGGAGCAGTTGAGCAAAGAGTATTTCAGCTACTCACTGGGCTAGGAGCAGGAAGTGCACTTGAGAATTTGCAATATGATTTCATAGAAGATTAGGAAAAGTCTCTCTCTTAGGGTAGCCACAGGATCTGAATTTACCATATCCTCTATAAATTTAGTGCAGATATAACAGTCTTTATGTTATTACTATCACTTTCCTTAATAGAATATTTAATTTAGTTCTCCAAATAATACAGTACAAAATTAGGACTTTTAAATTATCTTCATTGTCAAAAAAAACCCCAAAATGTAGAAAATGTGTCTTAACCTACACAAAATAGTTTTGATCTCAGTTAATAAGTCTGTGATGTCATCCTGAGTACCACAATAATGATTTTCTCACTGCATTATCTATCATCTTGAAACACAATAAAATAATTCATTTTCTTGGCTTTTGTTTTGAAGTAAACAGTTTTTCATTACAATAAAAGAGGAACTTTCCATTTATCATGAATTATGGTCATTAGAGAGGGCCTTAAAAGATCATTCTTATCTCTAATTGAGGCAAGTGAGATGGCTACTGCTGTTTTCATGCAGCATAAATACAGGTTTACTGCAGTCTAGACAGAATTCAGGGTTACACCAGATAAACAACTTTGCACAAATTTGAGCTATCCATTTGTCCTAATTTCAATTATTCACTTCAAATAGTTATTTAGTAACTGATAATCACTTTATAAAATGAAATTTTCACACAGTGTTTTCCCAACAAATAAACTCAAAGCCGTATCAATTTGAAGCCATATCAATTTATATAAATTTATACTCATTATGTTCATTATATTGCACTTCTCTGCTACTGTCAGAAAATTASTTAAGCATTTCAAGTTATATCAGCATTATGGTATTTAAAAAGTTATTCAGAATATGTACCCTAATAGATTGTYATTCAATCTTTGATTAAAACTCTACAGAAAATTTTTTTCATGAGCTTACTAATGCACAACAAATTTTTAATGCAAATTTTCCTAAGCTCTGTCACCATCAGCTGCTCCTAATTCCACATTATCTCAAAAGGTTTTGTATGGAACCAAGAAACACCTCAAAATCAGCAGTTACAGGGCCTCCCCTAGGAAGTGTTTCAGAGAAAGTCAATAAAKAAAGAGAACTGGTCAGCTGGTGGGATGAGCCTTGAGGAAGTGGCCTCCTTCAATCTGAGCATCASCTAATAAAGTCAAGGAAAATGGAAGGTTAAAAAATTTGATCAATTAATGAAGCAATTATGTATCTCAAGAATTCATGCTTTCAAAAAAATAATTTCTGGGGAGATGACTTGGTGAATAATTCTGTAACGGCTGTAATTTCATCCTTCATATAGATAGTCTAATATACAGGAAAGCAATAACAATTAAAGGGTTATCAATAATTCCTACAAAATCAATTGGACAAAAATGAGAGGTACTGTGAAAACAGAGTGGTTCTCCCCCTCCATCATGTTCACAGATGGAGGAGTCCTATTCCTTAAAACTGCAAATCTAGCATCTTTGAGTATTGTTTTCATTGCTGTTTCAAAGCATGATATGAAAATAGACAGTTCTATCTCTTCCCTTTTGTAGATTGTATTTATCACAAAATTAGATGATCTTGTTTTTACAGCACATGCCAAGTAATTTTATAACAACATTAACTCATATTTCTCCCAGTGAAATATATGAATGGCACAAGCATTCTCTTCAAAGAGATRACATTCTCAGAGTAAAAGCAGTAAGATCCAAACAATGCTGAGAAAGAGTATAAAAGAGACCAATTGTATTTATTATTCTTTGTGTGAAACTAAAACCAGCAAGCACAGCAAAAGCAGCCAGCTTAGTGACAGTGTCACATAATTAGGAAATGCTTGGTGAATGAATAAAATACATTTATTTCCATTATACTCTGATCAAACTGTTCTGATGGTGAGCCCTGCGCATCTAGAAGAGGATAAGCRAATTAAAAATGTGGTTTTACTTCAGTCTTTTCTGTGTGGCATTATYAGTGTTTAACTAGTAAATAGCCCTTACATTTTAGTACCAGTCTGGGTCCCATTGCAGCATTCTTTTACCTTTGTTTCCACAGCAGTGTTTCCACAAAGATATCAGCATTAATGCACATTTCATTAGCATGAAACTACATAGACTTTTCAGATTTGGAATAATGTGTGGGCTGATTGAGTTGAGTGGCTTTTAAACAATTTRGTTTTGTGATATGTCTTCTATCTAATGGAAACAAAATGAATTTTATTTATTTATTTTATTTTGAGCTCCAGCTCAAAATGCTGGAGGCTGATAATCTTCCCTGGTTGTAATACCACTTAGGGATTCCTTGGATACCTCTCAAGATACCCACCAGTTTTTAAGAAGCAGAATGTTAAGACCATKGACTCAAACTTGCAATTGGATTTGAAGAAAGGGAAGTGTTGGGAACTCCCTTGCTACTGCAGATATCATTAATACTCTTCCCTGCATTTCTTTGTAGATGTTTAAAAATACAGGAAAAACACCCTCAAATTAAACAGGGGGATTATACTGGATGTAAACCCATGTTGGTAGCATAATTTTCATTAAAGTGCTGGCCAGACTGAAAATAATTACATTATGCCACTGGTTTCCATCAGGGAAACAGAGTGAGCCCACACTGAGTAAGATTTTATAAAGAAAATAAATTAATAAAGCTCTTAGAACTCTGTGTACTTTGCATGTACAAAACCAACCTGGATTTTTTTTTCTCTGTTTTGTTTATTCATATGTTCATACATTATTTAATACTGGGACTAACAAGAATTGATGAATCTTGTCATGCTTTTCAGAGCCTGAGTTGTGGGAAGTGACACGACTGAGAGTTATACTTGTTTTATGTGGCCTACAGGCTTTATGCAGAGTGCCATAATATATTTTACTCACATTTTATAATATGACTGTAAACAAATACTAGTTATGAATGTGGTCCCTGTGAGGAGAATTTGTATGGAGTCTGTGTGTGAAGGATTATTGATTCCTGCTAGAGCTGAAAGTGAGTAGCAGGTATAGTAAATAAATCAGGAATCCATTATACAGGTGCATTGCTGYCAGAAACACTTGCTTGAATTTTTTTGTTGTTTTTTTGAACATATGATTATTACCAGCAAGATATTTTTCTTATTGSTTATACAGTGTTTTCCACCCTTGGGAGCAGCTGCAGAGTCCCCAGGGCAGGACTTCATCTTCTGACCAGGAACAAGGCAGAGAACAGAGGTCCATGACTCTGAGCAAATTTTCTAGGACTAGGGAAGTGGTGGTACCAGAAGGAAAAAYACTAATTAATTTCTTCCATCCTTCCAGAGACTTCCTTCTGTGCTGCTCATTAAAGCAGCAAAAACCAAGGCACAAAAAGGAGGCATCTCTCACCCTGTCTAACAAAGCTGTCCACACTGCTCTGTCCTTCAAAGGGCCCCTCAGGTCCTAAGCATCGACCTCCTTTCTAMTTTTTTGCTCTGTTTTCCTGAACATTTTCTCTCAGTCTCAGTCCCATATTTGTTCCTGTGCTGTAAGGATACAAAATAATAAAAAGGTTTAAGTTGAGAGCTTAAGACTTGCTTTCTCAATTTTTTAGGAATTACTACTTTTCTAAGYGTAATTCAAAACTCTTGTTCCCAGGTGGTCTTGTAAAGTCTGTGAAGATTGTTTTCTTTCCTTGATGCAACGCTATTTTTTTCTAAGCTGTCTCAAACCATGAGGTAGAGCCCTTGACTCAGCTCTAGTGAATTTTACTTAGCACTCAAGAGCAACTGTCAGCAGTGGTCAAGAAGGATGCTTTGGAATTTCCTACTGGGATCTCCATCCTGTCTCCTGCTTCATACACTTACCAGCTTAGACCTAGCCCCTCACACACTAACCTTCATCTTTTATCAACTTTTCAGTGAAGATTTGCCTCAGCTTTTTGCTTCTCCACACACTGCTCTTCCATCAAGGGCTCTCTGTTTCATGCTACTCCTTCACCCAAAGGATTTGCTGGATTTCTCACCTGATTCTTCAGCCCTTTTTGCCCAGTGAATCAGCTGGCACACTCTTTGAGTCTGCTTTTACCAGCTGTGCCCCAAATGCTCTAGTGAATAACTCACTGTTTCTTGTCCAAATGCAGTAGTACCACCTCAGCTCCTCCTGCTCAAACCATTCTGCTCACTGCAAACTCTTCTGGACTCTGCTGAGGAAACCCAACCCCTTCAGCTCTTCTCACTGMCATAGCTCAGTGCCTTACCCAAACTCTGCTTCTAGAGGTAAACCACAGCTTCCCACCAAAATCTTCACAACAATCTGAAAATATTTCTGTTTGTGAGTATGGAAATCAAACCTTTGTTCAMGATCAAGGAAGCTGTGAGTGTTATCTTTTTTTGTAGACTGGACAAAAGGATGYAGGGTAAAAACAAAGAAGGGAGTGAGCAAGGCAATTGTCTTCTTCACATCATCTCCAATATTTTGAGGATTGTCCTGCATCGGCAGGAGAAATAATCAAGCCTAGGCACTGTTAAAAATGGAGGAAGCAATAAGTGCTAAAGGGAWTTTAAACATGTAGTTCAAGCACTGGATAAAATTAATTCTACTGAGTGGTATTTAACTATATCTGGAATAATCCTCCACCAMTCTGCTTCTAATCAGAGCTGGCCTGCATCAGAATGTGCTTGAACACTATGAACAACCAGAGCACGTTGTGAGAGTTCTACCTACATAGTGGAGACAWACTGACTGCAAAGATGAACATAATAAGGTGTTTCTAGAGTCCCAAGAAATTAATGAAATCCAGTCATCAGAGCACTTTAACATTATCACCAGTGTTTATCAGCAGCRCAGGGCTGCAGCCCGCTGTGCTAAGTGCTGTCACCTGGGATGTGTTTGGAGGAGCAGCTTGGGCTGGTTGGGGTGTCCATGTCTTGTCAGGGGAGCCTATCATGGCTCAGGCACTCAGGTGAAAGCAGTAACACCAGGATAAGTCACTCTGAGCCACATCCAGAGCAGGGTGACTGCAATTGTAGTCTCTGTTCTCTTATTCTGTGTAAAACCTCTTTTCCACGTGTTTCAAAATAGTTTTATGCTGATATTTGAAACCTGTATTCTTTGGAAAGTGACCCTTAATGCCGTGAGAAAGAGGTGTCTGGTTTGTCTGTTTGTTTTTTTCTTTTTTTTTTTTTTCTTTTTTTTCTTTTTTTTTTTTTCTTTTTTTTCCATATTCTCTGCGATTTGAGGACCATCACACCCTCCAGGCGAGGCAGTGCCGGTGTGTCGGGAGATGTGGGCTGTGGAGTCCTGACTCCCTCAGGGACGGGCCCTGTCCCATCTTGCTTCCCTGAAGAAGGCAGTGCCGGGCCGGCCCCGGGCTGATTGCGGTAATAAACCGCAGGTGAGCCGCGCGCGAGCTAATTGCGGTAATTAACCGCAGGTGAGCCGCGAGCGAGCTGATTGCGGTAATTAACCGCAGGTGAGCCGCGCGGGCGGTTTGTGAGGCAGGAGGGGCCGGGGCGCTTCCCATCAGTCCCACAGCCGGCTCCAAACGGGGTTCTGCGGGAGCTGCTGCGCTTATCTCCCGGTGGAAAGGTTCGGTTTGTGTTCTTTGCGTGCGTTTGGGTATTTTGTCGGRTTTTYTGKGSTTTTTTKWGKTTTTTTTTTCCTTAGTTTAAGTTAAGAACGAGGGCGGCTCGAAGCCCAGCAACCTCCAGGYGAGCGCAGCCCTGTGGGAAGAAGCATGGCCAAAGAGTGATTCACCAATATCGCCATCAGCTTTTTACTAAGCACCTGAAAAAACTAATAATTTACTCACTTGCCTTTATTTGCTGTCCTCCCTCAGTGCTATCATCCAACACGTGCTGGTGGAGGAGCTGCTGGAACAGGCACRGCCGATGGGGAAAGCCCATGGAAACCGCAGGAACGGGATGGGCTGTGCCCGTTTTCAGGTGAGGTGTGCACGGAAATAAGGCTTTGTGAAACACTGCAAATGTTGGCTGCAACTTGCACTGGCCTTTTTTCACCCTGGCAGACTTTGCTAACTGTGCTCAGTGGCTCAGCTGATGAGGGTAGTAACTAATCAAATTCTTGAATAATTTGGAGTTGTCGCGTCTGCTGCATCCTGATAGGAGAGGAAGCAGAACAGTGTGGGGTTGGGAATGAGTTATTAATGAAGTGATTACAGAAACAATGGTTTTGTTCTGCTTTGTATCTCATGAAAGCTGTTAGCTTCTCTGAGGCAGGAGGAGGAGGGAAGAGATGTTTTCATTAGTGGCTGCCAGCATCCCAAAGTGCTCCTCGGGTATTGCAAAGCAGAACAGTATGAATTGCAGCAGAGATAAGGGATGGTAGAAGCCACACAAGTCTGCTCTGTGCTTCTCTGGATACCATCAYGGTGTGTTATGAGTAAATTAGGGTAGCAGCAGCTGTTTGCCATGTATGTTAACTGCTAAGTAAACTGCTTGAAGGTAAGAAAAAAAAAATTCTGTTTTGAGKATGAGAACACCTTTTTGTCTAGGTGTTAATATAATAAAAAAAAAGAAAAATGAACAATAACTCACATGAATATTTGAACAGTTTAATCACTTTAAGTGGGCTTTGGGGAGCATTTCTAGTAAATAGAGTAACTTTTGTGTTCATAAGCACAGTGCTACAACAGTCTGACCTCAGCCTGGGYTAATGGGAAAGGATAGAATGAATGAAAATTTCAGTTATACCATCAAATGTAATATAAGGGGTGATTTTATTCTCTACCTAATCCTGAGAGATTAGATGTGAATACTGAGTGTGTTTAGCAGAACTGTGCATTGCATGCCATTTAATCATTAGAATAGAGTAAAGCATTTATTATTTTCCAAGAGTGGAAGTAAAACCATTCATAGAATATTGATGAGACAATGTGTTTAAGGCTCAGGATTTTCTTTCCTGTGCAGTTTCCAAGGCAGTCCATGAAAATCCCATTCCCTCCAGTCTGGCCTGTGAAAGTCACTGCTGCTTAAACTTTCTCTTGTTCCTTGTGGTTACTGATGATCAAATGATTATATAACGACAGATTATCTTAGCAGAGTTCTCATGCATTGTGCTGGACAAAGTTGTTAAAGGAGGAGTGTTGCATAGTGGTTGCTCCTTTGTCTTTACCTATTTTTCCCCCTATTTTACCTATTTTTTTCACTATAAAAATACACAAAAACTGATAAACATTGACTTAATCGCTTCTGACCAACCCCAAGTCCCAAGTATATGGACTGAGCCTTTCTTTTGTTCTCCCTTGATGGAATCTTATCCAGTTAGRATGCTAGTGCTTTGCAGAATTACGCATCAAAGTTGGCCAGACTGATTAAAACGTGGATTCATAGAGTAGGAAGAAAAAAAAAAAACTATGGCTTTTCAGCAGCTTTTATCTGGCTACATTTTTTGTCTTGCTTAGGTTTGGTGTTCTTTTTGTGACAATAACCTTTTCAAGGCTTTTCAGAGAAAGGGCACATGAGCATTGGAAAGAGTTATTTGTTCACCAGCAGTTACATTATTCAAGAAAAATAGGTATGTTATAGTTGGAGAGSAGAATTTTATGTRTATTTTAAGRTAATACCATGATAATTAATATGASTCTTTCAATTTTAGCTTTTCTTCTRCTTYTGTGCTGCCTTGCCATTAACAGGCAGGATTGTGCCCAGTAAGTTGGTTTGAACTASAGTTCAAACTTTAGTCTGAGACTAACACATTGGATAGGAGTGAAATCTGTCCAGGTTRTAACTTAATGAATAAACTCCATTTTTAAATTTGGTAAAATTGTTCTGTAGTGACAATTTTGTTCTGTAATGGCTTAGTAGAATGGTTTAAGAGGATTCATTCTCAAGCAGCCTCTCCTAGAAATGGGGGCTGTTTTTCTTGCAGTCAGCTTGGTGCTCCCCTGTCTGAGTAACGAGAGTTTAACTCCCATGCCATGAATAACATTGTGAGGCAGTGTGAACTTGGGGAAAAAATGGCACAACATTTATATTTCTTAGTTAATGTGTTGTTTTTTTTTAATAAATACATGGTGGTTGTGTGACATTCAGAGAGCTTTTGTACCAGCTGATAGAGATTCCTTGRTTGAGCAGCTGATTTCTATAAACAGCCCATGTGTAGGCAGGGTAGCAGGAGGGTTGATGGGAGGAGTAGGACTTAGGTTTTTATTGCTGATCATAATCATGTAGTGACTCTGGAGTGTGGGGGTGTGCAGAAAAGGTAGTGAAGAATTCCATGATATTTCTGAAAGCAATAAGGGAGAAAAAAACCTCCAAAACCCACTGGGGTAGTTACTATGCAAGAGGGAACAAGAAGGTGACAAAGGAAAGTTTGCTGGTAATTTTCAGCTGCAATTGCGTTCTTGCAAATTTGAGAATTAGCTAAAGGTAAATGGAGAATTTAGATGTGCTGTAAAATAAGGAAACTGAAAGTGATGCTGCTGGAGCCTCACTACACGATCCTCTCCCTTTTGCTTGAAGAAGATTGTTGATTATCTTTGCTCAGATCAGTGAGTCGAGTGATGACAGCAGGGTGCATGTGATTGCTGGAAACAACGGGAAAAAGCAGGGTGTGGGAGGCTGGGAGGTGTAGGAGGATGTCCACCTTTGGGAGGCAGGGAGTTTTTGGACTGATGAGCTTTGAGCTGTGAAATGCAGCATGGCCTCAAGAAAACACTGTTAGGAGAAGGAAGAGGCAGGTTGTTCCCAGAGGGAAGAGAAACCAGGCACASTAAGGCAGGCAAGGGAAGTGACAGTCCCACATTCCTGCCTCTTGCAAGCAGGTTCAGAGGACRTTGAAAAAGCAAGGAGTCAATGGAATATCTTGTCTGAGGTGTTGGCAGTGAGGATTTCACAAATGAGATCACTGGATCTTTTATAACATGAAAACCAACAAGAGTTTAGATAAAGGTTCAACTTCAGTGCTGATGGCTCAAATCAGGTTGCAGTTACTGTCTTGTTCTCCCCCATATGTGCCAGCTGTTTTCTTTTTGCACCCTAAATGTATCTGGAGTTACAAAACRTAATCCCCTGTCAGAGACTGTACACAGAATGGGCCAAGTGAGGGGTTTTGACATTTCACTTTTTAGGGTGGACTTGGAATGTAGCTGCCAGCTCAGAGTTGTCTTATTGCTAAACTGATAAAACACATTATTGAGCCAGATTTCCAGCCTAGCATGGGATGGTTTAGGTTGGGAGAGAAAGATCTCCCAGTGGCCACTCTCTTGCAAGAGGATCTTTCACCCTGTGTGGGCAGGYATGACCACACCACCCACCAGGTCATTGTGATTACTTTGCTAAAATTCAAGTGGAGCAACCTTGAAACATGCCTGTTGTAAAATGAACCTGTCAAGTTCAGCTGCAACTCTGAGTCAGTAGGGTTTTGATTTTATTTATTTTTTTTAATAATTTTGTCTTAGATTTTCTGATTCTAGGGGCAATATCAAGCCACAATCCCAATACAAATACAACATTACAAATGCCTGCATTTGGATGTGTTGCTGTCTGCCTATGGAATGGTTGATCTGTGGCATAGCATTCTGTAGCACCATACTTGTAAGTTTTGAAGTCCTTTCCTTAACAACTTGAATTAATCAAAATGTTGCCAAATAATGCTTCCTTATCTAATCTAATGACTTGTTCATGTTAGTTTAAATATTCCCTGTGTAATCAAATTACTTAATAGAGATATAATTGAGTGTAACTTTAAACATTAACCACAATGTGTGATTTATGCTGTCTACCTTTTGCTGGGGGAGAGTAAAACTGCTCTTATTCCAAGGAATTCCACTTTCTTGCAGCTTCTTTAAGAACCTTAAATCAGTTTTTGACTCACTTCTATGATTATAGAAGTTTGCCAAAGATCAGAAAATAGGTGGCAAACATTGCTTCTCTTGTTTTTAYCAAGAATTAGTTTTCTCTACTGCTACCAATTTGTAATCCAATTTTTCCTGCTAAAATATGTGACCCAAGTCTGGGAAGACATTAGGAAGCAAAATTAAAGACTAATAATGCCCTCTAATTCAAAAAGAACTTTGAGGAGAGGTAGATGAATATAGGGCAGGATTTGCCAAAGGAAATAGATTTGTTCCTCCTATGCAGGCTCACAACTTTTTTCAGTGAGATAGTCTGGAAAGTTTGATATTTGTTTATATTTTCATYTCAAAACTAGGCCTGAATATCCTTGTATGTCTAGAGCAAGAGTCTGCCTTAGCTGTGAAGCAGCAGCGTGGTCTCTGTAGGTTTCATATCCTGTTTTTAACCTGTCTGCATTGGAGTCAYCTTACACTGGGTTTAAACTCCCAAATTAGCTACAAGGAAGCTGGAATGCCTGGAAGATGGTGGGGGGAAAAAGAAAACATGGATTACATCTTAACCAAAAGAACATGCTGAGTGAAAGGGTGATGTAAATCTTGTGGTGATGTACACCTCTGCTTCCCATGCAAGCTATTTTTGTTTGCTTGTTTTCTGAAAGTAGCTTAAATGGGCAGCTAAATRAATGTAAGAATAAATATCAAATTTTATACTGCTTTTACAAATTTTTCCATTCTTTTAGAAACATAATGTATCAGTCTTAATATTTTTTCTCTTGTTGAGAGAAAATTGAGGGAATAGACTTGAGGGATGAGYATAGCTTTCTGTGTTTTGTGGCTTTTATAATGAACAGAGGAAAAACTCTCCTGTGACTTGCAGTTTATGGTGCAAGATGGAGARGAAGTTTGATCTTCTGCATGTTTTGACTTTTAAAATGGACAGAAATGTGTTCAGGGACTAAGTATTCTCTTAACTTTCATGTTTTATGTCATTCAGTTGTTTTATGTGATGTGCATGAATCTTTGTTCAAAAACTTTGTAAGCATTTAAGTATCTATACAAATTTTTGATGTCACTTTTTCCACTGTGCACTATTTATATTTTTAAAAATATAGAAATATTAAATTTATTTTATTRCTATAACTTGTTTCATCTTTTGCAAGGCTGAATACAATTTGGAAATTGTTGAGTTTTAGCATCACAGGAAATGGCTCAAGCTATGACTTATGTTTGTAATCATTAGCACTTCAGTTTCTCTATTAATAAGCACCARTGTGGAATTACTATATATTTTTTTRAAACCAGAAAGTATGGATTCATCTCGTGCTGATTAKCATGTTACCACATGTTAATTATGCCTGGCAAAAACTTTGTTCTTTTCCATTATATGTTYGTGGAGAAGCCAGTTAGTTCTGCTTCATTTCAGCAAACTGGGCTGATGCCCAGACAACTATTAGCAGCTTCATTGTCATTATTTATACTGAATTGCAAAATTTGTGATTATCAGGGTGAACTGGGCAACCTGAAAGGGAAATTCTTGGCCAAACACGTTTGTTTCTTTTCCCTTCTAGTTATGCCATGGTCAGGACAGCTATGTGTTCACAGGCCCTGYTGTTTTTATTGGGTATTTCCATCAACTGGAAAAAAATATCATTTTTGCAACTAGTCTTGGCTATAAGGCAACGTGGCCATGTGAGGGAAATCTGTTCTGATATGTACCTAAGGAAAACACCAGTAATGCATCAAACTGTGATTCAGCTGTGTCTCCCRGAGGTAAATCTGCACAGCCAGGAGTAAAACCCATTTTAGTGGTTAGCTGTGCTACAGTTACTTTGTGATTTTTGCTTTTTTAAGGAACAGTTGTATTTCAGCACCACCTATAGGTATTTAAAGGAAATCTATTCAGGTCCGTGACAGGATTCACAAATGGATTCTGCATTAATTGAAAGCGAGGTTGTTTGTGACAATTGCAGAGCTGCTGTTACATTTTTCGTCTTTAACCTTGGCTCAAAAAYGTAGTAACATGCTATATAATATATAGGAGATATGGTCTAACATTAAATTTGTTTTATTKAAGGAATATTTAGTATGAAACTGCATGATCAGAGAGCATGAGAGGAAGCTTCATGAGATGCAGGTTTCACAAATAGTGCAAATTTTACAGGCTTTGCCTCTTACTGTAACAAAGGACTGGGAGAAAAATTGAAGTTTTTTAATAATGTCAAATTTTCTTTCAAAATAGGTGGGTTTTCTCTACTTTAGGAAGTGTTTTTACTGATTAAAACCACAGAATCTGCCTTCACCCTTAAACTTACTCAAGCATGGCCAAGATTTATAAGTGCCTGGTTGATCACATTSTTTGACAGTGTCTCTTTACATGGAATGATTCATGTTTTTGAACTGGGAAAGAGTGGCAAAATTACTGGCCTTTCGAAAAAGAGAAGATATGAGATATAACCTGAGTTTTTACTCAGGTTGCCTGGCTTTCCCAGAGAAAATATCTCAGAAGTCACAAATGCATGAGATCTCTGAAGGCAAAGTGTCCCATTATGCCAGTGCCCACTGAATTTCATTTTAATATTTTATGCASAACCTTAAATTTACATGTAGTTTAAACAAAGGGCTTTTGCTAGGTTTTACGGGGTTTTTTTGTGTGGTKGGTTTTTTTAAAGTTCTCTGTCTCTAATGGTTGCCAAGAAGGGGACAGAAGTGTTTGTTCTTCCTAGTCAAGCACTATAGGCAGTAGAAAGGGAATTTGTCAGGACCACAGAAGGAATTGTTCCTTTTATGCCAGTGAACAAGACTGGTGGCAGATGATATGAGGAAACGTCACTGGCAGATCTTTGTGTTTTGTAGCAAGTGATATTTAGCTATAATAGCTGTTCCTGCAGCTTTCTGTAACAGAGATACCATTTGTGTCTGCAGATATCTGTACAATTGTACAGATACTGTTCTTGTGTTGTGCTTTATATTTGCCTTTGGACAAAAAAAATCTCCTGTAAATATTGCTACATGATCTTTTGAATTGGGAAGGTGTTGAAGAGACAATGGAGAAAGGAAGAAACAAAAACATGAAAAATCTAAAAGAGGGATTGGCAGCCCATGCTTGTTGTGRGTTTTTTTTGATAGATGGGGATACAGTGATGATGAGAAGTTAAGTGGTCTCTGCAAGAATAGTTTAAAAAGATATTATTCTCCAGAAAGAGCCTGTGACACTCCTGCAACCCAAACCAGAAGTACTCCTTTTGCTCAAACTCTCTAGTGCCCAGTTAAGAGCAGATGTTGCTGTGGGTGGAGCAGGGTGGGTCCCAGTGAGGAGCCTGTGTGGGATCAGACCTAGGCTATAAACCTTGGGCTGCAGTCCAAGACTGAGGAAGAGCAATGTTGGAGCCTTGGGCAGGAAATTTTCTGCTCCTGCTTTAATGCCTTGGCATGAGTAAGGCTTAAAAATGATATTTCTGTTGGTGGAGCTCCTTGTGGCTTTGTGCTTCAGGAGCCACAAACTGCCATAGATTCCACACTCTCTCTTGGTGAGTTTTAGCTCTATTTCTGCAGGGTTTGTCAGTGTCTGCCCTTTCCTCAGATCATGGCAAGCAATGGTGCTTGTCTAATCACTCTTTGAGGGTCACTGGGGCTCGTTATCTATAATGAAATGCCTAACAATTAAAACATACACAATTTTAAGGTCAGAGAGAAGTAAGATGGTTTTTGGCCAGCAAAGCTGCTACAACACTGATTAGAAGAGTTTGCCCTCATTAATGGTGACAAGAACCACAAACTTTGCTTCATAAATGTAATGTCCACTGAAGTTTCCAGTATTTTTATTTACATTATGTGAAAGATCCAGCAAAAGACATTACYTTATAGTGTGGTTGTGTGTGAAGAATGTGGTTCTTGACATCCAGCCAGCAATGCGAGCACATTGTTCCAAACATGCTTTGTAAGAAAAGCCAGTTGAGGGTAATGGCCCTGCTTCTCTGTCCYGTGCTTCTGGAATAGAATGTGTGTTTTATAGCCTYGGGGAGCTTGTGAAAAGGAATAACATACTGGTCCAATGAAAAAGAGAGTTTCCTGAAGCTGTGCTGCAGTTCTCCAGAACTATATCACTGTGAGCCTCCTTCTCCCTTGGCTTGAGAGCTGTGGGGCTCCAAGTGACTTCACTCCTCGGCCGTCAAATTGGTGTTTCCAATCAAGGATGCTGAAAGCAGTGCAAGAGCTCATCCTCTGCACAGCAGCAGAGTTGAGTTGCCTTGCTTTGGGCTTAGCCCCATCTACATCACGTTCTGTCTATGAATAAAATTGCTTTATGATGACTTCAATTTGCATATTTCACACTGATTAAGAGCCTGTGGTACAATTCTTAGTTTCAAATCCTGTTCATGCAATATAGGTSTGTTCTGTACTTTCACAAGCAGCAGATAATTCTTGAAGGGTTAACTTTTTAATTCCCCAGAGGCTATAATTTCTACTTACCCTCTTATCAATGGTTATTTTCTTTTCTTATTTTCTCTCTMTGATTTATTTTGTCTTATAAAACTTTATATTATATTAACAGACAGGATAACTTGTTCTCTAGCTTGTTAAATAACTCTATCTTGCAGAACTTAATCTTAATTAGGTCTGGAATTCAAAAGCCGTAAATTGATACACAGTTTCTGAAAGYCCCTGCATTATCCCTGGAAGCATGGAATGCTTAAACAGCTCATTTTGAAAAAAAAAGAAACATCAAGAAATGAAAATGGATTTTAATTAAATGATTCACTTAATTTGTTGCTTCTTAAAATACACTGCTGCAGACCCTTTTTTTTTTTTTCAATGACAGTATTTCTTTTTGCTTAGATTGTCCACAGAGATGTGTCTTTCCTGGAAGTTTACTCTGTGTATCACTTGACTTACCTCCAGACCAAGAGCCTTTATAGCTATAACTCAGACCTAGAAGCCTGAACAAATATATAAAAGAAAAACTAGTCAAAAATTACAGTGACTGGGCAGGAAGAGGTTCGAGCACTTAGCAACTAGGAAAACTTGTTCCTTGATCCCCTTTTATGTTTCAGTAGTGAGTTGGATGTAGCATGAATTCAAGCCATCATTGACCTTCTTTTGTAGCAAATAGGTTGAAATCTTTTAGCTTTTTCTTATCCTAAGAAAAGAAGTTATGCCATACATATGCATATACATTTTGGGCAGGTTTTCTGCTTTTAATCCAGCAGCTGTGGATGAGCAGAGMGCCTCATACAAAATAAAAAAAGATTCCTTCATTCAGGGATTTATTTCTTCATTTCCTGTYGATCCAAAACCGTGGGTAGGAACAGTTAGAAAAAGGTCATTCTACCAAGAGGTTTCTCTCTTTAATTGGAGCAATAAAGCCTTTGTCAGCTACCAGATGTGCAGGCAAATTGAGAGGTGACCTGTGGATTGATCCTGCAAGACAAAAAGGAGTTGTATCTCCATTAGCTGCACCATTGATTTAGAGTTTTCTTTCTGTTGTCTTGGATTTAAATCACCGTTTTGGGAGAGGAATTTAACTAAAAATATGCTCTTTTATTCTGTTCGGTAGGATCCACTAATGTTAGACTAAGAAATGATTTTCTTCTTTTGAAGTGATTTAAGTGACTGACCTAGTGGATGTTCCATATGTGGGGGCTTTGTGTGTTTGTGTGTGCTTTAAAGAGCCATGAATTATAATTTTGCATGATTTTGTAATTAGTCATGATGCGTGCTTYGTGTTTTCTTGTGGCAGATTCCAAATACCAAGTCTTTATAACCAGAAGCATTTGTTCAGATACGAAACTGCTCTGTGTAAAAAGCATTGACTGTATTGCCATTACTTTAATAACAAATAATTAATGCAGAGACAAATTTAGGACYGTGAGATAAAGTTTTGTATCATTTTGTGGTGATATTGATCAAAGGAGTAACTAGTGTACTTCTTAAGAGATACAGAAGTTCCCCTGGGAAGTTTTTCAAAGCAGTAAATATATTCTTGAGTGCTCCAGAGCTCCAAGCAGAGCAAATCTGTGAGYTCTGTACTACTGAGGTCTGCTAAGATACCCAGTTCTCAGGTGCTGGTTTTTGTTTTCAAGGCCTTAAATCTTATACCAACAGCAATAAGTAAAGCATAGTTTTTTATCAGGTTGTGTTATTTGTGTCAACCCACACAAAAAAAAAATAGTATTTTAAATCCTGGTTAGAGCTTCTGCATACTTTAGGCTTTGAGATWAATAGGAACCCTYTGTGCACAGAGAAGTTGAACCTCCYRGGTTTCTGTATGGTCCAGGTTACTGAAACACCTCTGTAATTTAATTAATGTGTAGTTCCAAGAAGGTATAGAATAAGTGAAAAAATGGAAATTAATAAGCACGTGCTACAAAACTGTAATGCATCACATGGTGGCCATGCAGTGACACAGCTGAACCCTTGGGAATGCTGCTTCCCCTTCTAGTGGTTAAACTCCTTTTCTGAGCTGTGGACTTCCAAAATTTGCCAGAGCCAAACACTTGCAGATGTGCCAGAGGATGTTGGAGTAGCTCCAACTGTGAGGTGGTAATTATTCAACTTTCCACTTTATTTCTAGTCTGCTTGTTTTGGAAGAGAAGGGATGTTCTCACAAGTAGCCACTGTAATACCAGAGAATTAGTGTGATTCTTTACTGTACCAAAACATACTCAGTGGAGGATTGACTTTTATCCCCATAGCCATTGCTTGGTACCACATACATATAATATTTTCATCTATAAGTGGGAAAAACATTGGCAGTTGGTGTTTTGGGGTTTTTATTTGTTGAGGAGTGGTTTTGTGTTGTTTTTTTTTTTTTTTTTGATCCTTATATTTTACAAATTCCAAGCAAGTGAACAAAACAATCTTCACATAATCCTTATATTTTACAAATTCCAAGCAAGTGAACAAAACAATCTTCACATATCATACAATGGGTAAAAAATTACTAATCCTATTTTCATCCAAAACATGTTGTACTGTTTAACCTCAGATGTTTAGGTTGTATTGGGGCTGATAAAGCTACCCTGAGCAGGCTGTCTGCTTTCAAGGTGGTTTTGAAATGAAAAGTAAAGGGGACCTTTGCAGGCACATCACAGGCATTGGTATAAAACATGAAGGTCCATCTGTGAGCTGGGGGAGAGCTCCAGGCTTGGTGTGCTCTGCACAGCCCTGCTGGTTATGGCAGAACTGAAGGAACTTGGATTTCACAGGCACAAGGAGGAGCTGGACACAGCAAAGGGATAAATGCCATCTTCCCTCTTTAATAGCAGTAAAAACTACACCTACGTTACAAATGATCCCGAGAAATCAGCAGCAAGTAATAAAATGGAATATTGTTAAGTTTAACCCTTTTCACTCAAGAGCAGTAACAAGTCACCAAGAAACTCTTTTCATGTTTGGTGTTTTAAGCACCTGAGCCTTGATATGCCCTAGAGCCATGCCAGGCCTTGACAATAGATCACTTAATTGATTAATCAGCACTCCTTAATTTCAGWAGCAGAAAGAACTGGTAGTTCATTATTCATACAAATATTTGGGTTAAAAGTTTTCTGCTGTCTCTTGTGAGAAAAGCATTGATAGTTGGGAATGACGTTTTGGTCAGAAAAATGAGTATTCTCTTTAAAAATCAAAGGCCCTTCTTTCAATGATGTGAATCATCTATGTTTAGCAAAAAGCACTTTAGTTTCAGAAACAATTCTTCTTACTGAGGGAAGACTTATTTTAGCATGAATTTTTTTTCCCAGAAATACTTACAAAGCCACCACAGGGATTCGTCTTTAAATAAGTGTCTCTTGTTTGGAGCAATTAAAACTTCTTTCTATTTTTTTCTTTTCCTTCTGCTTTCCAGCTGGCCTGTCCACCTGCTTACAGTTTGTATCCAAAAAGCAAAGTTCAGAAACCCATAAGRTCTTTGTTTTAAATGGAACAAAACAGTGATAATGCCTGTGTTCTTCATTTATTTCTAAAATGTTGACRTAATATGAAAAAAGGCAAACTAAAGCATACAAACCCAACCAAAAAAACCCAAATTTGTATCCTGATTGATAGCATRAATTTAATCAATGGTCATTGTGTAAGAAAGAAAATTGTATAGTAAATTCCAAGATGCTTATGTTTGAAATGGTTATTTATAATAGTATTTGTTCTTGTGAATAATTTAATTTTTTTTTTCTCCTGAGGAACCGATAACTCTGAAAAACACTCAACTTTGCTTTCTTGTTATTTTTGACCCTATCATCTGTTCCCTGCACTACAGTAATAGGAACAAAGAAACATCCTGAAATTTAAAAATACTTTTGCATGTATATGTAYTATTTCATATTCTGTGGAACAAGTCCTGAAAAAGTCTTTCTCCTTGCATTTTGGTGTGTGAACAATTCCAACCCTAGTCTGGGTCTGTAATCTCTTCAAGCCTCTCTTGCTTACAAAGCTTCCATACTTCTATTTTTGTCAGTTCAGTAGTAAGGAAACAAAAATAAGTGAGAATTTTGCCATTTGTCACACTTACGAAATGATTTCCCCTCAAAACTTGGCATCCTCTGTCCTGACCAAGTAGGAAAGGCTCTGTGTGCTATTACAGCTCATTGTAAAATAAAACTGGAGGGAACACCTAGATGAACAGAGCCTTTTTAAAGGAAGCGGGTAATAACGATCTGTCTTTCTGCATATACAGCTCCTCTCTTAGTTTTCATTCCTGGCTGGAATCTATGCCAGTGTATTCCAGAACTGCAGGGTGGGAGGGGAAGGATGGACCTATCTACTGTAGATCTTCCTCGAAATATTTAAAATTGGAAATATTTAAATCCATCTATCAGTTACATGCTTTCTTTTGCATCTAGCATCAAAGTAAGGTGCTGCTTCTATTTATGGCTTTTGTTGTTGTTATTATTACTACAAAGCATTTAAAAAAAATAATTTGATCAAATTATATGTGAATATCTTGATAGGATGAGAAGCCCCCATGAACAGGTACCTTGTATCTATATAGCAGCTATTTCTCCAACGAGCAACAGATTTTTAAAATCGAATTGGAGGAATGAAATCTGTTGGGGAGAATATTTAAACATCTTTACTTGAAAATGGTCCAACACAGCACTCTGATTGTAAAAAATCTGTGTTCAGCTTCTATTTAGCTATTGAGAAGAAACTGTTTCTGTGTTTGATTTACTGCAAGTAGCTTGTATTAAAAGCTTCTTTGAAACATAAGTGCCAGCARTTGTAACTTGTTTTTGTGAGGGTTATCTGTCAAAGAAATTTATATGTGTCTATTAGAAGAGTTATCTGTGCATTAGAGCAGGGTGTGTGTACTACAATGTCTTAGCTCTGGGCAAATTTTCTTACCCTGTGGTGTAAGCAAGCAAAAAATATCACCCCAGCTATCTCCCAGGATGGAAAGTAATCAAATAAGCYGACAGGCTTCTGCCAGAATCTAGTGGAGATTTGTATAGTGCTAGAAATAGAYTGCAGAGGATCAAAGAAAAATATTGAGTAATTCCTAATCTTCTTTTACCAATGGCACACAAGCTTTATGGAAAATCCTTCTTCACTGCCTGTTTTCTTATTAAAACAGGCTAATTCAGGAAAGGTCATGAGAATATTGCAGCGAGAGATTCTTGCTAGTTAAAAATTTGCCACTCAGCAAACCAGGATTTTACTGTAACTGTCTGGATTTTCCCACAGGAGCCACACAGTTTTGCATACGTTGTGAATACAGCTTTTGTAAGCATTCTGGACAGTCCTGCTAAACTCTGCTTTACTAAGGATGCACTTAGMACCCAGGAAACACCTTTAAATACTGAGTTTCTTTCTTCTAATTCTGGCATGACCATTGCATTGTTCTCAGTCCTCCAGACTTCTCAGATTCCTTACTGACTTACTCTCTGGTAGCACTGAGTAAACCCAGCACGAGAGCCATCATTAGCTCATTTCTGTTGGAGCACTGCTGTGGATACAGTTTAAATTGCTTCATTCATCCAGTTACTGAGCAGAGCAACGTGCCTGAACTTGCTGCATGAGCCAAGAATGCAGCATCAGGAAATTCCTCTGCAGCAACCTGTTGTGTTCTTCTCCTTTCAAAAGCACTGCCTTATCCCAGAGTTATCACTTACATCTTTAGAGTGAGRCACACACTTGAGAGACTTGGGCTGCTCAGCACTCCGGATGTTTACTCTTTGTTTTGAAACCAAAATGGAAAACTCCTGTGGAAGGCATCTTGTACCATTTTCTGCCTCCTGGGGGAGGTGTTCTTGCCAAAGATCTGTTTTGGTTTGTTGTTGTTTGGTGTGTTTGCCATGGAAGAGATGTTTTGAATCCAGCATCTTCCTTGCAGTAATTTTACTTCTGAAGAAGGGAGGAAATGGTTTTACCACTGACTAATTTGAGGGATATCAGTCATCTAAGGTGGCTCTTGCCTAATGAGTTGAAAGGGCTTTCCCACCTGGAGCAGTCTGACAGGACCTCTGAAACACAACTTCTATCATGTTATGAGTTTCAGTACCACAGTGTAGAGAGTATTCCATGTTTGGCACAGTCTTCTCTTGATTGGTTAGTTTTGAAACAGTCTGGTGCTGGACTTTAAACAAGATTTTTTTCATTCATTTTYAATCCAGTACTTCTCCCTTTCTTGAAGTGCAAAAGTGTTTAGTCTTCTTCCACGTGTCTAATCTCATTATTTATTACTTTTTTTCTAATACCAGAAAAGTAATATTAAATACTAAAAGAATAAAAATCTTTTTATCACTGCTAGAGAACATAAGCTTTGCTGAAGATGGATTAGTGCTCTGTCATCTATAAAACAAAAATTGTTTCCAGTTTCTTGGAGGGCAGGAACTTGGTAAAGGGCAGACAATTGTTCTGAGAGCTGTAAGCTGTKAGAAATGGATTTGTAAAGMATTTTTAGAACTTGATAGAAAGTTTATGCAGTTTTGAATATTTGAATGTAAATATTGAGATAAGGTGTGTTGATTTAGGAAGTAAATTATTTATGTTCTTATTTAGTAATAGCAGCATTGTGTGGCAAAAGCTAATAGGCTAAAAAACATTTATAAAGTATTGTAACCAAKAAATAAGTTAGCTTYTGATAGAATGGTGTTGAGTTTTACATCTCTTGTKTCTCACTCTTCATCRAGACTGATAATGGAATAAAATCTTTCAAAACACCTCTCAGTTGCCCCATCTCTATAAAAACTAAGAAAACCAACAGTAAGCACAGTGTAAATATCTGTTCCCTGGTGAGCATGTGTGCTGCAGTAATGCTCACAGGAACAAGTGGCTGAGTTTAGCTGTCTAATGACTTCTTCTGAGCACACTTGAAATGTTTGTTTTGCTTAGGGATGCTGTCTTAGATACCGGATAGCAACTGATAAGAGCCAAAGTTTGGGTGCTGTTTTCACCACCCAAAGGACTTTGCTGTCTGTAATTCCTAGAGAAGCCTTTTCCTCTCCAAATGGAAGACTGCAAGTCAGTGGTCTGGGGAGGCAGCAGCCAGCCTCAGGAAGTGTGGGTCTTTATCACAGTACTTGCTGGCAATGCTTTATTTTGGATTTAAGCAGATTGGAAAACAGATTTCCTGCTTGTGAGCCTGGGTTGCCTTCCTGTGTCTGGAGCATGAGCAGGCAGGAGGTGACAGAGCAGAAATGACAAGTGGGGCAGGGGTGCTGGGAGGCTCCGGGGTGCCCAGGGTGGGCTGGGGGAGCAGAAGGCAGCAGGTCTGGCCCTGTGGCAGCTGGGGCTGGCTGGGTCCAGCTCTGTCTGCCAGGAAAGGCTCTCACGGGCTGCTCAGGCTCCCCAGAGCTGGCAGCAYGTGGTGGTGTCCTCATTTGCCACCTCCTTCACTTAACCAAACCCTTCAAATACTTCCCAGAAAATGTTCTGTGGGACTCCTGCTGCTGCTCCTTATGGCACGGCTTGTGCATCTCCTGCACCTGATTTACTCACCAGCCACACCACAGGGGAGGGCTCAGCCTGGGGGACACTGGCACAGTGCAAAACCCAAAATGACACACAAGGGGGCCTGGGTGCAGTCTGGAGGAGCAACTGTGACTAGTGCCTCAGAGTCATCTCCCCTGAAAAGAAAACAACTTCCACTTCTATTCATCCTATGACAAGAAAAAGAAAATACAGATATGCTGACGGCTTTCTGAGAAATCAGTACAAAGTCCARTGGATCAGAAGTTCTTCTTGTGTTGTTGTTTTCTACCTAAAAGCACACTCTGTTTGATTTCAATTTGTTTAATTTAACCAAGAGTTAGAAACAGCTAAATAATATAGTTAGAGTATATTTCTAAGTGATTTTTTTGGTGCTGCTAGAATACATTTCAGAGAGGGGGTTGGAAAAAGGACTCTCTGGCAACGTAAGCTGCTTATATGCATGCTTAAATTAGTCAATTTTCAACATTCTGAGCATGTAGAGTTGTGTTTCTTGTACTATTTAGCCTTGTCTCAGTTTTGTTAAAGCAAGAGATTGACTATTGCATTATCTAAAATATCTATCATTTAAATTTAGAGCTTATGTAAACCTTCCAGGAACTATTTTTGAATTATTATATCAATTTCATATGTGCATCTATATTCATAAATAGGTATGATATTCTGGTATGGTGTGGATATGTATACAAGTAATGGCAGAAATATGTCTACTGTTCATACATAAAAAGATATTCAGAAATAAATGTCTTATCAGAGCAGTGGAAATAAAAATGGACACACAAATTAAAAAGGAAAGAATTTTAAAAGTTTAATGGAATATTTTCCCCTGAGAGCAGAAATTATCCTCAGGTCTGAATATTTATAAATATTTAACTTAGGATAAAACTCACACTGACTGCAGCCTGAACAGAAATGCAAACCCCATAATAATAATGATGAAGGAATAAACACAAGTGCAGTTGCTGGCTGTTTCCACATRAAACATCAAAGCTCTCAGTGCTGCAACAGTGACATCCAGTGACTGAGGTAGGCAGTCCTGGGCTCAGGCTGCCTTTGGAATGAGCACTAAAGGACATGGAAGGAAAGGGATGTTTGTTTGCTAAGATCTTTAGTGCAACACTGGGCTCATTAAGAGGATAATTAGAAATTCCATGGGAGAGTGAACAGCATGATAAATAGGTAATCAAGAAAAATGATGTATTGAATTAATCCATATCAGTTTCAGAAATAGGTATTTGCTGAGCCAAGTAAGGAATATATTATTTTAAAACAAGTGCTTTGTYCAATGAGGCAATTTGTTCCACGAGCCTACACACACCCCCTTTTTTATTATTTAACAAAACAGAATTCAGTAGGTAATACTTCTACTCTATTTTGCTGCAGATATGATCTACCTCAGGTCTAAATGCAGCTGTATGATGGAAAGTTCTTGTAATTTTTCAAATTAATGAAATAAAAAGACCAAAAATAAATAAGAAACTTGCCTTTTGTAGGGAAGGTAATAAAATGCTTGCTGTCCTTTTAYATTAGACATCCCTTTCTCTGTTTTGGTTGAAGATATTGTGAGGTTTAATGAAATTCACACTTCATAAAGCTCCTGGCTCTAAAAATGAATGGCATTTGATTCTGACCTGACCCCTTACTTCTTAGTTATTCAATTTTATTTTATTGGATATGAGTCTTGAAATCTCCACGTTATTCCAAATGCCACATGATATCTGCTGTACTTTGATTCCTGTAATTGAACTACAGAAGTAGCTTATCTCTGGGCTTTTTTAAAAGGTAGTAATGGGAACTAATTTTTTTAGGATTTAAACTTCAAATCATGCTCCAAGCTGCACACATTTTACTCTTAAGAAACTGATGAGTTAAAAAAAAAAGGTATATGAGTTATATAAGCATAAGGAAATGCACAGAAAAATGAATTAAAAGAATTACAAGGGAAACAACTGCCCAGAKGAAAACAAGAAATGTGAAAGTTTGTCACATCTGTCTTCTAGCAAGAGGCAGTAGTTTGATTGTGATACAGGAAAATAAGAGAAATTAAATCYTTAGGGTTGCATTGCTTCTCCCTACTCATTCTAAACATTACTGAGATTATTAAATATGCTGGGTATTTAATCCCTGCTTCATCTGGTATCAACACAGGGAATGTTATATTCTGGTGGTATGCTAATACTAGATTTCTRTAGGGTACAGGATGACAAAGTATTCTGCCTTATAAAAGGAGAGCCTTTTTGGTTTTGTAGTTTTTTGAGTCCTGGACTTGATGGAGGAAAAATTTTAAAAGCTCAGCTTCTTTCAGGAAAAAGAGCAACAGCACCAGCTGACTGCAGAACCTCTGTACTTCTGCTGGACAAAGCAGAAATTTAATTTCAAGAGAACCAATTGCCCAGCTGGGCTTAGAAATCAGAAAGGCAGATGCTGAATGTTTTCCTTGCTGCTGATCAAACAGCTTGGGAAGATTTTCTACTAGTAAGAAGTTGATCTGATAATCACTTTCCTGTCATCCATCACTCTGTTCCTTTCCTCTTCTCACCTCTGAAGAAAAAAAGCACATTAGGATAGTCCACTTACCCAAGTTACCTTTGATAGCCCGGTTAAAGATTTGACTTTCAAAGCACAAAACTCCAAGAAAAAACCCCAGCAAAAATAAATTTGGTTGTTAAGTGTTAAAGATTCTCCCTTTTAAAGATGTTTAAATATTTAGATGTCTAAAATATGTTTTAAAGATGTTTACATACTACATTTCCATTAGTAATGGTATSTGTTACTTAGTTATTACTGCTTTGGAGTAAGGACAGAAACAAAACTTGAACTTTTGGAGTTGCCACATTGTGCTATCTYGATGTTCTACTTTCAGGAAAAATAGTCACCATCTGTGGTTATTTCAGTTTCAGTTGTTAGAAAACCCTTGAGATAGCCATGTTTTTTTAAAAAGATCAGAAAGTTACAGGAAAGAAACAGTAAGAGTGGAGAGAGGAGTGCATCAGAGAGACAGCTCTTCAAGTGGCAGCTGCTGGGTTCTGAACTTGCTTTCACTAAGGAAGATCTTTCACTTTCACTTCCACTCACGTGTTTTTAGTCAGAATTGAAATTTTTAATACTGCAGAGACCACTATAATGGAATGAGTATATACCAGTAAGAGAGCCATTTGTAAAACTCATACTGAAAGGAAATAAAGCTATGTTCCTCTCTTTCTCTATGTTCTTCTGTTAGGAGCTAGCTAGGATTTTCTGTGGCTGTGGTGACAGTGACTGCCACATCTTGGCTCTCACTTTTAGGCTCACTGGGCTGAGCCAGCTGTGCTGGTAGTGGATCTCCTGCCAGATTGATCTCGGGTTCCTTAYCCTTATGAGGATTCAGAAATGCCCGTGCTGTCCCATCTCCTAGCACCAGTGGGAGTATTAAGTTATAATTCAGTTTGTTGGAGGCAGGAGGCAGACAGCTCTGAGATCTCAGCAGCGGGAAAATCAAGTGGCATCGCTAGAGGGCAACAAGACATCACAAACTGCGTTGTTAAAGCTCGAGCAATGTTACACCCTCRCCGAGGAACAGCTGTTTGAGGAATAGCTTATGYAAGCCTTTGTGTTTTCCCAACTGTGTGACACACTGAATSTTGTTTCAGAAATGATAGAGCCTAAAATATTAGGCTCTACCATTTCKAAAATATTTTACTATGTCTGCACAAACAAAGTTTATAATATAATTTTGTGTTGCTTTATCTCTTTTCTGGTACAGTAAAACAAYTACAAGATTGGTTATTGGTGCATCATTTTAATTTCTGAACAGCAAATACCTAGGGCTATGGTGGAGTCTAACATATTCTCCTAAAAACCCATGCACTATATACAAAAAAACCCGTACAGGTTAGGAAAATTTGAATTGTAGTTCACTGTCTTTCCCTCCATCCCTTTCAGTCAGCATGAGCACCAACCCAAACTGATAACAGACATTGCAGGGCCCAGTGCCCCTGCCCCAGTCCTCTGCAGATTTTAGAGTAGTTATTAGCTCTTACCTTCCATGTCCTGCTGGCACTAACAGTGTTGTCAGTGTAAAACCAGCTTGCCACACTGTGGTGGAAATGTAAGCTGAGTAGTACAGGGACATGATGGAGACAAGGGTGGAGAACCTGGCCTGGAGCCATTGCTGTGTCTCAAGGAAGAGCCAGGTGTTTCTAACCCGAGCGTTGGARGCATTTTGCAGATGCAAAGATTTTTGCCGTTAGTATTGTCACCCTTGCCTACCTTGTGCAGGCCAGCAGTCAAGACAGGCTTAGCCCCAGGCGAAGGGGTTTCCTGGCACTGCACATTGTCTTCTGTTTTGGCTCTTGGAAAAAGTGGGGCGGTCACCAGAAGCAGCTTCACTGTGAGAGCTCCCAGCTGACAACATGGAGTAAAGGGATTTTTCTGTGGTCAGAGGGTAGCTGGCAGTGTGCCTTTTTAAGCAGTGTCTGTTTGTTCATCAGGCTTGTAATGATGCTGACCTCTTACATAAACCTTCCTTTTCTAATTCCCTCATCTCCCAGCTTGTTGGGAATAATTCTGTGCACATTCWGTAGACTAAATTCAAATCACCTCAGCTTTGGGCTCTTCTGAGCCAAGTACTAAGTACTGCAAGTATATACAAATAATATTTTTCATGGCATCTCTGTTTTAGTTTACTCTAGCTGAGCTATTGTATGTATCTGCTAACTGGTACCTCCTCAGGTAGGGACATTTTCCACTGTGGACAGATAAGAGTTATCAGCAGGCTTCAGGGCAGGCCAGGGATTAGTGYGATTGTCTAGGCCAGGTCAGAGCTGAATGGAATTCTCTGATCACAGTAAAGGTTCAAATCAGCTCTGTTTTCATCTTCAAAGTCTGATTCCATCTTCAACTGAAGCCTTTTATGTTGTAGCTATAATACAAACWAAATTAGGAGGACAACTAAATTAATTCCTGGCAACTAGATTAGGAGGACTGCACGTGGGAGCTGGAGAGGCAGCAACAGGATAGAAAGCAAAACTGCTTATAAGAACATGAAATAGTTTTCTTGGAATTTTTCTTTTGAGTATGCATTCCTTGAGCACATAGTGGCATTTTTACTCTCATCCCATTTTATTACTTACCAAAGATTTCTTCATTTACTTTTATTAAAAATAAGGGTTTCATTTTCAAATATGTTCTTTGAGGTCCTTTTCTTTATATGTTTTTCTCCCTTTATTTGAGAATAAGATGTCAAATGTGTTTTAAACTGTAGCTTTTCCCTTTTATTTCTGCATGTCTGTATGGACTATATCTTTCAGAATTCCTTTCAGTTACCTGAGTAAGGTCTTGTGAGAGAAAGACTGATGTGAACACATTGACACAAACTATAAAAATTCTTTTCTGTGGTTGTTCATTAAAAAAACCTCATTAAAACAGCAACAAAAAAATCCACTTCAAATTATGGCCAGGCCTAGTCCCTGGATTTGAAATCAATTTGCATGGATTTGTAATTTCAGACCATTCAGCATCCAGTACAACTAAAACCAAAGCAAATTTCTTTGTCAATTTCTTGTAGAGTGGAGCAGGTTTGAAACAATCCACATAGGTTCTTGTTCATCCATCTAGGTGCATTATCAAAGTGGAGAAGCATGTACATTTTTTGAAATCTATTGAGTTTGTTTCTATTGTAAATGTACAGACATTTCTTTAAGTCAAGGTGTAATTTTAGTGCATTTACTTTGGACTGTGTTTCTTGTGACCCTCAAATRGATATATGGATTGCACTGAGAGACACTRATTCTTAACACAACGATTTTCATTTGCTGTGCTGTGACACAAGTGACAGAGCGCCCATTTCCTTTTCACTGACCTCTGCAGCTGGCTTGCCTCTGCTTTATCTGAGCTGGTAATTAGTAACTGCAGGGTAGAACCTGGCCCCCAGCATTTGAACTGTCCCTTTKCTTTGGGAGTGCTTCTAGCCCGTTTCAGGACAGTTAATCCATCTGATTATTGACCCAGTTAATCGTAAGTAGACTCAGCTGACTACTGGCTTTGTTCAGAAAAGTATTACAGACATTTTTACAGTCAGGAACAACAGCCAGGAGATCCAAGGAGCTGCCAGGAGCCCTTCTGTTTGTGTYAGAGATGGTTAATCCATTAACTGGCCAGGACAAACTGCCAGTCTGTTTCAGGATAGTGATGGGCAGCTGAACRTAACCTTCAATGAAAGTGATTTAAYGACCTGTTTGTCATTGCCCAGAGATAATTACAATGAGTTACAGCTACCGACTGTGTAGGTTRTTGCGCTTCAGCTGCTATTTCTGTCTCTCTTACTGTTTCATTCCTTACCTGGGAAATTCCCATCCTGTGTGTCCAAGAYTGAGACTCTGGATGTGTGTCTCTATATGCACAACTTAGAAGGTCTCTGAGAGTCCCCATCCCTATCATCAGCCACGGTACTCCGAATGACGCTGAACTCGAGTTTTAGCACGTACTGGTGTGATGTTTCAATAGAAGGGGTGTTGTAGCTGCAGGCAGAATAGCCTTTGTGAACAGCTCCAGACAGCCGGATRAGCAGTGACTTAGTTTAAAAAGAATAAAACACAGCAGCCCATCACACCGCATCCCTTAAACCTGCGGGGAATAACAGGGCATCCTCACGGGCCATGCCAGAGCCTGCCAGGGACAGCGACTGAATCATCTCGCAGCCCCTCACTCCGTGACGGTGCATCTCGTTCCAGCCCGTGCTGCTCGGCAAGCACTCTCCCAGCCCCGGGCAGACAGAGCTCCCGAGAGGAAGCGTTCCCGCCGCTCCCGCCCGGGGATCTCTGCCTGCTGCCGGAGCCAGCCCGAGCCAGAGCYGCGGTTCCAAACCGAGCCGCGGCAGCTGAGCAATCCGTCCCCGCAGGCAGCAGGCAGATAGCAGCTCGCAGCCCTGCCYGTGGAGCTCCACACCACACCCCTCCAACGTGGATCGCTAGGGGAGGATCACACTCAGCTCTGATTCAGGAATTCCCTCTTTCTTCAAGAGCTGTTGCTAGGAGTTGGGTGAGTACTTTGCAACAGACTTTCGGTTTTAACGGAGTAATTCTTTCTCCTTTAGCTGCCGAAAGCAGTCTCAGCCGGTGGCTTTTCTTTACATGCAGTAGTCTGATGYTTAGATTCAAAGTCCGGCCAGGAGTGCTGCAAAAAGGGGGGAGACTTCTTTTCCACTGCAGATTTGAAACAGCAGGACAATGAATGTACTTGCATGATAAATACAACTAACATTTGCTTGCCATAATCTCAGTCTCAGGTATTTTAAGCTCTAAATCAGTTCTTGGAAAGGAAGCAGTCCTAAAGCTGAATAAGCTAATTCTGATCAACAGCTTGAGTTTGAACAGCTCTTGCTTTTTTACAGAGGATGCAAGAGAGGCTCGATTCAAGCACAGTGGGCTGCCAGGCTGTTTCAAATCAGTCTGAGGCAACTAACTTCTGAAGCAATTCATATTTTGAGAAGTACAGGAAGATTTTAAAGAGAATCAAATTAAGCTGTTAAGACAGTAACCAATTTTACTCATTTGTATATTTGAAATTTACAAGAAACTAGTCAATGAGATGTCCAGTCATATCAGTGTGACAAACACACTCTGCACCCCAAAAAAAACCAGAATATTTTTGGTGATTTCTGTAATATTTTACTTAGAATAATTGGTGTAAAATTCAGTTTTAGTAACTGTGTAAAACAAACAAGTGATACCAGCCTGTATTTTAAAATATTGCTAGAATTGGCTGATATGTTAAAAAAATTGCAATTTTAATGAGGAAAAAGCCCATAACAAYGGGAAATTAGAGGTAGGGAGAAAAACAGCAATTTGGATTGGGGGAGGAGTGTGTGGATGGTCAGTCTGACTCAGTGCTCCAGGAATTAGCCATGGAAGTGTCATGGGAAACATGTAAAGATATAAACCTTCCTTCCTGAGTRTCTTATGGGCAGACACAGGGGCAGGAAGTGCAGCTGTCAGTGCCGATAGGGACAGCAAGGGCGTGCTGGAGGAATTGCCAGGCACCTACTTGGGCAAAGCTGTCAGCCTTTGCCCTTTGGAACCTTCTGCCCATGATTTAATTTCACTAGGAGGCATTTATTACTGTCTGTGAAGGCAGCAAATATCTGTATCCATGTCAGATTCCTCGGAATTATTCTTTAAGCTGAATTTCAGAATTATGATCAAGTGTACTTTGGTGTAGTGTACACAGAACTGTGCTGAGGAGGTAAAGGTGATTAAAGCACACCCTGCTCTGGCCTTTTCTCTTGTCAACTAATGCCCCAAGTGAGATGGTTCATTAAAAAGTAGTCATGTGGCCAATTGCTTGATAAATCCATTTATTTGAAAATGTTATGACTTTTATGCCAGAGAGTCACAGAGTRCCCTTTAAATTGCCTTTCAGTAATGTGTGTGTTTGTCCTCACATTGTGCATTGCATAGTTAGTAATTTTTGGGTTTTGAAGCGTTTCAGCTCTCTGGTGTGGCTAYGTGACATTTAAGGTACATTTAGCTTTTTAGTGCAGCGCCCACGTTTACTCATATTGCTCATGAAAACTTAATTGCTGTTCTTCTAGTAATATTCTAAATGCTGAATTAAAGTTTTATGTTTCTGGCTCAGGACAGATAGAAATTTAATGGCAGCGAGTTTATCTATCCCTAATCTCATTGGAGAGTAATTTTGAAAGCCCAATGGTAAAAATTTGACTCTTTGGTGTCTATTTTAGATCTGAAGGGAAGTGAGGGACGGCATTCAAAAAGGAGGCAGTTTTCTGGGAAGAGGAAGTTTYCACAAATTGGAGGAAAAGTGAGCTTAGAAACAAAGCAAGGGTGTAAAAGAAGGAGCATCCTAGCAGACTCAGAACATGTCCAGATCCACAGTTAGAGAAGGAGAATACCTCAGCTCCAGCTCTACCTGCAAGGACTGTCGGTTTCTCAAATAACTCTTCCAAGTGCATAAACRGAAGCAGACACTGGTACCCAGATGTTCATCAGCGCAGGAGCACTGATATTTTTAATGCTGTTCTGATTCTGTGCATCTTGGGTCACTTTTAGAGCACAGAACACAGACTTTTCCCACTGATATAGCAGTGGAATTAAGATTGTTTCTAAAAAAAAAAAAATCTCCTCTGGGGAAAAAAAATACCATTCCACAATCTTTCACACTCTGGAAAGTTACTTTAATATCTAAATTTACTTTAAAGGTGATTCCGGCAGTAATTCTAGCTTGCATTGTAAGATAAGGTGGTATCTGCTTTAAGTGCTTTTTTACTTTCATGATTTTGTTGTCATTCAGTTCATTCTGAGAATGTCTGCCAGAAGGACTCAAAGCATTTTTATAGGAAAACGAAAACAAATTTTAAAATTAAAAAGAAGAATATCAGTAGAACTTAGTAGCATTGAGGTTTACATGACTGTCATATCTCAATTGTGGRGCCAAGTGTTTAAAATCTGTCAAATTCCACTAGTTACTGGTGTTGTTTGTTTGGGCTGCATTCTGAGCAGACATATTTTCTCTCTAGAGAATCAGGAGAGGCTGATGGACTCTTACCTATCTGCAGTTGTTCTTCACACTGAAACCAGAGAAAACTGTCTTTAAAAATGGGGAGGGACAAATTACTCACTTCTGTGTGTTTGTCTTATGAAACCAATTTAACTTTACAATGGGGACAGAGTACCCCTAGGGACAGAATGAAGCAAAACCATATGGAGAATTGTATAATTCCTGTCYCCTCATAGTTACTTCACAGCAAAATAGATTTATTTTGATCCTTTTCATTTTCTCTCACAACTCTTTTTTTCAGTTTCTTAATTACTTCCTGTGCTGTTAATATAGATATTTATTTCCTATCTTTAATATTGCTGCCACCTTCCCTGATGAATAACTGAGTGAAGCTCTGAATCAGGTAATTAGATTTACAGTTTAGTGAGAAATTAAAACTMGGCTTACTCTAGCGTATGAGTTGGATCACAAGAAAGTTCAACTTTCTTTCAGAAAATTTAACCTTCCTTCAGAAAACAAAGTATTCCAAGAGAACTAATTTTAATGTAACTACATTGAAAAGAGTAGTTGCAACAAGTTAGAAATACAGATTTTATGTAAAGGAAGCACTCAGCTGGTATTGTTTTTTATGAACTTCAAGAAAGCATGTTGGCATTTGCTCTATGTCCAGAGSAGCTGGCACTGTGGGAGATGAAGGGAATACAATCCTTTTTTTCTATGGCATTGTTATTTCATGTTATTTCATGTTGGTTTAAAGTGGCTGTAGGGTGATAATCTGAGGCAGTCTGAGTCCTGGGTGATTCCCACTGAAGGCAGTTTCAGCTCTTCTAACCTGTGTGACAATCACAAATCCACTGCAGGAAAAGTGTCTGTGGTGTCTCCAGGTGGGAAGCCAGACCAGGTGAGCTCAACTTGCTTGACAGAGCAGGGAAATTTGTGTTTTGAACCCCTGTATGTGTGAAAATGTGATTGATGTGATGGTGAGATTGCAAAAGGTGAATGGGTATGACCAAAGCCAGTCACAAGAGGCATCACTGTGGCAGCAGTTTCCTCCTGTGCCTGCCTGTGSTGTTTTCAGCACCTGAGCGTGTGCAAATTGGAAATTACACACCACTGGATTACACTATATATAATATAGTGCTGAAATTCCTCTCCCCACTAGAAAAGCAGATTGTGCTAAGTTAATTGACATCTAAATTCACTTCTGTTCATCAATAAACACAGCTAAGACTTGAACACATGGGCTGGACTTTCCCAGTCCAAACTGCTAGGAAAAAAAGCAGGTTAGACACTTTATGGTGCTTAGATGTAACTAATATTTCTGCTTGTTTGTTTTGCTAGTGGATCTTGTGCTCTGGAGTGGTTTTTATTAGGATACTGAAAGCATTCCCTGKTTGAAAATAAGATCAGATGGCCAATATTTTTGCTACCAACGGGTAGTTTCTGCCTGAGCAGTTCAGGCTTGAGTGTAGCAGGGTTTTTTTGTTTATTAAGATTTATGAAATTATGTAAGCAAGTTATTTGCTTTAGTCCACATGTAAAAATATTTTGATAGGAGCAAAAGATTTCTTTTCCCTGTTGAAAGCTATATCAAAATGAAAATGAGATAGYTATGTGATTTGCTGCAGACAAACCCAGTGGTCCTGTGAAAAGTGCAGTTATTTTAATAAATCAGTCTTAATTTCAGAAGTTATAAWTCCCTTTGACTGTTGCATCAGGTGCTCTGCACTGCTTGGTCAGGGATTTAGGAAAATTGTTTGCAGGCTTCTGTAGGCAAGGCTTACTGTCACTACAGCTCTGCCTAGCTGATTATGTCCAGTTCCCAGCTCTTGGGTCATGGATACCATGGATGGGACACCTGACTGAGCCAGGCAAGAAGGAGAACYCAGGGGAGGAGGAGTTTAGAGTCTGGAGCTGTGTCACAAGAGAAGTTGAGTGGAGACAAGATGGCAGAAGTACCTAGTGCCAGATGTGAACAGACCAGCAGAAGGGAAAAAATAGGTCCTGGACCTAAGCTGGGAAAATGGAAAACAGTTTTAAAGCAAGAGTGAAAGAAGCTAACAAGGAAAGTGAAAAGGAAGAGGTCCACAGGCATGTAAGAAAGAAGGACTTCTTGTACTGGGTTTATTAATCAACTCTATTTTTTGTATTTCCATTTCAAAATATGGCAAGGTTTTTATTTTCAATTTTATCAGGTGTTCTTGGAAAGCAGCATTTACAACTTTCATAAAAGCAGAAAGAAGGTGGGAGTTTAAATCTGAACCARTGACATCAGGTTATACAATTTTTTAGCATAAAAGCAAATAAAAACATTAGTTTTTCCAAATTTTCTCCATAGTTCCCAGTTTTCACTTCACTTTCCAGTTCTCACTAGGTAATTTCAGAGACTGGAATAGTGCAATAGCAAAGCATTTATGCTAAATGGTGAAAGGTTGGTAACCAACCAAAGTTCTCTTTCATGATAAGAAGGAATTTGAAGTACTTGGAGGAAGCAGATGGAGTCCCTGGTCCCAGGACTGACACAGACTGAAAGCTGCCACAGCAGGGCACAGAAAAAGGGAGATAATTTGGGATGAGAGTGGGATTCCCATAGMTTTTGCTTCAGTCAGTAACGTTTGCATGCTCATGACTCACAGTGCACTACCTGAACTTTTCAAGCTGCTGTGCCAGCMCAAGGCTCTGGTGGCAGTCAGTTGAATTGACGGCTCATCACTGACTCAGGTACCACTATCAGAGCAGAGGTGATGGAATTCCTGCTCACTCCATTCTTCATATTTACAGCTGAGGGAATGAGAAAACAGCTCCAAACCAGCACATGTAATAAAATAATTTTAAAGGGAACACTGACTCTGCCAGCTGGGAGACAATGCTGCAGATAAGACTAATGAGACCTGTGTCACACGAGTCCTAGGAGGCAGTGCAAGGTATCACAGGGCAAAGGCAATGCCTCTGAACTACAGTGAACTGAAGRAGGTCTGCCTGTATATCAGAAATGCTATAATCCTGTCTAGTTAGACCTTTTAATCCTCCATTTTAGGCTGTGCTAAAATGGACCTCTGRCCATGCACATCCTACCTTCTGCTACTAATTCCTCTACTTAATTATATCCTCTGCCTTTTTGTGTGTGTGCGTTTGTTTCCTGGGCTGTCAGTGTGAATGAGTCACTTTTACCATCATTGCAATGTCACTTTAGGCCTTTTTCTAAGGATGTCTTTTTTTGGCTACTATGGGAAATGCTGGTTTTATTTTTCTTTTTCCAGTTAGCGTGTTAGAGATAAATGCCACACTGGGGGAAAAAAAAAAAAGTTTGTGACTAAACATTCGGGGAAATACAGAAATTGGTGTTGAACAGACTGCTAGGTTAAAAAAAAAGAAAAAAAAAAAAGAAAAAGTCCTGTCTCCAAAGGCTGCAATGGACAAGACACTGAATTTTATACTTTTCTGGTTTTGGCAAAAAACATCTACATCCTGAGATCTTCCTTCTATTTTTGTTTTGGATGTCAGGAAGAAAAAGTCTTGGCTATAAGGCCAGGTAGTGAAGATCTGTAACTGGGAGCTTCCTTGATTGCTTGTGGTCTGCCTTGGCTACCTGTGTTTCAGCCTGAGGGAGGCTAATGGMACTAAATGAAAGTGTTTAATTAAATCAGTAAATAAATCAGTGCCAATTATTATCCATAGACCATYGATCTTCTTTGTCAAGTACAATTCTTGTTGTCTGTTATAAAGTGTCTCATTAAAAGGTGGGGGAGTTTGGGAGCAGGAATGCCAGTTCCTTAGGAATTGTCTGTATGAAATATACATTAATGATACCATGACGTAGAATATTAAGGCTGGATTGATGCCTGACTGTCCTAAGCTAGAATCCTTCTGGAGGAAAAGGTGCTATTTATTCTCAGAAGTTTTCAGAATGTGGCTGAAATAATCAGACAGTTAAACATTACCTATTTAATATTGAAACATTTCCTATTTTTCTCATGACACACAGTTTTTCACCCTTGTGTGCATTTGTCATTTTACTGAGCCAAATATCATAGATGAAGTATTTTGATTTTTGCACTCCATACAAATACAACAACAACAACAAAAAAAATCAGAGTGCTTAAAAAAAAATAACAAGACAGTATCATTAGAGGCTTACAGCTTTAAAGTTCTGTTACTGGGCAGCTGAACATCCAGTCASAAAACCTGGATTTTTTCTAGAGGGTTTGGTTTTTAATTGAAAATCCAGTGCCAAGTACGCTTTGATCTGGGATTTCATTCTTCCTTCAGGAATAATAAGAAATGATTAGACTATGGAAGGATTTAAGCATTTCATTACCAAAACCTTCACCCCACTCATCCCACCTCCACCTAAACCTGACCCAATGTTGTGGGACTGTGTGACCTCCAGGGAAGGGGAGCAGGAAGATAAAGGAAGTTGTGTTTGCTCAGGAGGCCTTGCAGCAAGGCAGAGAGGCTGCTGCACAGCCTGCATTGTTCCTGTTGGGAACTGGCCCAAGCACGGAGATGCCCAGCTTTTGACACACTTTTGACCCTTCCTTTTAAGGGAAATGTAGGAGTTGAGTGGAAGAACAGAAATACTGTACCCCGGGAAGGGCTTTGTTCTCTGTACAAATGCAGTAATTTGTCCTCATAAACACACAGTGGCAGTGCTGTATGATAGCTCACAGAATTCTATTTCCAAATGGAAAAGAAAATAGGAACTTRTTAAGGATTTCCATTTCTGCCTGATTGCCTGTGTTTTGCTTGGGGAAAAGRTTTTGAGAATATGGGATAACTGACTAAAAACTGATTGCTAAATTTTTCAGTATAAATCTATACTCTGCGGATTCCTGGAAGAAGGAACCAAGGCTTCAATTTAAGTGATAAAAACCCAAATTCAAACTGAGTTTTGCTGAACTAGTGAGAATTTTGATGGCATGTTTGGAAAAACTCAAACATGGAAAATGAAGGCTCAGGAACAAACATGGAATTAATCCACGGGTTCCTGGGGTTGTGGATGATTAACAAGTTCCTTTATGAAGAGCCACAGTTGTGCCAATGATTACTTCTAAGGAAAACGATAAGCTAGAAATTTGCTCTTTTCCATATAATTTGAAAAACAATAACTGCATTTTCTAATTTTTTATTCCAGCGACCTCACTGGAGCCAGGCAGTTTGAAAGTTATTACTTTCTATCTAAGTATCAAATCTGAATRTTTGATGGTATTTTTGCTTTAAGTGAGCCTAGAAAATTTTAAACTAACACCAACTTTGTTACCAACTTTTATTGCTAATTTTTTTATTGTTAATTGTCTGTGCAGTTCTTTCAATTTTTTACTTAATGTTTCTCCCCAAACCATTTTTATTAGTTGTGGATTTATTTTAATTTCAGCTGATGTCAAACTTAACAAATCAGATGTCTCTCAAATCACAAAGACAGTCTTGGACAACTTGGGGTTGCCATGTACAGAGTTACTGTCTGTTTTAAAGCATGACTGGACTTTTTATCAGGGGTGAATTAAAAGACTGTAAAACTGGAGTTCCAGTTAGAATGATGATAAAAGGTGCTACTTCTATTTCTTTGAAAAACACTCTAGCTCTTGCTCATTTTTTCCATTTAGGGAATATTTCAAAACTTGTGCACTGGTTTCTAATCCAAGAGAGGTTATTCCATCTGTGCTAGAAAACAATAATTTCCAATTTTTTTTTGCAGAGTTAAAGAATAGTATTTAMGGAAAGATTTTAAAATTATGATTAAAAACACAAAATGAGATCTGTATTAGTTTGCAAAATGTTTTGCCAAACTGTATGTGGATAAAGCCTGTTATTTGTTCCTGTAGAAGTTAAGCTTAATAATTGAGTCTAGAAGGAATCAAAAACATGCAATTTTTTGTTTGTTTTGGCAGGAACGCATTATGATGTGGAATTTACCATGGTCATATTTTCTGGCTAAAAAAGAAATTCCTTTAAAACCAGAACCTTTGTTCCATTATNGGAAGAACTCTCAGTAGTTTTCCCTACATTATATACTAAAGCCTTCTAAAGGGCATTGTCAAATTTAAAAATTACCTAAACAGTTAGTGCTGTTCATGATTTCACCAAGTTATTTTTAAGAATTAATTTCCTTTTTATTATATACTGCAAGCTGGGAAAACACTGAGTATGCAAGAGGGGAAAATTGGTAAGTTTTCTAGAGAGAAATGAGAATTGTGGCTCTGATTTGGTGAAGACCACGCTGTCTTCACAGGCATGTAAATAAAAAGACTCAAGACCAAAGAGTGTCTGAAGTCTAGGAACTTCCTAGTCTTTAGATTTTTAGGTTTTGTTTACTTAATATTAATTAACATAGCAAAAAGAAATTTAGCACTGTACATTAAGAGAAGACGGTAGGGAACTACCTTCTATTCCCTATTATGAATAGGGAATTGGTCTGTTGGTAACAAAGAAGACTTTGGGTTTATTTTCTAATTAAAATCCAGAGATCCTTAAGGAACTTTTAGTTAGTTGGAAAATATGTATTTTAAAAAAAGTTAAAGCAAATTTTTCTGGAGTTTATTTCATGTGTGCATGCATAACCTCGTCTTTAGCAACCTGAACATGCCAGCTGCCATGGAATAAAAGTGTTTTTCTTCYGTCAATGATTGCACTGCTTCAAAGTGAAAAATAATAGCTCTGAACTTAAGTGAGGTACTCAGTATTAAAGAGATGCACAAGATACAGAATCCTGCTTAAGGCACTGAAGCCCATGTTGCAAAAAGTTCACTGATTCCTCTGAAATGCAACTTAGTAACGTGGGAACTTGGTAATTAAAAAATGATTAAACATTTGTTTGAAAATGGAGTAAAACTTGGAATGATTTGACTTGGCAAGCAACGCTAATTGTGTAATTAGCATCAGGACATTAACAGTACCAAGTGTTACGTTTTGTAACATCATGATGTGTTCCAGGAGGTGATTTCAGCTGGGGCTTAGAATGAAAGCGGTAGCAGTGCCTCTAACCTGGGCTGGAGCTGGGACAGGAGACTTGCAATCTGCTGAGCACTACTGCAACCCTTTGTCTAGTGTTTCATTGTGCTTACAAGAAGCCTATACTAAAAGCGCTCACATTGTCTTCAAAGCTCCCAGTTTGTGTGTCTGCCCACGGGACTGTGCACTGCCCTGCTAATAACTTTTGCASAATGCTCAAGGAATCTGACTGAATTTGTCAATTCTCACTTTTATGTTACACAGGRAAAATGAAGGGAAGAAAGAAGGGACATTCCTCACCTTCACCCTTTATCTTGCTGCTCTTCTGTATAGCCGGGCATGCAACAGCTGAGCTGGATGGCAGCAAGGAAGAGCATGTTGTGGGTAAGAGATCCTAGAAAACAAAACACCTAAAACTCAACCAACAAAAAACAAACACTCAAACAACAAAGCCCGCTATGTTAAAATGCACTGCAGATGAAATTCTGTACTTGAGAACTTTTGTGGGAAACGTTTGAAATTGGGATTAAGCTAAAAATGGTGCCTAACTAGAAGAGATGCTTATAATTATCTATTAAGCTTTAGCAAAATTGCCTTTTGCTGGGGCTTCTGTTTTCCACGCTATTTGCAATATCTAATCCTAATCAAACACTGGGTTGGATGTCAAGATGATTCCTTTAAAGCTCTGCCTTAGCAGCATGGAAAAGTTCAATGTTCAGGCAAGGAAACATAGAGCTGGTTACTCAGACTTTATTTCCTCACATAGAAAAAGCAAATATATGATTAATACCACTGTAGATTGATGTTGCTCTGTTCCACACACAGATCTCTTGAGTCATAGTTAATTTGCAAAGTTGGATTTAAAGATGATACAATTACTGTCCTGGTAGTTTTCCTGGGCCTTAACGAAGGTCTTTGTATTGCCCAAGTGATTTGATATCACTGAATAAATAAAGGAATTGATCCTTGTTAATCCCTTCCAGCTCTGGATATTCTACAGCTCTATGGCTAAAAACTCACTAGCTGAAAATTTTTGTTAGAAAAGCAGTGTGACTGTTAGAAATGGGGAGGTTCTTGATTTTTCACCRTGCTAAGATCATTTTTCAGTGATCAAATTTCAGTTTACTTCACTGAAATTAAGATCTATGAGAATTCTAGAGTGGATATCAGTGAAGGATATTTCAATTTCTTCCMAAACAATTCTGAGAAAGATGAGGGAAAAATACACTGCTGGGGTCACACTAACATACTCCTTTTTGCTTTGAGGAAGTGACTTAAAACTGTGATCACTTYCCTAAGCTGCAGAGGACTGTGAAGTGGATGCTTKTGTTTGACAAGTCTGATTKTGAAGTGCAAATGAAAGTGCAGCTAAGGGGAAACTTTYTGTTGTGTTTTGTCATATTTCCATCCAAATTATTGCTCTCTATCAGACTTTTGCAGAAGTGTTCTTTGAGACAGAAATAGTAGTTGTGCACAGTCATGGCTATTCTAAGATAGGGCCGTGTCACAATTAGTCACTACAATTTAATATATATACTGTTCCAGGTTAAGTGTATGACTAGAATGGCTGTGTAGTAAAGACTGGTTCATGCAGAATAAACTTGTTTCTTTTAAACTCTGAAGCACAAAATGCCCTTTTTGTTGGAGGGCAAAGCCACATTTATCTTTGCCCCACAACTCTCAGTGCTGCATAAATTCTTAGCCAAGCTTGCAGGTCATGAAGGCCAAAGCAGCTTGCACACTTTGTCACCATAACAAGAAATCTGATGGCTTAATTTTTTTCCTCTATTTGCTTTGTTTATAAAAGAAAATAAATAAATAATCTCAAGGAAATTAAATAGTCATTTTACTGGGGATTATTTTTTCACTGTTATTTTGCAGCTGGTTACTTAGGATTATGTGACCACTAAGTGATTTAGCCAGAGAAACAATTCTGAACTTCTGGCTTTAATTCTGAAGTAAAAACCCATCAGATGTGAGGCTTAGATATTAAACTAGGATCCTGTTTTTGTGACTACTGAGGACTCAGTTGTAGTGTTTACAATAAAAAAGCTTTTGCTGTGCTGTTTTCACTAAATATTTACATTGTTGTTAATTAAATTTTTATTTGTGGTTTCTCAAGATTTAACTTCTGGACTCAGACTTTAAATGTCAAAATTTTGTGAGCTGCAATATCATTGATGACATTTGTTTTTGAAGTTAGATGATTATAAAGCAATGACATATTACCCCAGCATTCATAAGTTTCAGGTATTAAAGGATAAAATTAATCGCATGCATCCATTATTTTTCACGTCATACTTTKGGATCACATTAAATGTAAGTGCTTTGTGAATTTAAGAAGTGGGCTTTTGTCTATTTTAATCACAGTAATCATCAAGATCACAGGGTCAAGCCCAATGTAATAAAAGTATTTTTAATTTGTTCTCTTCCAGCAAAATCTGCCATTTTTCCATCAATAGATGAATATAATAAGAAAAATGAAAGGTATAAAAATAACCAGGTTATGCATACTGTTCATTAATCCCTTATGTGGTAGGCAGCACTGTAGCTGATGTTCCAAAGCCTGAAGAAAATTACTCACAAATTGAATGTGCTTTTTATTCATATGTGAAAGCTTGCCAAGAATAAATGTGCCTGCCTATAAAAAAAGTAGGAAACACAGGGTAGGAAGAGCACTGAACAGTGTGTGGGTGGGAAGCTGTCAAACTGACAAAGATGGAGAGAAAAGAAACAGCTATTCATTAGTGACAAGGTGCTTAGTATTGATACCACTTATCAAAGGGAGACATTGCCAAGGAAGGCTGGAAAGATGACAGCATATCTTTATAATTAAGGATAACCATGGAAATTTTCATAAAGTTAAGAACACATAACCTAAGCAAACTAAAACAAAGTATTTTTACATAAAAATTCAGAAATACTTGTGATCTTTATTATCCCAATTCATATCTCTGTTCTGAAAATCAACTCCTCCATAATGCTTACCTTTCATATTTATTGTGCTTCAGGTGTAGTATAGAAATCAGTTCATTTTCCTAATTAAAGGGAAGTCTTTTTATCAAGCAGCCCTGCAGATTATCCACAAGAGTCTGAAAGCCAAATTAGAGTCTTTTGTTATGCCTACATCCAGAGGAAAGGTATTGCTTTCACTGGTACTAATGTAAAAGGATTAGAGGCATCATTCACCACTCCTGCTTTTGTAGCAGTGCCCTGCTGTCTAGTGAAGTGAAAACAGAGCCTTGCCTGGATCACCTGTGCTCAGGGCTGCATCAGGGCTGGCTGCAGCTTTTTGAAGCTCTCTCAGTGAAATGACTGCAGTGAAATGAGGAGTGGTGTCCAAACTGTCCCCTTGAGTGGCAAAAGTTGCCGTGAGAGTGACAACAAAGGTGAGAATGGCTGTGCTGTACAGGAACTGTCCTGGCCCCATCTTGTTTGACAGCTGCAAAAAGCAGGAAGGCTGAAGGACTGGAGGAAGAAAGTAGTGACAAAAAATACCTGCAAGGAGCTCATTCTCATTGTCAGCCATTTCATGGGCATTACTTTGGTCTTAACACAGTCTGGGGAGTGCAGTGGCTTTTAAACAGAGCAGTGGGTGTATAGYGCTCATGCAGCTAATGTAAAGAAGCCATTACATTAAAGCATTTAAGAAAAGGGGGAGGAGATTTTGCTGGGTTTTTTTCCAGTTTTAGTATGGGAAGTAATAACTTCTGTGTGACAGTGAACATCAGCKATAATCATTATTTAATGTATTTATAACAAAATGTCTTGGTCTAGGCTAGTACAGTCCTACAATCATACAGGAATTCTTTGTGTATCTGGACCAGGTGTCTAAATTGGATGAGTAATAAATATCCAACAGAACCAGATCTAATGTGGGGGGTTAAATGAATTATTTTTTAAATGACAAATGCAATGTGCTATACTTAAGAAGGAGAATTAATGCAATCATAAAAACAAGATGGAATATTAATGTTGAAGCACCTGTATAAGGTGTAACTTCCATTGACTTAACGGCCAATAGAACCTTTTSCRGGATTCYATTTGCTGTTAAGTCAATGGAAGTTACAGAGCATTACAAAATTAATTCCATGTTAAAGTGATTAGTATTCAAGTCAATGTCAAAAGGCAAGTGATATTGTGTTGGATTAAGAAAAAAACCAAAGGATAATTATTCCACTCTATTTCCCACTAGTAATGTGTCGGGTAGAGGATTATATTCAACTCTTAGCAGCACATTTTACCAGGAATCCAGACCAACAGGAATCATTCAAATAAGTCATGGGGGGATTAGAAAGCAAGGCCAAGAAAAAGATGAGAAGAAAGGAGTTTATTTAGCAYGGAGATAATTAAGAGGAGACAAAATCTTCCAATAAAAAGAGAATAGGCAGAGGTTTGGGCTACTGCATGGATGCTGTGAGTGCAGGGCAGCTGCTGCACCACCAAAGCTTCAAGCAACCAGGGAAGCAAYTGAACTTGGAAAGCCAAAAATCAAGGTTGAGAGTGCAGGAATCAACTTTCTCTCCTTCAACAGCCTTGAATTGCAAGACATAAATGATGGGTTGGAAAATCAAAACTGATTCACCATGTGTGTATATGGGACTTTCAATTATTTCGCCTACGCATGAAGTAAAAATTATTTAATATATAATAAAGAATATTCAGGCAGTATATTACTGAAAAAGGGCTGTCTTACAAGGAAAGTAGTGGAATCCTAGAGCTGACTGCTTCAGATTGCTTGGRATTTTACTTCACTTGGATGAGAAACTCCATTAACATTCATTCAAGTGTTATCTTCCTCTGTTTCTGCTGAGGAATTTTCACTGACTTTCCTGACAGACATCTTCACTAAATGTCATATCCTGTGTTTTTCACACAGCACCTAAAATGTAATAACACTTTGTCCCAGTGTTCAAGAGCAGAGGATGAGTCCTTACACTAGGAATTAATTTTGTCAAGGTATTCCACAAATGAAACAAGTACAGGCWGATATGTGTCTATGGGCAAATATTCCTGCTTGCCTTCTCATCTGCTGCTCTAATCTGAGAAGGAGAGCTAATTTTATATCATCTGTGTGAGTTAAGTGCTCCCAGGTGTAAAATAATGGGGAAGAATTCTTTCACTGTTTCCAGACAGAAGAATGATTCAGTTCCGACCAAYCCCTTGGAGACCTCTTTCTTCAGAGTCACTTGGTTACTGTTTRGACTTGGAGGGTTTGGCCCCTGGGGCTTTGACAGGGTACAGATTTTACTCAARCTATGGCAGCTTTCTAGCATTCCTAGGAAACTGAGTGATTGCCAAGAAGTGTGACACAGTTAGTCATTATGTTCTCAGCAGATGTCAGGACATCTGACAGTGGTTAGCAGCATCCCTGTGACTGCAGGGGAAAGGCCTTAGGAGGTAACCAAAACAATGATTTTGTTCCGTGGGTCTGATGGGAAGTGGGCTAGGAGTGGAGAGCAGAAAGTTCCCAGGATGAACTCTGCTAAGCCATTTGTTCATCCTCTTGGTGTAGTTTTGCAAAAATGCTTGCATGCTGTTTTTGTTTGGATAGCCCACCACAATGGGGTGGTGCAATGCAGCAAGAAAATGAGCTGACATAACCATGTGTCTGAAATTTCAGTGGTTAAGAAACCTGGTCCGTTTTCACAACCTCTTGTAGACTGAACTGGGTCACTGGCAGAGGTCACAGAGGGGATCTCATTTCTGGGTGCCAAGAAAATGACGTGATCATAAACCAGCTGCCAGCCCTCACCCCCACCACATCTGAGCTGGACTGGTTTCTGTGGAGCTCTGAGTGTTTGATTGTAACATTTCAGGAGTGAGTTCATAACTTACTGAAACCTGTGGTGTTTTTAAGGCATTTCTTCCCTGGTACTGAGCAGGGGAAATCCAAAATTTCATTTTGCAATTCAGTATCCTCTCAACTTTTTAAGTTGAGCATTTTAAAATCCCTTCCAAASGATTCCAAAGCCTTTTGGAGAACTTTAGAGCCTTTGAAGTCCGACTTGGCATTTTTTGTGACTTCTAAATACTAAATCTTTGTGGACTCAGGAAGACCCAGCTAATGAATTCTGATATCTTGTTTACCAAATCTAACATCTCTTATGATTAATTTTATTTCATCAATATTTCCTATTGTACAGTCTTCAATAATATTTTCAAATCCATATACCAAGCTTCAAAATCCAAAAATGTATTTTCACCAATATTCAATAAGCCACAAACTATTTTGGGGACTGAATATTTAAATAGAATTTAAATTCTATTAGTTGAGTACTTTTTATATGTATTTTTATGTCAAATGGYTCACTTTTGGAAGATCTGATTGTGTGCTATGATTGCTCTGTTAGTAGTTATTCTGTAATAGAGGTTGTTAGTTTTTTCAAGGACTTAAATACTATTGTTTAAAAGATTTTAGTGCTGAAATTTGTTTCTTTTCTTTAGGTTTAATAGTCATAAGTGGCTCAAATGGAACAAAAGTAGTAAACTTCTGTGGACCTCAGTACTTATGAGGATTTATCTCAGTTCTTTGATTTTAATTCAAAGTTTGTCTAATAAGCGCAATTTTACATGCTAAAATTAAATATCCACAGAGCAGGTGGGTAGTAAGTACACCAGTACTCTTTGAACCACGACATAAAGACTGATTTTCGTGGATTCTTTTAAATAAAACAGGAAACTTAAACTAGTAAGAGTAGGAATCTGTAATGATTACATGATCATGTAAACTCTTGTCTTTWTTTTTGTCTCCTTCCTGGGCCACTGTAAAGAGCACAGATAGATATGTTTGCATATATGTTCTGAGACATCTGCTGTAGGAGAATGAATGAAAAACTTTAGGTCTGTTCTTCTGGCTCTTATGGCAAGCCCACAAGCTCTGTAGAGCTTTCAAAACCCTCTAGGGTGAAATACTGCCTTGGAAAAGCAAAACAGAACAATATAGTTAACYGTATATTTGTAAGGGAACAGTATCAGGAACTGGATTGTTGACCAGAATTTCCTTATAGACATCATCAGGTTGAAACTTGGCTAGTGTTCTTCACAATGCCTATGAAAATTTATATAGAACATTCCCTGACCTAATACATATCAAAAGACAGAAATGACACAATTTGAAAAGGTTCACCTTTTTTTCCTTGACTTTCTAGTTGTTTGCTGTTGAAAGCTGTACTGCAAGAACAGCCAGATGAAAGGAAAAAGAGTCTGGTGCCTGTCAGTAGTGCCAGCAGGGCTTGTGTCCCAGAGAAGTGCCATCTGACAGGAGAGGGATGCCCTCTGCAGGCCTCTGGCCATCCCACACTGCTCCCTGGCAGCTCCTTCACGAGCCAACTTCTCTGGGAGCAGTGCAGGGAGGAGAGCCCAAGGAAACCTTTCTGCCCTGGTGGTCTTTGTGTCTTTGTGTGTTTTTGTTATGCAGCACTGCACCCCAGCTCCTGTGACTCAGCCACGCTCCATAAATGTTTAGAGGTTTGTGATGAGGAGTTGAAGTTTATACTGTGAGCTGTTTTGGTGGAAAATTGAAGCCACACATTTGAATTGATCGAATGGAATCCGTGTTCCAACGCAGATGATGTTTTTCTTTTTACATCTGTTCAGTGTGCTGGGAGCTCTGCAGACAGATGTTGTGCAGTGCCTCTCTAGCAGAGCACACAAGCAACTTCATCTGGGAGATACACCATGCAGTGTGCAGCAAACTAACTCAGCTATTCTGCTTCTCCCTGTGCTCCAGGTGCTGGTTTGCCTCCCCTGAAGCTGGTGCACTCGTTCTGTGCCATGAAAGCAGACGAAGGCCCGTGCAAAGCCATCCACATCCGATATTTCTTCAGCATCAAGAGCCGCAAGTGTGAGGTGTTTGAATATGGTGGATGCCATGGCAATGAGAACAACTTCCTGACGCTGGAGGAATGCCAGGAGAAGTGTGTGCCAAAAGGCCAGTACCCATTCTCTCACCCTCCTACCAAGCCTTCATTTGCAGCTGTTATTTSTCATTCACAAACCACTTGAATTGGGGAAGTAGAAGCTCTCTTCAGTTCCTATTATGACAGAAATATGATTCCTCTAATTATGTTCCCAAGTAGGTTGCAGTCATCTGAATTATTTTACATGGTGTGGAAAGACAGGTAGGTTTTGTGGTGTACTTGTGGAATAGACGCACCACGGCAAGGAATCTTATTTTCCCGCTAGAGCCCTRTTTTGGATGAGTTCTTAAGTGAAATTGATTCTGAGGCTGGGCTAAGCTGGTGGGTAGCAAAGATGTTCTTTATTGCTTTCAAAGTGTCTAACGMAAGTTTTGAACCCAGGTTTGTCCTTTACTTGAGAAGATGATGGAAGTTGTCCAAAATTTTGGCYGTCTTCTCTGTTTCAGCATAGTTACTACTACAGTAGTAGAAAATTCTCATTAACAAATGGCAGCTATGGCTATTTTTCAACTTTATTTTATTGAATCCTCCTCAATTAGTCATTAGAAAAAAAGAAAATGAGATCTAACATATGATACACAGGACAATGTGCACCAAGGGCTTTGTGAATGCTGGTTTTGCTATTAAAATTCATCCTTGTAATTAAGGTTTTCAGCATTGTACACATTCCTCGCACAATTAGATGAAAATTAGAAGACTTGTATCTTCTAGGATTAGCATAGGCCACCTGCAAGCACAGCAAGTTCTTACAGGGTACAAAAAATACTTCCGAGAAATTTCGGAYTAGAAAATTGATTTCAGAAGCTCCTATTTGTGTTTTCTGACCAAAGCTGACTGCATATGTGACAAAGTAATTTAGAGCTTCAGGTTTTGTCTGGTAAGAAATGTACATGTCTCTTACCTATTTTTCCATCCCTTCCAGAATTCACATCTACATAGTGTTTAGATCAGGCTTTAAATCGGTTATATTGTCTGGTTTTTAGCACATCTGTATTTCCTGCTCAAAAGTACTCTGTATCTTGTTGCTAAATTTATTTAGAAATCTCAAAGTAAGTATCTGTCTCCCACTGCAGTGTTACAATAATGGCTGGAGYTGGTTGCACATTACCCAAAGTAGTATTTCAAAAGTGTTTCTAGTTTTAATGCCTCTAATTTTATCAATCTGCAAATGTTAATAAGCCATTTCCATATTCCTTGAAAGCATCTCTGGTCTCAATGCTTTTGGTCTTTCCTAAGAAAGACTTCACACATTTTATTTACTCACCACATCTTAACTCATTATATGATTTACCTTTCAGCTTTATTTTTCTGATCTGCTTGTGCCACTGTAATTTCTGGTTCAGTTAGGTTTTGCTTTTAAACAATTGTATGCTTATAAATCTCTCTCTATCAGGATGGGAAAAATAAAACAACCAACAAAAACACTACAAAGTTTCACTAAGAACTTGTCAAAGTCAAAAATGGTACTCCATTTTTTAAGTGGATGAAAATTTTCCAGTGCATTTTACTCTAAGGATTAATTTGAAACTTAGCTTTTGATGGTTTCTGGACAGATCCTACTAATAAGCCTCAGAGACCAGAGGTGCTCCAGGGAACAAGTGGGAAGGATCAGTCATAGCTTTGCTCTGTTTTCAGATGCAATACATGGATAAACACAGTGGTAATTATAGCAACAAATTATTAATTATTAAAATGGCATCCCATCAAGAAAGAGGTATGTGGAAATCACAATTCTGTAGTTACTAAATAACATAATCCAGCATTTCAAGTAAAAAAAARAAAGAAATAAGGATGACATGAAAAAAACCATTTTGCCCTACATTCAAGCACACACAAAATTCAGGAACCTCTGTCCTAYTTGGATCTGAAATGGATCTTAAGCAAAATCTTCCCGAAGTGGCTAGAAAGAGAAAGAACCTAATGAATTTCTTTTTACGTTGAAGTCTCAGATACTTCCAGAGTGCAGATTAYGATTTTGGTGCTCATTTACCTGTAGTTGGTATTTTAGCAATTGGTAAGGATAAAAGCTGTTTACAACACTGTTCCTCCTCCAAACTATACTTTTTTTTTGTCATTGATTCATCATACTYGAGTTTTAAAAAAATACCAAAGTAAGATAGAATTCAAGTCATGGGTTTTAAAATCTTACAGACTATTGTATGGGAGCAGATCTCATTCTGGGCAGAAAATCAAAGAAAGAAGAAATTCATTACAAATCACAAATCTGTTTCTAGTTATGACCCCACCAAGTTTAAAGAGTAAAGTCTTTCAAGACAAAAATTGAAAATTATTGTTTCCTTGAATAGCATTCAGTTTCAGAAAGGGCTGGAGTCTAGGATGTGAATTAACTCTTCCTGATCTGACACCAGGCTGGCTCTTGGTGGTTTCCAGCTAGTGTTTGGTTTGRGGTTTCAGCAGGACCCACAGCATCTTTACCATGCTTGGAGTGGGGTTATTTGCACCTGCCAGAATCTCATCCAAAACTTGACATTTCTGCCACAGGAAATTTGGAGTGTTTGTTCTCAATTTCAGTTTAAAGGCTAAGACAGAAGAATAAAAAGGAAAAGGCTGGGCTGATAGATGCAGAATTTGGAATTAAGTGTCCAAAAGCCATAATCAGGTGTCATGAGTGAAGATTTATCACATYATTTCTTGCATCTGATGCTGCTGTTTTCAGAGAATRAGCTGAGTTGGAAGGGACCCAGTGTTACTTTGATTCTGACACACATAATGGATCTGGAAAAGATCTTCTAGACCAAATCCTGTACTGGCATATATTTGGCATAACTCTAGAGTATAAAACTGGAAGTTATTTAAAATGAGAACTGACCTAGTGTTTCCATCTCGATACTCAGCCCATGGACACTTTTCTGTGTAAGAGTATCAGTGATCCAAGACTCTCCAAGAGCTGAATCTGCTTGGAGGAAGAGGGGAAACAAAGGCTCATGATGTCTGTTTTCTCTGAGTGGATAAGAGCAGATAAAATGATTTGGTGTTACATACAGTGTGCTGCAGACCATCAGGCATAAAGCAAAGTAAACTCTTACATTAATCCCTTTTGCTAACATAATACAGCAAAATCYTGTATAATTCTGTGAAAAAAAAATTTCTGTGAATTTTTATTAACTCTAACTCTGTCTGTGCAGTATTGTAGTATATAGTTGTATTCATCTTACTTACATTTCCAGTATTTATTACTTAGGAGATCACTATTTAGTGACTGTAGAAATGAGTCTGAAGAGAGAATATGAGTGACACAAAAGTGCTTAGAAATAAAGAAAAATCTGAAATTCTAGATTATCACTTTGAAGAATGTGAAGAACAGTATTGATAAAAATAAGTTTAAGGGCAGCTACCTAATATATGCAAAAATTCAGAAGAAATAATGCAATCAATCAAAGTTTTTGATTTTTAATATTCAGCACAAATACAAGAATAAATGAGCCAGCATGAGGGACTTAGCAGATCAGGATAACTTGTTAACAGTTTGCAATCAATAAGCCACCAGACAGAACTGACTGATGTCAGTACAACAGAGTTGAGAGGGCCCAGCTGTGTTCTGGCCACTCTAAGGCTCTCCAAGACAATGTTCAGATTCAAGATGAGTACTTCTGAATCAGGCTTCCTAGAAATCAACTGTATTTTCTGTTTCTTGTGCCCAGTAGTCACAACTTCAGGGAATGAAAAAGTACTTTCTAAGARGAATTTGCCTACAGGTGCCATTGTTTACTGGATATGAGTATAATCTCAAATGTCACTTTGTGCCACTACCACAAAGACCTTAATTTTCAAGGCCATGAATATAAATTTTAGGCTACTTAAGCATGCTACTATGGGAAAATACCTGCTCTGATAAATGGTTCTGGTCACGATGGCAATTCTAATGTCTATTATTTAGAGTGGATCTGCTAAGAAATACACTTTGTTTACAAAAAAGAAACCAACTCAGATGTGGATTTGGATTTTTGACTGAAACCAGAAGCAAAAACAGCGTTGACATGGTACTAGGATTAAGATATTCTAGGCCTGTATAAACTCACAATGAAATTTTCCTTTTCTCTGCCAGAAGAGTGTAGATCACATGCCAAAGTATGATTGCTGCTTTTGCCCCGAAGGGGACAGCTGAGTGAGATTAGTGAAACGGCCTGACGTGCGTGTCCGTGTTTAGGTCATGGGTTTAAATGCTGAGGGCCAAGCCTCCTACTAACAGGAAAAACTGGAAACCTGTTCAAAGAAATGCTACATCACTCTGAAGTGCGTGCCATGCCTTTAATATTTTTTAAAGGGTAACAGCTGCATTGTCCCAGAGGTGGAAGGAAAAATGTGTCATGACAGAACTTCTACCCAATAGATCTGCTTTGAAAAAATAACATCAGCACGTTTCCAGAGAAAACKAGGGTAGAATTATGATACAAAAGGGCAGTAAAGTACAAAACAAGAATTATGAGGCAATGCAAATAAGGTGATTAAGGCAGAGTCCAGAAGCTGCTGGCCACCTTTCTCTCAGCTGTCAAAATATTGTCAGCCTTTCTCAGACATTGTACGGCCTGCTCTGCCCTTGGACTCCTTTGCAGTTTTATGATTAGACAGTCTCCTACAAGGAGAAGAAGGTTTGTTTTCCATCTCTAAAAAGGAATTTGGGGTTGAATTTAGATACGCAGTTTCYTGAGCTGATACGATAAAACTCAGGCTCCTGCATTAAAAATGACAATTGCAACTTCTTCACTGCAGATCATGCATGGAGAGAACCATGCAGACAAAGGTTTCATCTACAGCCCCCTGGGATACCTGGGGATACTTGGCCAGTTGCAGTTAATTAATATAATTAACTGCATAAGGAAAGCTTCACTCAGGCCCTAGATGGCAGAGCAAAGGGAATTGGGTAGGACGAGGGAAGTCCTGCTGTCTCCCTCAGTCAGCTCCACAGCTATGAGCAGTATTAGTAACTACAGCAGTCAGGTTGTTAGTCTGCTAATTAATTACTCCTCTTTTGAGGAGTGAGATTGCATGATGCAGGATCCTGGATCCAGTAGCAAGAGGGGCAATTTCCCTGTTCAATTCTAAATCAGCATAACTTGGTTTCAGTACTAGCTATGCTGTCAAGTTTCCAATACAGCAGGTCTTCCTATACAAGGGAAATGATACTTCAGCTCTCCAAAATGAGCTTTTGTGCTACTCCCCAAATAAAGAGGAAAACGAAAAGGAAGAAATTCTGTTTTCTTGCTTCKCATTGCTCACTGTCACTGCTAAACACACTGGTATCACAGGTGAGACTTAACATATCTGCTTTTGCTAAATACTTTTATTTTTATTTTTCTTGCAGAATTTCCTCAGAAGATGGCATTAGCAAAAAATAAAAAAGGTAATTATATTTACATCATAATTTAAGATTCCTCTACCACAATAAGGAATGTATTTTCTTCTTTTGTTAGCTCATAACAGTACATAGTTTATCTTCTAACAAAACCAGCAATGTCAGTTTAAAATGAGTTCTTAGGCCGAATCTTCTTCCGTCTTCATCAAAGAATTTGAGGACAGCTGTGGTCACTGAAGATGGTAGCTGCAATCTCTTCTCCACAAAATAAATACATAATTTCTCTTTTTTCTGTAAAAAGAGGAACTCAGCAGAGATTCAGGCACGATATAATTAGCCACGACGGGGAGCTCTTATCATGTATTTTGAGAGCAAGCTAAATGCTTTGTACTAATGCCTCTTTACTTTTAGAAAAGTGGGGAAAATTGCTCTGAAACAGAACTCTTTAAGCATTGTCTGTGGAGGAGCTACCAGAGGATAGGGCAGATGCCCTAACTGCAAATCAAACAAAGGGAGCAAGTTATCCATTCTTGAAGGGACAGACTTTTAACAGAACTTTAAATTCCTGATGCCCTAGACTTCCAAAATAGCCAGTGCTAGAGTATTGGGAGTCCCTTATTGGAACACTGTTGGTCTGTTGAGGAAACTGATCTTCCTAGCAAGAATATTTCACTTCAACACTGAGTAGAGCTTGTGAAGACTTACTCTACCCAGCAGCCAGAGCTCCACAAACACAGACTTGAGTACGMTTTGTCACAAGTCAGCTCCTCTTTTTCTTCTTCTTCTTCATCCCTCCTTCCACTCGGGACTTCCTGAATGGGTGTGCACTTAGCAACTTGCAGAAATGCAAACATTTGCACTTGCATTTTGAAATAGACTATATCAAATCACCTATCTTTACAGAATGGTATTTGGAATATTTTCATGTGAGATAATGGTTTTCTTTTCCTGTTTTCTACTGTCTTTTCTTCTGTCTATTCTTAATGTGTTGCAAAAAGTCATGATTATATGTGGATGCTACTAAGGTTGATTTTCCACTCATGCTGCAGACTTTGGCACTACTTGCTTTAAGGGCTGACCCTAATTCCCTGCTTTTAATGAGAAACCAGAACACATCCTGTAAAATTCAGCCCATGGCTATCATCAGCATTATTTCACATGTACTGTTGCTTCCACTAATATAGTTTTGAATATCAAGCCTTTAGAGAAAGATGTGGCATTTAAAGTACAGTACTGGTTTGTGTGGTTAGGATTATATTGCTTTCATGAACTCTCTCATCAAAAGTGGCTATAAAAGTTAGCTATGAGCTYAGCTAATTTGGACTTAATTTCATTTGCAAGAACTTGCACGAACCATTTTAATACAAGACTTTTCTWAATTGAAGACATCTGTTTGTAAGACTCCATCATAATCCTGTAGCCTCCTTTGCATACTCTTACTTTTACCTGCCTTCCTTTTTCAGTTAATAGCTATCTAATAATCCCTTTGTGTTATTTTGCAGTATTGCACAATGTTTGATGAGAGAATTTTTTCTGTAGCTCCTGTTATCTGTGAGCTCCTAGGAGATGGAACAGATAGTCCTGGTGAAGCCCTGCTGCTCCCTGTCTAGGCACCTGCCTCACCCCTGTTTCCAGCTGAGAGCACAGCACGTGCCTTGCACATATTTCTCAAATTTATTGCTCTGTGYGGGCTCAGCTTTCTGAATCTGTGCACATCAACACGTGCTGCCCCTGTGTAGTGAGAGAGGTGAAGCACCTGAACTGTGGGTTACACTTACTGGCAGAGAATGAAATTTGTAATGAAGAATCAAATTTAAGCCATTCAGGAATGCTGAAAACAGTTGATTTRGTTGCTTTATTCAAGAATATTTTAGTGATTTAATTTTGCATCTAATCTCTGAAAATTATTTTTTGCTGTTCATGAAGTATTCTAAAAATTGAAATGCAGTATATTGACAATTCTTAGAAAAACACTCTCTATGAGCTATTATAATATTTTGTATAAATTCAACATGTGCATCAATAGCCTTTAATAATCATCTTGTTCTAGCAATGAATTTGAATATGTAACTACCTAAAATAGGTGTCATAGGATTAACTTCTTTGCAAGTTGATAACCTACTTCYAAAATGTTAGGAATTTCAAAGTAATTGTTCTATATACATTTTTTTTAATGACAGCTGGCTGCACACCATTTTAGTCTCAATATTTTGTGAATTTTCACAGATAAAGAAGGCCTTTACATGTTACACCTGGTGGGATTTTCTTGTATTATGTTAAGTAGACTTTTCTCAGCAAGTCAGCTCAGACAAGAATCATATTTCAAAAAAATCTGTTAGCAAGAATGTGAGAATTCCTCCACATATATTTCTGTATTGTAACCATGATTTTAAGCATACTATTTCAAGAAAAAACTGAATATGGTGAAGAGTTGACTTTTGGGGATTGTCATATGGCTGCATGTTTTTCTTCCCTGCCAAAGGATGTGATATCATGCTGTGATATTCACTCAAACTATGCAATATTCATTTGTTAACTATTCCTCGGTTGATATCGTAGTTACTGATTGCAAACTCAGGGCTGGGGCTGAAATAACGTAGCATAGCTGCTCTGTCTCCCTGTTTCCAGTATCCTTTTACAAGGATAAACTACCCTAGACAAACYGCGCTGCTAGATATTTTTTCTGTTCTATTTTAAAACTCCATCCCTTTTTCTTCTATTTAAGAATTGCTTTGYGTTAACATTGAGGGAAACATAATTAACAAGGATGTGTACTTAGGTGCAAGTGATCCCGCTGAGGTTCAGGTCTTCCTTTAAATCAGAATAAAAACTAATTTTCAACTTAGAATGTCAATGTTTTGGAATTTTGAAGGACTTATTAGTTGACATTTTTCAAGATGTARTTTAGTGGCTACTTGTACAGAGCAATAAATACCCCTATAATGTTCCAGTGTAAATATAAATAATTAAATATAGAATAAAATAAATAATTACTATAATTAAATAATATATCATGATAMAATATATTTATAATTGTATTTACTAATTATTATAATATTTAGTGTATTTAACAGTTTATTCATATAATTATTCAATTGAATATCATTGTAATTAAATCTAGAACAAAAACAGCACAAAAAAGCAGTAGTTATTTTATAGTTGGCCTTTAGCCCAAAGTCACAGGTTTATTTAGTAAACTTCCTCCAATTCTGCTGTTGTCTTGGGATGCATTTTAGTTTTTTTTCTTCCCCCACCCTGTTCATCATTTAGCATTGTTTCTAGGACAGCCTGACTTCTGCTTCCACGCCCAAGAGCCCGGGGTCTGCMGAGGGTATTTTACCAGGTACTTCTACAACAAAGAAACAAAATTGTGTGAGGCATTCAAGTATGGTGGGTGCCTAGGAAACCAGAACAACTTCAGGAGTCTGGAGGAGTGCCAGAATACCTGCCAAGACAACTGTGAGTTGATGTTTYTAATCACTCTTAGTTTTACTCTTGTATAGAAAATGGTGTGTTTTGAAGGTTGTTTTTGCATGGAAAAAAGGCAATTTAGGATGCCCTGAGGTGGCAGTAATTTATATATGAAATTTRCAGTAATTATACATATTTTTAAATAAAAGTACCAAAATGTAAAATATGGAGTAAAAAATTGGTAGGTACTATTTAAGGAATATTACATGACTCCTACATTTTTACTTTTCTCATGGCAGCTAAACTAAAATCTGCCATTTGTTTGGTTTTACAATACCATAAAACACTTCTGTATGTTTTTAACCCATAGGTCTGCAYATACTCCTTTCAAACCAAGTCTTGTAATGACAAGAGGTGCCCATCCAGGAATTTTTAACTCCCTGTGTATCGCTAGCTTCCCACCAAGATTCCTGGAACACCTGTGTGTCCCTTGGGAATTACTTGGCTGTGCAACTTAGGCTACCAAAGCATCTCRGACTGACCCCACGCCAGTCATTTGCTTCCTTGTAATGCTCATTTCAACGAATTGTTCTACATCAGGACATACAGTGACCTTCAGAGCTCCTCTCCCTTCACCAAGTGCCTCATTTTATTCATAAYGTGAACACATTTTCCCACCAAGAGCCTCCAGACCTTTTTATCTTGCTYGTCTCTAGTGGGCCTTCTTCCAGCACTGTTTCATAAGCTGTCATTTTGGCAAGGGGAACTCGAGCTTATTCACACTTAGAGTAGAAAAGACCCACTATGCTTCTTTCTAAAGCTTTTTTTAATTTATAAATATAAAGCCATGTGCATTTTCTCTATTTTGCTGAAGTGTTTCTTCCTGGGTAAAAGTGATTCCACTTTTACCTTCTGGACTAAAAGCTGCAGAATATTCTTTTTCATGACTTTAGTCTAAAATAACACCTTCATGAAAATTTGCATGAACACCCAAGAAGAGAGGGTTGGCATGGCCTAAATAGATTAAAGCATTTTATTTTTCAATATATTGAATCGATACCAATTTTTGTTTGTTTTTTCTTAGCAGTTTTCACTATTTTTTTAAATTTAACAAATTTATTGCCAGCTGTTATGGCTGAAGAGCATCCCAGCACTGTGAACAGCAGTTCCCCAGCAGCAGAACACCCCAGCCCTGTGAACAGCAGTTCCCCAGCAGAAGCACCCAGCCAGTCTCCTGGGATTTTTGGTAAGAATTTGCTTTTGCTGTTTATAATCAAGCCTTTGATGCTCCTTGGTTTGTCCACTGATTTTTCCCCATTTATTTGTATGTCACTGGAAATACCTGAGCACAGGGAAGTAAAGTAGCTTCAGAGCCGCTTTCTTGCCAGGAACACTTATTTTGCAAAAGGCTTACARTTTCAAAGGTTAGGATGTCTGCTGGCAATATAAAAATAACCTTACCAAGCTGYGTACAATCTAAATTTTACATTAGTAAAATTAAGGAAGAAAAAGGAACTATTGCAGAGTTGTTTCAGCAACCTGAATTTCCTGAGCCTTTGGGCTTTAGAGATGTTGCTTGGCAACTGGCATCAGCAGTGGGTTTGAGCAGGGCCAGCAGGTACCTATCACAGCTGATTGCCAGAGCTTGGATGTGTCTACATATCCCACCCTTGACTCTTTCATMCCCACTGTCTCTATTTCTTTCTTTTAGGTAATTCGCTGCCAGCTGCTCCAAATGAGGAGTCCAACACCCTGAACAGTAGTTCCCCAAAGGAGGAGCCCAACCAGTTCCCCATTTTTTTCGGTAAGAATTAGCTTTTGCAGTTCTTAGCTCTCAGTCTTTTATATGGATTGAATTTCCATTTCAACCYGTTTTCTGACATACCTGAGACTAAAGAATGGGTTTTGATCTTTGCCAAAGGATTTGATAAGCAGAGAAAGTCAAAGCAAAAGAATGTGTCACAACATATGGATCTTTCATAAATATCAGCAAGTGGAAGACTGACCACTCTCTTTTAAAAGTGYGCACTTCCTAAAGGCCTGATTAATACAAAGAGCAAAACCAGTGATGCATAATTATTTCAGCCTAAATTAATATTTTTGTGAGGATCTAACAGGGAATTGATTTAAATTCCTTTCATCCAYTAAAAAAGAACAACATTTGGATTTTAGAACATAGCATAGTGGAATATATTTAATACCAAAATGTTTGTATTTTCACTGTGACCATATTAAACTCACTTTTGGGTTGAGTATAATCACAGTGAGTATGAATTAATTTAAGATGCTTTAATTAATGTAATTAATTTTAATTTCATTAATTTAAAATGTCTCTCCAAGGTATTTTTGCACTATGTATTATAAWGGAGATGGGACTCTGGACCTTAACTGAGGAGGGATAAGCTTTGACAGGATCAGCAGCTGGACACTGTCCACTGCAGGTGGCTGCTGCTTGCTCACACTGTACAGGGTGATTGAATTTGAAGCATGTCATTTTTATGATCCACAGTTGTGCAAGAGGAAGCAACAAACAGTTGGAAAGAGCCTGAGCATTCTCACCAAGTATTKATGTTGGTTTTTTGCTTTTGCACTTGCTTGCACTTTTGAGGACTGAGTGACGAGGTAGAGACTCACTGAGGTTTTTGCATTTTCTATGTTCTGTAAGATAGCAGGTGTGTAGGTGGCATTTCTGTGCTCTTTGCTTAGAATGGAGTGTCCAATAAAGCATGAGTGTGTGTTGTACCCTGTTTTCTGCCTGCACTGTAATCTACAAGCACTGCTGGTTTGATGTAMGTTTCTGTACAGTTGTGTTGTTTACCACGTGCAAAGCATCAATGCGCTCTGTTATTTAAATGAATGGATGGATATAAAACAGTAAAGCTTTTGGCAGCCTATTTTACTGAAAATTATGTGAATTACATCAGGTCTGGTAATAAGTCCAGGGGCATTAAGGGGCAAGCACCTTCCCTGAAGGTTTTTAGTCATAGTATGAATAATTCTCCAGACAGCTAACCTATGAGAGGAAAAGAACATGCTTCACTATGTTTTCTCAGAGGAAATGGAAGGGGTTTTGATTGTGCCAGCAACAGGGAATTTTCCTGCACAGCAGACTTTGAGGGTAAGAGAAAGAGAATTAAAGATTGATGGAACAAAGAGTCAGTGTAGCAGAATGAGTTGGGTGAGAAGCTCACCATGAAAGGACCAGGGAATTTCAATGCAAAGTCTGAAGACCCAAGAGGTTCTTCCTAATTGTGTGACTTTGTCTTGCCCTTGTCTGCCTCACACAGCCTCCTGCTCCTGCTCTGTTTAGCAGCTGGTACCCTTCAGGTGGCTGGAACAGGCTGAAATGAGGTGTTTTTGTGCAATTCCACTAGAGGGGAAGGCCAAAGCTGACAGCTGATTTCCCCACAGAGACCTGGAGAACATCGTCTCCATCGCTGCTCTTTCTAGAGGTGCAGCTATAAAGTGAAGCTCCAAGGCAGAGACAGGTCACACAAACATGCAGGGTAACTGTCTGTACCTTTCTGTGAGGGACAAGAATTTGGCTGAACTGTTTGGGATGAAGTGGATGATGTGCTTCTCCTCAAGCACAGGCAAATTGATCTGCCATTGTAATACCTATTTCCTATGTATATTGGCCTGGSTATGTATCTTTTTCAAAAAACATTTAAAAAATTAAATATAATTTAGTTAATTTACACTAAAATATGAAAAAAAATTACAAGGAGTTGTCTCTTACAGAATACCTCACCTTACAATTCACATGCTATTTCATCCTGATTTTAAGAAAAATAGAAGTTTTTTTTGGTATGTGTAACTCTGTAACAATATCAGGTTTTTAGATTTACAATATAGTTCAGAAGATTAAACTGTTCRATGGCCAAATAAAGCAAACCGTGGATACAGACATGAAGTTTCTAGCACTCYCAGCAATGAACTTTCTGCAGAGATTGAAGATTGTTCTAGTCTCACTCTGCTGAAACATCTGTAATAACTTTAACTCTGTGCAAACTAAGAGAGCGTGAGGCTAAGAATCAAAGCTTTCATTTTCTGTGATCTAGGTAGAAAATTGCAAGTACTATACCTACAATTGATTTGTGAGATTTGCGTGGGAGACAGGATCAAAAGTCAACTTTCAGCTCAGCGAGTTTGGAATAGCACAAGGATGCAGGTCCTGTGAGTACAGAGTTAGGGTCATCTTTTGCTGATATAAATTGGCACAGTTCCATTTGCTTTAATGGATCTGCACCARTGTATACCTGTGGATTACTGTCAAGTGCAGCTGACTCATTATTTTTGTAATAGCCTGTCCACTTGAAGATTCTTTTATTTTTGCTTTGCTGCAACCAGAAATGAGGAGCTGACGTCTGCGGATATTGAAAATCTGGCAATAAACATGAAGGTTCATGAATGTCACACACTTGTGTCTGGGGAGAAATAGTGCTCACTGTGTTCCCTTTCCTCCCAAGATAATTTCAAACTTGTTTTCTAGTGTCAATAATTAGCAGTCCATTGTCACACAAGCCCTGCAAACCCTGAGGGATAAGGATTACTGTTGCAATGCAGAGTTGGGGTTCTTTCTGATAAATGTGAGTCTGTATCTGGATGTGCATTTTTGAGATTCTGAGATTGATTCATCTCTGATTTTTCAGAGATTATGATCATGTCATCTGTTTATACCTTAGGAGGATGGGATTCAAGAAAGGGTCGTATTATAGAAACTGAATCTTAAACCATACAATGTCTACCTTTATTTTTTTTTATGTGATTTTGTGGCTTGTGGGACTTTTTCTTCTTTCATTTTCTTTTTTTTTCTTCATACAAAAAGCAGGAGAGAAAACTTTTCAACAACTCTCAGAAAAATGGGGTTGTAAAACAGAAACATTTGGGAGAGAAACTCAAGAATAGACATAACAGCTCAATTTTCTGTTCCATCACATCCATAAATACAGCACTAGGAACTAGAGCTGAACAGAGACATCTCACCTGCTGTAATGTCCTGGTGACATTGTTTACACACTGCCTCACAAGCTTTCACACTGTCCTGCCAATAGACATGCTGGGCATGACACAGGGAATGTTTTCTGCTTRCCTGAAGTAATTTCCTTTAGTAATCAATACATTCAAAAAATTCATCATTTTTATGATCTTCAGCATAGAGGAAGTTATGATAAGTTATTTAGTTTTTATTTTAAAATACTGTTTTGTTGGGRAAAAAATGGCTCTAGGTGGCAAAATTAAGAAGTTTTCTCCACGGGCTGGTTGCTTCTGTGAGTGAAGAACATGCAGGTATTTTGAAGATAAGGAACAGCGTTTGGTATTGGGAGCATTTATCTGACAATGATATAGGCAAGGAATAACATAATTTTTGGGAAGAATACAAGAGGGATTCTGAATAGCACCTGGCTCTCTCTGGTGCACTGTACATGCCCAGGCAGTCCTTGTTACCACATCACTGGCTCCATGGCTCCCCCAAATCTTGCAGTCATTGTGGGAACTCCTTCCTGAGGGGACTGTGGACTCCCTGGAGAATTCTACATGGCAGATAAGTAACTTGCATTACAAAGCGTGTATTTGAATTCTCTGTTATAATTAACAAGTCTGTGCTGTGTKGCCCTTTGCTCACTGGCAAGCCTTTCTGCTCTGTTCTTTGTAGGCTCAGAAGTTAGCAGGTTTAAATAGGCAAGCCATGCTGAACATATGCTTTGGGAACTAACCTCCTCTCCAGCTAGAGAGAGATGAAATTAGTTCCAGGCTCAAGAGTTCTCAGAGCAGTACCAAAAGCATTGCCTTAGTTAATTTAACTACCATCTTCATTATAAAAACCAGTGGGTTTAATAGAGATTTTATCACATTGTGGACTTCTACTCTGGACCCAGAGTGAAATTTYGTCTTGCAATTATGAAAAGAATTTAAAGAGGTTCTCACTTTATAACTTGAAACTAACTTAGTCTGTCTCAAAAAAGCAACTCATTACTCGGTTTCTGAATTTCAGAATTTATTTTTTTAATAGTATGATGTTGCTAACACACCATTCTATTTCTTTCCCAGCCATTTTTCATACTTTTTCACCACAACTGTTCAGCTGTTTTATATTTCAGATGAACCTTTTTTTTAGCAGCTGTTCCAAATGTAAGACATCTGAGATGCAGCATGTGCTTTTTGATATTTTTTCAGCCTCCTGCATTGTTCAGGTTTTTAACGCATAACTTCTTGCTTTCAGCGGCTCATCTGCTTCCCACTTTTGTGACCACAGGATGTCTTCAGCTTTGCTGTAACCCAAATGATTTCCTCAAATTTTTATTTGTTTTCCCACTGAACTCCTTCTGTGTGGCTTTGTATCTTCAAGAGTTCCATCTGACTGGCTTCACATGTGCATTTATGCATTCATTTATTGCATTTGTGCACCCAGTTCTGCTGCTTCCTGAGGAGAAATGATGCTCTTTTGGGCCCCACCTAACTGGTGATATAATGGCTCCCATTCAGCTCCTTGCAGCCTGTGCAGCAATTTTACCAGTTCCTATTTTGTTTATTAGTCACTCTTGGGTGATAGATGATGGAGTTCTTCCAGGTTTGGGAATTCTGGCATGGATTTGCTTCTTGAACTTTTTCCAGTGCCCAGGTCCTYTGGCTACCCCAGGTTCATCCTCCAGTGTTTCAGTTCTCAGTTGCAGCCACCCTGAAGGAGCAAACCACCAGGCTCTCCTTGGAATGGTAAAATCCTGCCAGCAGCACTAACACACCAGCATCTCCATTCATTTGTGCACTTGCTCTTCACATTCAGTGCTTTTTTTTTTTTTTT
>JACDOX010000003.1:17338358-17459704 GCA_014549065.1 Cardinalis cardinalis
CAGCAAAAAATTTCAAATAATATTGACATAAAACTGAAACACTGCAGTGTTGTCTCACCTTGTTTTTCTTGGTACTTCCAGAACCCCCTGCTCTCCCTTCCTTGTGCATGACCCCCATGGACAGAGGRCTTTGCAGAGCCAAAGAATTGAGATTTTTCTACAACTTCTCGACTGGAAGGTGTCGCCCATTCAGCTACAGTGGTTGTGGTGGGAATGAGAACAATTTCGTCTCCAGAAAGTCGTGTTTGAGGATCTGCAAGAAAGGTATGGGAAGTGCTACTGCCCCGGCTATGGCTCAGAGGTAAATATTGTACGGGTCAAAACGTTCTCTTGCCACTTTTGGTAGTGAGGATTGGACTAATCAAATGTAAGAGTTGGAAGTCTCAGGAAAGTGAGAATGGAAATGAGGASAGATACAGAGCTAGAGAGAGAAGGAGGGACAGTAAGTGCAGTGTAAAAGAACAGCAATAACACAACTTGGCATTGCTCAGGCRTATGAAGATTTTAGGTAAGACAATGGTTTTTTTCTTTTTTTTTAAGATTAATTGAAATGAACCTTGTCTCTTATTTCTGATAATCTTTGATGTCTTCTAATCTTACTTTGTTAATTTTACCTTTAGGATTCAATAAGAAAAAAGGTGAAAGAAGATTAATAAGAATCAAGAAAAAAAGAAAGAAACAGCCAGTAAAGGCCCTGGGCATRGAAATCATCCCTGAAGCAATGCTTTGATTTTTATGGAAATGTGATGTAAACTGCTCTTCACCTGTGAATGAAAACCTTCAGTGTACACCATTAAAATATATTTACTGATTATTTTGATTATATATTACTAAGCTGCTTATATTTTTTTATGTATTCCTCAATCATGTTAATAAACATTACCTCTTACTTTGCTAAAGACTTTTAAATTGCTGTTTGCTTGTATGTAATTGTCAGAGCTGCAGCAGGACAATAAAAGGTGTGAGTGAATGGTTAAAATGCAGAGAAAATTCAGATTTAATTTCTTACCCTATTCTTTTTGAATTCTATTTTTGTACTAAAGAAAGCACAATACTTGTGAAAGAATAATCACTAGTCAAGCATGATTGTTTCAATCATCGATTAAAAGATAGGTGTATTGCTATAAAAAGGAAATGGATTTGTTTTAATCAGATTTATTTTAGGTTATGCAGGCCTGGATTTAACTCCATTGAAGTGCATATAATYACAGTACTGTAAAATGAATATGAAATCAGAATTAACCCACGAAAATCCATCAAGGGAGTATTAAAGCTGTAAAGGTGTAAAGCAGAGTGGCAAATTTTTGGAAAGATTTAAAATTGTATGTGTTGGGATCATTGATTTTTATCCTTGTTACTGGTCTAGACTCATGGCTAAGCTTTACTGCTGAACTTGTTAAAAAATTATGCATTTAAGTACCAGTATGGAGAGGATAAGTAAAATCAGATTTTTATACTGAATTTTTATCCAAATCTGTTTCCKGGTGCTTACGTCCTTTCATGGCTCTTTCAATCGAGGATGCATTAATTCTGATTTGAAAGACTCTCAAGGAACAGGAGTGCACAGCAGAGAGCACTAATGTAGAGCCTTGTCATGTGAAATGTATGAGCACTAGAGACTACCMCTGCAATAACCCCATAAATAAAGCGCAGCTCTGCCAGGGAACCTACAAACTCCACAGAATTAATTTGGCACATTTTGTCCCCTGGTTTCAGTTTCAATTTGCTATCTTCCTGTTCTGGTTCCTCACTCTGCCCTTTCTCTCCAGGTTTTGCTGCCCTTCYTGCACCAGGAGTGGAGTCTGTAGGTGTGGGTGCCCTGCACAGGAGCAGAGCAGAAGGGGAGATAYTCAGACCAGCTGGAGTCCCTCCCTGCAGATAAGTGGAGAACCCATGGATTAAACTGCTCCCAGACCTCTCCACTTGTCCCATGGCCCCTGCCTGAGCACAGCAGGTCATGTGGCCTCCCCAGGGCCMGTGGATTTAGGCACATTTGGGGTGGGAGGGTCAGGATTTGTCCTTATGCCATGGTTATCCTGCTTGTGTCCGCCTGGCCAGGGATGCAGGTGAGGGTACAAATGTCTGCCTCTTATGGTCAAGGCAGTAAAATATCTGATCTTCCACTCTTAGCTGTAAACATTTCCCATGGGCTGCCAGTATTACAACTTAGATAATTTCTAGATTACATGATGTACCTCAAAGGGAGGCAGAGCTGAAGTGACTGCATTAAACTAAAACATTTAGGGCTTTCATGTAAAAGACAAGGAAAYTCATTAAGCCATACCGCCAAGAACATGAAAAAGGATTTGTAAACTTTGTGAGATTGATTAGATTACAAACTGGAATGATGAACTTTCTAAACCAGAATGTTTTGAAATGAAACRATAGATCAAGAAGGATAGGAAAGAAAAGATGCATTTGTGTGCAGATTGTCTTGTGATTCCTGTGTCATTTCATGACAGTGTCTCYCCTTCAGGCTCCCACTTGTTCCAGCAACTTGTCCCTGGCTGCCTGGACTCAACATCTACAAAACCCACATGGGAAAAAAAATCTAGGGAAAAAAAATCATCCTTTCTGTCCCAGCAGAACCCTGGCTGTGTGGCTGCTCTCCATTTTATAAGCTTCCTTCTTGCTGAGCTCTACTGCCAACTGACAGGGTCTCCTCCCTGAGAGGGATRAGTCTCTCCCAGGACTCTGAGACTCCTCCAGGACTGCTGTAGGTAGGACAGGACTGACAGGTACTCTCTCCCATCCTCTCCTACCTCACTCACGCTGCACTGAAGAAACTTCTTGTGCTGCTGCAGTACATTCTGTAATAACAGCAATTAAGGGATCCACTGAGGTCTCTGTTGTGTCATTGYTGAGACAGAAGGGAATTTGTACCAWGAGCATCTCAAGAGTTCCTCTGTTTCAACTGACTAAGAAAACATTTCTCAGTGATTCATCTGTCAGGCTTGYTGCTTAGTGCAATGAGAATCAAGGCTGCAGTGTCACAGACTAAAAACCTGATTATAATCAGGATTTGATCAGAGTGCAGGCTGCTCTCAGCTGTGTGCGCACTCAGTTTGGCCACCACACCAGCCATCCAGCTGTTTCTGSTTTTGTTTAGCTCTACAGTACATAGAGCTGGTTTTTTTTTTCCCATAAAAAGTCCAAACTGCAGTGTGATATGATCTTCAACATAACAGGAAGTTTCTTTTTTGCCCTTCTGCTTCATTCACTTCTTTTTGCTCCTGTACCTCCTATAGCTGCAGAAATATCAAATCTGAGAATAAGAAAAAAGGATCTACACATTTCCCAAAGACAGCTAAAGGATGAGCAGGGGCAGAATTGAGGCACAACGCAGGAAAAGGTATGGAGCAGCAGTCAGAACATGAGGCTGAGCTAAGTTGTTAGAGTGACTGTACAGTTCCACTTGACCAGAGTCCATTCATCCAGTCATTTCATTCCAGAATTTTCTCCAGTTGCATTGGAGGGGAAATGCAGAGTGTTGTGAGATTTCTCCCATGCTGTATRATAACAGCCAACAAGCTGAAGCACTTTCACAGAGGTTTGAGTTTCCATACATCATCTGACCTGCAACAACTTGGAATGTGCCCTTAATCCACGCAAATGGTAAACCAAAATATATTTGACAAATAATTTAATAATTTTTTCTCACAATTTTACTGTTATGCCCTCCTTTTTCTCCTTTTTATTTTCCTGCTTCAGTTTTATTTTATTCTCTCTGCACCTACAATCCACTTACTCTCTCAAAACTGATAGTTTTTTATTTACATTTTGAGCAAGTCTTCATCTTTCTAGCATCTACCTTCTGAAACTTAGAGAAAGAGACCCTTAGGGGGAAGGGTTACGTTTCCTAACCAGTTGTTTCAGCGTTTACCYAAAGAAAGAGCGAGGTTCAGGTAAAAGCAGAGTTGTACGCGTGTGGTTAGGRGGTGTTCACACAGGGTAATTAATTTCTGAATTAAGTAATTCCTGCATTAGTTCATTCCTGAATTCCTCGCGCGCCGCTCCCGCTCCTGTGTTTATGCCCCGGGCGGCCGCGAGAGGGCGCCGGCGGCGCGGCGAGGGCTGACTGACGGAAAAGCGGGAATTCCCTGGATTTGCCCTCTTTTCTCGCTTTTAAGGCTTGCTTTGGYCCCAGTGTAGGTGCTTTTGCACATTTAGGTCCCCTTGAACTGCTCCMTCCTTCGCTGTCAGCAAGCAGGGCAGCCTGTAGGGTGTGATTTATACTCCTCGCAGCCAGGGGATGGGGAGATGCAGGGGAGCCACTGCTCTCAGAAGTGCAAACTGCACCAGCTGAGGGGGTCTCAGGTATCCGTGGGATAGGAGTAAGTAAGTTTTAATGTTACCTAAATCAGTAGAATATAAAACTTTGTAAAAATAAACCCAACCCCCCCCCCCCCCCCGAGCAAGCAACCAAATGAAAAAAACCCACAAAAATTCACTCAAAGCTCATACAAAACTCCACTGACTTTGATCAGCCAAATCAAACACAGCCTGTGTCATACGTGTCTAGCTAATTCAGGTGCCTGTCTCGGAGCTGTGAACACATGGATTATTCTCTAAACTAGGGTGTGTAATGTACCTTGTTGCAATCTACAACCTAGACTTAATTTGTCTAAAGCAATGCTACCAGGCTCGCTCCTGGTGAAATTCCTGTACCTGAGATGACACCACTTCTCAAATATAAATTAATTTCCATCACTGTTCAGAATCAGAGTTTGTATAATCCCCAGTTTGTATGTGTTTACATTGCCTAGAGGTTTAGAGTGCCAGTCCTTACTTCTTCACTGATTATAAAACTCAAACATTCTCCTGTTGATGAGAGATCCTGGAAGCACCAACTCTCACATGTGCCAAATGAGTATCCAAGCCTGCTTTTTTGAACACCCTGGAGTGGGATGTCACAAATTTTATTGTCTAGGGGCCATTTGGATTTAGAGTATTCCTGGCCCTCTTTTCCCTCTTCCAACTTTTCCTGATCCTGGATTGGGGCTGGGTTTTGTTTGAAGGTTTTTTATTTGTTTTATGGGGGTTTTCCCTTTAACTTTTTTTTCTTGCTGTTTTCCTTCTCGAGGAAAATGTTTTCAATGCCCAGGTAAATTCCTTCATTCAGTTCACAGTGTGTTCCACAAATGATGCTGCTAGCAACAAAAAAGAAAAACAAAAGTGGATAAGTGATGGGTAGTGAGAAACAAGCAAAACATTTTATGTTGTTTTATGAGCAAATTCAGTGGTATAATTTTGATAGCTCCTTGTMACAATGTGACTTTTGGGAGGCTCTTGTGGGGCTCCCTAAGGAGTACTGGCACTACAGGTGTTCATATAATTTGAGTTTGATGCTCCATGAACTCCCCGTTTGTTCAGCATAGTGTTTTTCTGTGCATACAGTGATTACTGGTTTAGAGGGCACAGATTCAGTCCATAGTACTGGGAATTGATTGTATAAAAAATATTTTTACTTCCTGRTACGATATTCTTTGAATATTCTTTCAAGAAAGAAATACTTTCAAGAAAGAAAGACTTTTTCTTGTAGAAAGACTGCTATTCATTTTTTTTTTTTTTGTCCTCTCTCATGGCAGTTTTCAAACCCTTCATACTTATGCTTTCAAATCACCAGCGTTTAGAAAAAGACAGCATAGAGATCAGCAGTAACAATGTTCCAGTTGCTTTTTTCCCTTCTCTTGATACTTCAAAGACTTATTTCTTTAATACATTGTTTTGTGCCCAAGAAAAAAATAGTGGTACTGTAAATGAATTTGGATCCGACCTTTGCAGCTGCTTTCCATCTGAGGAATAAAGGTATTTCTGTGCAGAGCTTTTCAGCCCTTGGGGTACGGGGTGTCATGCAGCCGCTGGCAGAGGAGCTGGGTCAGGTCAGTCTCACTGAGGAGGAAAGCAGCTCTCGAGTGCCCTTTGAAAAAAGGTCCAAACTGATCTGTTTCTATGGGTCCAGCTGGAGGAGGAGGACGAATCTCAGCGGCTCCACACGTGAAAGGACAGGTCCCGTGGTCTCCTCCTCACCAGCAGAGCAGCGAGTGTTTTGCGAGCGGTTTCAGRGCGCCGGGGCCAGGTGCGGGCAGAGGCCGGGAGCAGATGGCAGCGCCGGGGCYGGGATGCCACGGGAGCCCGGCTTCCCCGGGCCGTGCCATTCGGGAGAGGAGAGTAACTCCAGGCGGCCGCAGGCGGGGTCGGTGATGTAACAGGAAGCTCTGATGTTTGCTGCTGCCGCCGCCGCTCCGCGCTGCCCTCCGACACGCTGCCGGCGCTCCCGCAGCTCCGCCGGGACGGACAGCCCCAGCCCCGCTCGGGAATACACACASCGGGCTCGCTCTCCGCCGGATAGGGAGGCACCGGGCGAGACAGCTTTGTCTGAGACAGCTCTGCACACTGAGGCAGCTCCGCACACTGAGACAGCTCCGCACACTGAGGCAGCTCAGCTCAGCTTTATCTGAGACAGCTCCGCACGCTGAGAGAGCTCCGCTCAGCTTTATCAGAGACAGCTCCGCGCTCAGTTTTATCCGTGACAGCTCCGCACAGCTGTATCTGGAAGCGCTCTGGCAGCAGGAGCCCGGCTGGTGAGTGCAGTTTCATTGTTTGGTGCCGCCCGAGCCACGCGTGTGTGTGTGTGTGCATGTGTGTGTRTGTGTGCTCTGGCTTCAGCCTCGGCGTGGGATGCGGGATCCGCGCCGGCACGGACTGAGAGGAAAACCTTCCTTTATTTTTAGCGAGCGAGGTGTTGAGCTGATTTTATAACTGATGTTGTTATCGACTATGCTTGGTTAGATAGATAGATAGATAGATAGATAGATAGATAGATAGATAGATAGATAGATAAAATGCCCAAAGCAGCGCTGTAAGCATTCTGCCTGAAACCTCTCATAGTAACTAACAAAATTTCTGTCTTTGCATCTGGAGAGAATTAGAGGCTCATTGGCTTGAAAAGGGTCCTTAAGACTAATTCAGWACAAGTGCAGCTCTTTCAATAGAGGCTGAATTAGGTGATAAAGTGGTGTAGGTTTGCTTACTCTCTAAACTTACTGTACCAGAAAGAGGTCACACTTGAGTTGTTTCATAATTAGGTTTTGTGTTGTAATTACACAACTTAAAAGATAAAGCTACTGTTTTGTTTGGGCTTTCTGTTTGCTTGAGGAAAAGTTGGGTTGCTCTGAAGCCTGCACGCGTGCCGGCGTGTTGCTGCTTGAGGTTTTTAGCCGCAAACACCGAGCTGATTTATTGACAGCTGATTGCCCATTTTTCCTTTCCTCGAGAAGCTCCTGAACGGTGGCAAGTGTGTGATTCCGTGYCTTCGAGTGCCTGCTGATAGGCAGTTAAAAGTCTTGCCGCTCCTCAAGCTTTCCAAAACAGATGTGATACCCTCTGGTTTTACAAACGCGGTTGCAGTGCTGAGATTGCCAATTCTAGTCATTTGCTCGTGTGTGTAACCAGTGGAGCCATAGAACCAGGAAAATAAATCTTGTTAGGCTATAAATCACACCTGGATTTGATCTACAATGAATCCTTTAGTTATCCATGCAGTTTATAGGGGAAAAGAATGAAATAATTATAAAAATAACAGAGTTTTTTTTTCTCTCTTTGCCTTAACAAACTTATGCCAGGTGCCTTGGGAATGGACTTCCCTGCTTTTACAATTGTGCCAATGCAGTTTTCCCAGTCTTACTGTGCCTGTTTGGGATCTTGTCCTTCCCTTGCACTGATAATGCTTCTAACAGCTGAAACCTGTTCAGGGATGTGCTCTGAATCTGAGCTCCTCTCCCTGCACTGGAAGGTGATGCTCTAGATCTAGATCAATATAAGACCAGATCTGAAAACAGATGTGTTTTAAAGTATACACGCTGKGGTGCTGTCTGAAATTCTTAATTAAGAATAATAATCTGTATTAGCATGGTGTTTTCTTCTCTAGTTTGCTTAAACCCTCRTCTATTTCACTGCATATAGGAGGAATCCCAAAGTCTTCATCCAACTTTGGAAATCTTCCACACAAAAGGCACTTAGTGACACTAAGTCAATGGAGATGGCACTTCACATGAAAGGTGCCTATGTTAAATGATCAGTGCAGTGGGATCAGCTGTGTTTAGAGGTATACCAGCTAAATKATTTAGATTCTTACCTGTTGTTCTTCACAAGCAACTGGTGTAGGCTGAGGTRTGTCTGCCCACAGAGGATGCGGCCGGTTAAAGCAGAGACAGGCAGGGCAGTGATATGAAACAGTGTGACAGAACTTTTCACTGGACAAAACCAAGTACCTGGATATCTAGGATAGATTGCAAGTTCAAGAATTGCATTATGTGTGTCCTTTCAACTTCAAATGTTACTGCACCCTGAGTTTCTGATCAGTTGGGGTCTTTCTCTGTGTTAAGAGATGTAGCACTTGTCCCTTTGAATAGGCTTTTCTTGCTACAACACAACTGTTGAAATCCTGGCCCGCTGAGAGCCAGTGGGAACTTTTCCACCGACTGTCAAAGGGCAAGGCATTCCTAAATGTGGGTATTTTTCTTTTGAAGGAATTATACATAGATGGTCATCCATCCAGGCACTTAGATTCTGCTGTCTCTTGGCAGCTGGGTTTTGGGGTTTTTTTGGTAATTTGTGTAATTTTTGAGCACTTCAGTTGAAAAACATGATCTGAAAAACAGATCATGCCCGTTATCAGTTGGAAAACAGATCTGCATGTGTCTCACTGGGTGACCAATGCCTCACCTGGGTCAGTAAAGGGACTTATTCTGGGAATACAGGATTGWTCCATGGGCTATCTGGGAATTGCTGTTCAGATTATAGACCAGGATTAAGAATAAAACTGAGGGAAGAAAGCACACTAACAAGCTTTCTTTGAGGACCCTGTAATTACTAACTTGCTTCTATATTCTGTGCATTTGAGGCAATTATCTTTCTCCAGTAGCATTCCTGGCTCGTGCAGGAGCTGGGTAGGACTGGACCCACAGAAATCCATGAAGCCATGCAGTCATGCAATTAAAATGGGATCATGGTCATTTGGAAGAAATGATATGTTTTATACTGATATGTTTTTAATAATAACGTGCATTCAGTGGTATTTAAAAGAAGTGTATCTAATTACTGCTGTAGTAAATGTTGGGCATTAGCTATCTGTTAAAGCCATTGAGGAAAGTCCAAGTCTACAGTTAGGAAAACAAAGCAGGATTTCTCCTCTAGAAGTTGTTCCCATCTGTTGCCGATGTGTTTACGATGTTCCTGACTTGGTACCAAAATCCCTTCAGTGCTGCTGCCCAGCTGCCCCCGCTGTGGCACACACACACACACACACACAGAGCATTTGCCTCACCTCAGTGCCCCAGCCACCTCTGCTCTGCAAGCCTGGGCAGCTCTGTCGCTGACTTCCATGTGCAGCAGTTTCCCAAGCCAGGCTTATTGAAAACTTGATGAATACAGCCTTCCCTTGCTCGTGGAACTGCTCTGTCCCTGGGAAGTGTTTTAAATGTTTGGTGTAGCAAATTGTCAGAGCTCTGGAATTAACTATATCCTGGGTTYTGCTGTGTCGAGGAAGGAATGAATACTGCTACCATCAAAACAGATGTGAGTTGGCTAGCAAATAACTTTTAGGCAGTAAAATAAGTGTGGGTTTATATGTGTTTATGTGTATTAGACATATAATAACATATTTAGTATATTATTTCTACATACAATGCATGCAGGTCCATTTCATGCTGATTTCCATTATTGCCAATGTAGCAACTAAAGAGAGAATTTAGGTTTACAAAGAAACTTTCAAAGGAAATTARCCCTAGACCTTATCCTTTGTTTGGAAAACTTGGAATCACACRTGCTAATATTCTGACTTGCATACATCTAATATTTGAAACAAAACAGAGAAAGCTTTCTGTATGTGGACRCAACCTGTTATTTTTACTTTTTGTATTCACATTGGCAGTTCTGATGTTTTCAGTGTAAAAAACTTGCACAAAGAGCAGCAGAAAACAGCCTTTTTCTTACTTGTTACCTTAATGGAGAATTCCACAGCCAGTGTGGTAAAACAGAAGATCTTATGAAATTAGGTTCCATTAGACCATTTCTCTTTAGCAACACTTTTTGTTCTATTTTAGAATCTGGGCAGAACTGAAAGGCTAAACTTTCAAATTTTTCAAGTTTTAACAGTTGTCTCTCATGCTTCAGTCTCCCAAGTTTGTTTATACTGTTTACATTTTCCCAGCAAAGTCATCCTTTTTCTGCTCTAGCTCTGTGCAAACACTTTCAATCATTTCTGCAGTATATGCTGTCCTAAAGTGATCTATTTCGAGTTGCTTTTCTTTGGAAACATGCATCTGAAATGCACTTAACTCGTTCTAATGCACCAAAAAAGACTTTCCAGGAGAGAAGTCATGTTCTTCCATCAAGAAAAGAAATCAGACTCTTGTGTTAAATTTACATGTGTGTCTGAGGCGGTTACCTTTTAGTATATCCTGAGTGTCACTAAAGCTTCTTCTGGCAGTTTTGGCCATTTTTAAGTTGTAGCTGAGCATTATAACTGGATTTTAGAAAATAAAACAATGTTGCATTTTTGGTTTTATGTCTGGGACATACAGGCTGCATTTGGAAAAATGTCCCCCTAAAAGTTAGTGATGATTTTGTTTAACGAAGCCCATACCAGTCTGACTTCCCCTGTAATACCATGAACAAAGAGCCAACCAAAGAAATTAGTAATTTTTTTCTTTTGATTACTGTGTTCAAAGCACCTACACCTAACTCATACATTCTTTACTGAATGTTTAGGCTGACTCTTAGCTTCCTAAAAACTTCATCATCTTTTCCACCTATCCTTTGATATTCTCAGTTTGAAAACTGCGCTCTCTTGAATGTTTGTAKGGGCACAAAGCATCACTCTTTGAGTTACCATTTAGATTTTCTCCTTACTTTTTTCCTCTCCCATTACACTGGTAAAATCTTTCCAACCAATTTTCATAAATTTTATGTTATCCCAGTACTGGCAATTATGGTAGAGTTTTAGAGTTTTTTTAAAGTAAAACAAAGGATGTACTGAGGACATTTTTGTTATACCCAAACTAATTTGTTTTAGGATTTTAAAGTATTTTTTCCATATCAGTATTTCCAGAAATTAATATAATCTGTCACCAAATGCCCTAGAATCCTTCCTAGACAGAAGTTTAAAAACTTTTCAGAAATGAGTAAGACTTTTAGACACTATACTTCCTTTTTCTGTGGTTGCAGCCATGTGTTTATTTAGTACCCTAAATGGAGGGAAAGTATTCTACTCCACAGCCTTTGSAGTAGATGGAATGTTTCTGCAATTATTGTCCTGAGATATTCTGTATAATGGCAATATCTGCCCTTTAGTTTCAGTTAGTGAAATCCAGCAGGTGTCACTCTGGGGATTAAATAAGAAATATTACACAAACAGAGATAATATTTTTAAGAAGAATTTAGAAATATTTATTCTAATGCATTTTTCCAGAACAATTTTTTGACCAGGCATGCATCCTTAAGTCTGAAATTTGTTTTTTTAGTTATATTATTTAATGTGTCTATTCATCTTTCTGTGTGTCCCCTTGAACATGAAAAAGGACAGACAGAACTTGTACCCACAGGTGACATGGCTGAAACATAAAGAGCTGTGACTCAGTTCAGTATTGCCTTGATGATATTAAAAAATGTTTTTTATCWTCTTCTTTAGGGACCAAAGTTGTTCTTTTTGTTGGTAGACATTCTCTTGCACGAGTAATGTGTTTTCAGTTGTGATGTGGTCACGGAGGTGATTCTGCAAGTGACTTACATATTGAGACAGTCTGCACACTGTTTGTGTTTGACTTACCTGACATGGATATGAGAGCTGATCATCCAAACTTCCACAGTAATAAAGTTTGGAGAAGAGAAACTTTGCCGTGTGTTGCAGAGTTTCAAGTGAAAGTCAATGTTGAATTTTTTGGTGTGGGGAAAAAAAGAAAGACTAGTGTATTGCTTAGTGTTTCTTTAGGGAATGATGTAGTGATGTTGTATTGTGGTGGATTTTTACGTGAGYGTGGAGCTCCGTATTCTGAGAGTTTCATATTGTGTGGAATGGGAATGTGATTGTTAAAAATTTGTGGGTTTCTAGAGGGGATTGTTGTTTATTTCCCAGACCTTGTTAATTGCACCTTAAACAGAAACAAATACCTCAGCAGGTATCTCTGGAAGGCAATCCACAAATACAAGTCTCTCTTTAAATGGAAAGAAGCTTTTTTTTACAAATACATGCATACATTCATGTACTTTTATATAGGCATATATATTTTTACAGATAGATCTTTTATATGTGTATTTTAAAAATAATCTCATTCTAGAACTTGTAACCTCAGCCTACTTTAAACAATCCAGTTTCCTTTCTCTCACTTCTTTCTCCTGTTTAAGCTCCCATCCTGTTCCGTTTTTGATTCTATTCAACTTCCTTTCCTGTGATGACTCTGAGTGAGTCACTTTGCCAGGCATTAAGAACGTGGCTTGACAATATTTCCAACAGCTTATCCTATGCTGCCTCATGCAGATCAAATTAACCTCTGCCTTATCCTTCCTCTCAAAGAAATGTCTGTCTTCACATGTCCAGTTTCTTGGAAGGGGAAGGTGGGGGTGGGAGCCCTTTCCATAAATGACCCTGTGGAACTTCAGAACCATCTTCCTTGTACCGTAACATCGCCATGGGGAACCTCTTCAGCATTGATTCACTGTGTTCTGGGCAAAAAGTTACCTTCAGCAAGCTCAGGAAAGCCAAATTAAGGCTCTTTCCTGAGYGCTATTCAAGTCCTCTCTGCGTGGCTACCACTGCACATTCTTCATTCTTTATTAAATGTGTTGTTTATTGCATTAAAATGCACAGAGGGCCACCGGGGCTGCGCTGGGTTTGTGTGTGGCTGGCAGCAGCTGGGAAAAAAGCACATGCTAAGTAGGCACTTAAACACTGAGCTGAGCTGCTGCCTTTCTTGTGGTTATGTTCGTGCCAGCCCAGTGTGGGGCTTGCGGGGGAGGGTTTGTTTTTTTCCTTTGTTTTGGTTTGGTTTTTGGTGGTGTTTTTTTTTTTCCTCTCCAGTTTTAGAAGAAGTGGGTAAAGAGGGATTTAAAAAAATTGTTTTAATCTGTTAATTGTGTGTGTGTGTCAGGAAATGAAAGCCTTTCTGCTGAAAACAAACGGGAAATTATAGTCCTAGAAAAGAAGAACTTTAGAAAGCAATAGGCAAATAAGAGTAACAATTCCCATCAAGTTAAACTCTGCTATTGCAGCCTTCTCCTTGTCCTACAGAACCCAAGGATCTCACCCTCCAATTTTTCCCTAGAGAAAGTGTGAAAGATTATATCAGAGGTAATTTTCTGTGTGTTATGTCCTAAGTACAATTAACATTGCCACAGATTATACAACGGTGAAAACATATTTTTGTTTCATTTATTTGCTATCACAGTGTAGGTTTTATCTAGAACAGGAGATGTTGTTACAATTGGAAGCTCAAACAATTCTGTCTGGAGCATAGTCATATTCATTTGAAATTATTTTTAGTTTCTCATTCTGGAAATTCTTTGTTTCTGACTAAAGGAGGTGATCTTGGTCCATCTTCAACTCTTTAAAGTGTCATTGTTGGGTTGCTTATGGAAGTCACAGCATGGTCCTTTCAGAGCCTTTTGTTCCCCARCCCGTGTGCTGGATGTGCTATGTCAGCATTTAGAGAGTACCTACGAAAATCACTCAGATGTTTTAACCTTTCAGCATGATCCACTGGGATTGCTGCTGGGCCTAGGTTTTCTTCTCCTTTTTCTCCCTCAGTTATTTCAGAAGAGCTTGCACAAGTAGAGCTCTTTCTCTACAGAGGATCCCTCTTCTGAAAACCGTGCSTGCAATCCAGGCGGAGAATTCAGACAATGTAGTTTAACTGGACACTTTTTATTTAGGGCTGCAGGGATAAAATAGTCTGCTGACATGCTAAGCTTTTCCTAGAGTCACATTACAGACCAGTGAAGGACATGGCAGTAATTCAGAGTTTGTTGGAAGGCTGGCAAAATACTTGTGCTGTCTTTGTGGGGGCACTGGGGCACCGGAGCATGGCCGTGGCTGCTGCCACCTCCAGGGTACACAGCCCCAAAAAGAGCCCTGGTTCAAAGCAGATTTTAGGGATCAAAACCCTTTCTTATTCAGCTTAGGCAAGTGAAGAGAAGTTTATATTGTCCAATGAAGACTAACAGAGTTTGGCATGACAGAGTTATGGGTGATAACTCAGCTTCCTCAGGGAATGCATGTGTGCCAAACCAAAGTGTTCAAAAATAGCCTTACACCATACAGGAATGTGGAAATTGTTAAGCCAGAGGTTTGTTTTGTTTTGTTTTATTTTTACAATTTCTTTATCCCTTGTGTTTCATAGAATTCTGAGCTTTTATATTTCTAAACATTTACAGATTTCAAGCAGGACATTGTCCAACTCCTCCTTCCTTGAGTGCTAATTAACAGTAAAACAATGAAGACTGGTAGCAAGGAAGACAGAGTGATGGAAGGAATAACAAATGCACAAAGGAAAAAAAAAAGTCTGAACCTTAAAATGTTGTTCCCTTAGGAAAGTGAACTGAACAAATTAGTAAGTRGAATGATGTTGCCTTTAGCATGACTCTTACTGCAGAGACAGGGCTCAATCAGGTGTCCTGTGGCCATTCAGACTTCGATAAACAGCAAGATTCCTTTAACTGGTGAGAAACCACTGCTTGTCTGTGGCATGAATTCACAGAATGGTTATGAAATCAGTTGTCTATTCAGTGTTTTAATGAGACAGCAAAACCAGATGCTGGGTTTCAGTCCATGGTCTAGTTAAGGTGTCAGAAACTGCAGTGCTCAGTTAGCTCATCTTTCCTCACACAGGGAGGAGGTGAGATACCCAGCTGTCTCACTTGGAAGATCTTTATTACCACCTTTCCTCTTCRTCTATGGAACAGAAGGACACCTCCTGTTCCTTTCACTATGTATTGTCTAAAAGACTCCACGGTCTCTCAGAATTTATGATTTTTCCACTATTCATTCCTGTTGTTCCTGTGATTTACCCTTGATAGGTAAAAGGATTCTGCTCTCTTCTCAGTTTACAAACCACTCAGGCACTTACAGCTGAATATTTTGTCTCATTCAAGTTCTGCAGTGATGTGGGGCAGTTGTGCAGATCTCCACATGCAGTGAGCAGCATCCAGGGGTGCCAGGGCTGTCTCCTCACCTCCAGGATGGGCAGGATTTGTGCACGTGCAGTMCCACGTTGCCTTGGTTCCTGCGCTGCCACGCATCCGCTATTAAAAAAAAACTGCTGAATGACAGTAATAGAGAGGAACAATGGGCTATTACAGGATGTTCAGACAGGGTCATTGCAGTATATTTTCTTGTGCAATCTTGTTATGAACAAGATTCATATTTACCAGCTTGTTTTATTTGTCAGCACCCTATTATTAATTGGTGTTGTAAAGCTATGAACTGCTCAGATTCTAGCAAAGGTCAATTTGATGAAATGAAGGTTTTTTTCTAATAGCTCTGTGGAAAGCTGCTTTTCAATATTTATGATAAATGTATGGATTTTTAAAGTATGGGGTATTTATTTATCATCAGTGAAAAAGGAAAGAAAAAAGGAAGTTTTTTCACCATCAAACTGCAAATTAGCCTTAAGGTATTCAGCAAAATGAAATCACAGAATCTTGTGATGGGGCTGTTGTATTGAAAAATTTAGGTAGATCATTTAAAAGAAAAATATGTTGCTTTTGAATTTCGAAAAGAAAGCAGCTTATTTGCAGCGGTGCTTTTTGACATATAGGCTATTTTCCATGGTTTGCAACACTTGGAATCCAAATGTTCAGTTTTATTTAAAAGGCAAAGATGAAAAATAGCACCTAGTTGAAGCAACAGTTGTGGACTGTTTCTGTGTGCAGTTGAATTAACTTTCTGCCTGAAAGACACCTGCTAATGGGCACAGTTGGAAACATTGCAGAAGGTTTCCCGCTGATGTGAAATAAGGAGCTCAAGGATGAGGGGATTCAGACAAACTTGGGAAGACATGAATTTGGCACACGGATCCAGGAATAAGAAGAATAGACTAGAAACCAGTCCACAGGGATTTGGGATGCTGATGAAAACTGCATTTGTTTTGGGCATTGTATGAAAACGTCTCAATTTTTTATCAAGACGCGTCACTTTCTTAGCTGTGAAAACGGTTGTCTTTGTGTTCCTGGAATAAACACAGCCCAATTTGGAATCCTGGGCTATATTTGCGTAAGAGAGGCTGAGGAATGGAAAACTGAGGGTACTGCAGGTCAGGGCTGAGGTTAGCAGGGCTGAGAGGGGAAGTCTGGCAGCCGAGGATCCCTCGGCGTGGCTGTGGCCGCGCCTTTGCACGCAAGCYGGCCGCGGCAGGGACGTTCCTGGAAGGGAACAGGGGACGTATCCACGGACACGAGGTGACAGTGGGGGACACTGGCATTMATGCTGCTCCTTGGAAGCTTTTGTAAGCTGTACAGCTTTTGTCCAGTTTGACAAATGGCTCATTAGAGACCAGTCGTTTTTCCTCAGCTCTCTGACTCCTTTTGAGTCTTCAATCCTACAAAATCCTTCAGGTTACAAGGAGCACGCAAAAAAAGTCCTCATCTTAGTGGGACTGTGTGGATGATGCTCAGAGCAYGAAGYAAGGTCAAAGGTGTTGTAAATKCCCAACAAGGGGAGAGAGYGATGCGTCTGACTCCATGTTCYCAGGAGGCTAATTTATTRCTTTATTATACTATATTATATTAACACTAAATATTTTATGATGAAGAATACAGAAAGGATRCTTACTGAATGCTAAAAAGATAATAATGAAAACYTGTGACTCTTTCCAGAGTCCCRACACAACTTGGCCCCAGTTGGCCAAAGAGTCAAAACAACTCACACCAGAATCCAATCAAGCCATCACYCGTGGATAAACAATCTCCAAACACATTCCACATGAGCACAACACTGGAGAAGCAAATGAGATAAGAATTGTTTTCCTTTTCTCTGAGGCCCCTCACTGTGTTKCAGCTTCCCAGGAGAAAAAWCCCTGGGCGAAGGTATCATGTTCAGAGAATRTGAATGCCACACAATTTTTTTCAAATCCTTTAAAAGCAGTTAAAAATGAGGGGGAAAAAACTAGGGATGAGCAGGAAGTATTGAAGAGTAAGTACATGATGCTTAAAATTTCTTGTACACTGGATCCACAGCACTCCTGCTTTTGAAAGGTGAGATACAGAGGGTGCTCGGTAGTTATTTACTAATGTTACTTCTATCTGTTAAAAAAAAAAAATAAAAATTGATGTATCACTTGGTGTAAGAAGGGCTGCGTGCACTGCTTAGTGTAAAACTAAAGAAACTAATTAATTCCAATCAACAGTACTTCTGTCTCTATTAACTGCAGCGCAATCATTAAGGTGTTCCTCCTAAAACCACATGATCTTATGTGGATGAATGCAAGCAGTTTTATTGAACTTTAAAAGCTCCAAGAAATAAGTGTGGATTTCCAGAATCCATTGKTAACTTTTTTAAGCAAACATTTAAATACTCAGAGCATTGAGCATGACAAAAGAATTTCAGGTGATGATTTTTTACATCAGCTGGGTTTTCCTAGAGAGTGACCATTTCAAAGAGCACTAGTTTTTTTGGTAAATATCATTCCAATAAGGTGACCACAAAGCAGGCTAAAATGAATTTCTTTGGGGTTTCTAGSGGGGAAACCTGCAAGTGACTGCTGAAAATGCTTCTTTTGATAAGAGGAGAGAGAAAAGTTGTAAGGAAACTTTGATAGAAAATAAATTAGTTACAGTCCCAGAGAGAAGGAAGAGCTCGGTTTGTCATAGACAGATAGTTGTTTCCTGWCATTGGGCTTTTGGTTAACAACTTCCAGTGTTTGATGATGTCATGGGTCATATGGATTCTGTGTGTTTGGGGCCCTTTTGGTTTAACAGGAAGGGCACCAACTTATCTGGCAACTTCTCTGTTTGAAGATTCAGCTGCCCTTCCTGCCCCACTTTGCAGAACCTGAGCTTTCAAAGAGAAACCAGTGCTGCTCCTGGGAATTTAGATTATCTAGACCTTTTTTCCCAGCTGAAAAGGTACATACCCCAAGAGATGGAAGTAATTGTTTTCATTCTGCTTTGTGTTCCTCAGATGCTATTGACTCTTCATCTGCCAGAATCTCTGTGTAATAACCAAATGTTATTCCTTTTCCTTCTCTGTGTAATAACCAAATGTCTTCATTCCTTTTCCTATGCTCCAAGAGTCTTGGGCTTTGCAAAGCTGCATTTCCAAAGCTGTCTGTATCCACAAATGTCTAGATAAAGGATTTCCACTTTTCTGCAACCCTCTGGAGGAACTTAGTGTTCTCTCCCCATAAAACCAGAGACTATGTGTTGTAATGAAACAAAGCATTGAATCAAACCTATGTTAATAACACAAGAGGTGATTGAGCCAGGAATCTCCTCTCCCAGAAGACCTTTTAACTAATTTTGTCTTGACTGCACGAGAGCGTGGTTTTCACAACACCTGTTTCTAGGTTACATCTCTTGCAAAGAAGTGCAAGGTACATGTGTGGAAGTTGTAGTTATATCATTGTTTTCAGGGATGAAACTGCCTCTAAGTTTTCTTGCCAGCATTGAGGAGTAACAGAAAATCAGTTGTTACATTGGCTWTTTTTCCCTTCCAAAATGCTGCGAGTGTGTTATTGTTGTTGTTGGTGGAAGATCCCTTTTCCCGGCCTTCCAAAGACTTCAGTAGTTTTCTTGTTTTATGAGGAAGGTAACCTTTGCAGCATCCTGTTTTATTTACCAGCCRTATCTGTAAGCTGCAGGAATCCTTCCTGTTCAGCTCACAGCTCAGTGCTCAGCACAGGAATCCTTGCTCTTCATCAGAAAACCGTTTGGTAACAAGCTGAATAGTGCTGTGACTCCTGTCAGGCATTTGTTTTAAGTAGCACCAATTAATACATTTTTCAAACCTGGAAAAGGCTGGAGTGAGTTGGATTAAATCAGGCTTCTCTTGCATCTTCCCTAAAATTCAGCCTGTACCATATTGTKCACTGGTCGGGAAAATGGAAAGTTTTGTGACTGATCCCTCTCTCTAAGTTTACACATCTCTGCAGTTCCTCCTCTTTTGCTGAAGTTGGGATCCAAGTACAAAACTACAATGGAAAATGCTGCTCTTGCGTTTTTTCTGGCAGACTTATAGCCTGGGAGTATCTAAAATATCATCAGAAACCCTGTTCTCATGMGAGTCCTGTCCAGATTTCCAACAAATCTGGAACATTATCCAAGGAAGTGTAGAAATCTACACAATCACACAGTTACAGTGGAGCTTGTGGTTGACTGTCTTTGATGTGGTGTGGCTTTGTTGGGTGTGTGGTTTTGTTGGTTTTCTTTTTTGGCTTTTGGGTTGATTTTTTTTTTTGGTTGCTATTCTTCCTTTATCACTTTGTATAAAAAGACTTTTGTATAATTTTAGCTTGTTTCTTTGTCCCCTTCCAATGTTAATGTTTTTGGTTTTTTTTTTAAATTCAGATTTATCATTTTCCATTCTCTTATAAACAAATGTAATCTTATGAACAAGAGTCTATTAAATTGGAGGGTGATGAAAGTTTTGCAAAATGAACTATAGAACCAGTTCATACTAATTTTCTAATTAGAACTGGATCTCTAATGACGATTCACTCGAATTAGTGGGTGGATATTATTAAATAAAATGGGGTTTATTGCTTAGTTTCAGGTAGATRTAGTACAGAATTTTATGCTAGTGGTATATCAGATTTTCTTTGTCCACAAATCTTTTCTAGATGTACATATTTCATAGTGTGACATGGTCCCCTCCTTAGTTCTAACGTTGCTCGAGATGTGCAGTGCATGCAGAGCTAATTCTGGAGAAGCTCTGCRTGGAGGCAGTGAGCCCCACGAGCAAAGCAGGCTGTTTGCTGGGCAAGGTGAAGCAACTGTCAGTGCTGTGGCTGAGTTAATTACTCACCAGTAATTAATTCCATGGCCTGAGCAAGAGCGCCCTGAGACCATGTTATCGTTCCAGCACAGCCCTGCCAAGCAGCTGGTCCTGCTCCTTGTTTTTGTTTTCTTCTCAGGGAAGTAGGATTGAGCTCASTGGAAATGTTTGTCATCTTTCACTGATATAAATCAGTAAACATAATCAGTCAAAGAAAAACACATTTGCCACACATTACCTGTGTGGACAAATAGATGTTTTCCAGTGGTGACTCCTATTTATGGTTCCTGCATTCTGTAATGGGTAAACTAATAAGATATGTGTGGTTKATATTGTATTTATTAGCATCCATATTCTCCTTAAATAAAGTTTGATAATCTGATAAGTTTAAATTAATTAGCTTTTTAGGAGGAAACCTTTATCTGTGTGATGAATGTGAGGGGGGGAGAGCATTGGTCAGTGTAACTTGTGGCTGCAGAATAGTTTAGGATGCTCTTTTAGAATTCATTATTTACTCACAGGTGTTTTTCTGGGGAAAAGATGCATTTTTCTAGCACCTACATACTGTTGCAGTGGCTCTTGAAGAAGTGTTAACAATATTCCTGCATTGGGCGAGACAGGAAAGTATATTCCCTTCTGAAGGGGGGAATCCAGCTCTTGGTAAACTGCTAAGTGTTTTTGCACTGAGACCTGTACTAGCACCTTCTTATCAGCCTTAATTCAGCAAACATTCATAAGCTTAGTTTCAAATTGCTCTTTATTAGATAAATTATTGTGCCTCTCTGCACTCTGTTCATAATATGATGGGGCTTGCAAGAACATTAAATAAACAGAAGGCTACTTGGTTTATCCAGATATTGATTTGATAGCAGCTTCTTTTTTGAGGAGCTGAATTTGTTCATCCATTCCCAGTCTTTGGGCACCAGCCTCAGCACCATCTCACTCCACCTACTATAAATTTGTACAGAATTTTTATGTCCCAATCTGCAGATCTGCAACAGAGGAAACAGCATATGGAAACCACGTGTCTCCAAAATAARTCAGGGCAGAGAGGACTTGCTACTGATAATCTGGTCTCAAGTCAAAGTTGGTTGTATTTGCTGATAAACTTGATTTTGTTTTCCTTTGCTCCTAATTTGGCTCTTGGCTATTGCACCTAACTGAGTAAGTAGTTTAGCTTTTACAAGTTTTATGTGGTTATTAGGTAACTTTTATAACATAAGGGCCAGAAATTTTCAGGCTCGAATGGTTCCAAGGGGTCTGTATATGATCATGCTCTACATTCATACCATGTCCTGTGCATGTTTGTACCTTGCAGCTGTAGCTGGAGAATGTTGTAAAACTGACAAATGTACCAGGTTTCCAATGAAGAAGATGTGCCAGTTTGTTTCCAGATACTGGGATTGAAATCTTTTCCCCACTGTTACCTTCTGTCCAATCCTGATGATTTTTTTTTTTTTCTTAAGTTTTTAAAAGTTTGTCTCCACAACAAATTGCTCCTAAGACCAATTAATGTTGTGGAAACAGATGTTTTTGATTTGTTAGCAGTGACATGTTGTTTTCAGGGATCAGAATATTTCAGGGATCAGGATATTATATTTTTGTAATGCAATTCATGCTTTTCATTTATTTTAGAATGCTCAATGTTGTTTCACAGGTGTAATTGAATTGGAACCTTTATGCTCAGGGCATAGGATTTCCCATCTTGAATCAGATACAGACCAGTGAGCTTTAGTATCCTGCTTTTAATTTCTGTATATACCTTAAGAAACTGAATTTATTTTTCAATGACTTCTTTACAGAAAAAATAATTTCTCCTTCGTGGTCTTGGGAACTGCTTAGTACTTTGAGACTCACATATCTTTAATCTAACTACACATTTAGCTAACAAAGATAGTATGTAATATTATTCAGRCTTGACTGAAAGGAGTGGAATGTAACATCTTCAGTGTTTATGAAAGCTATATGCTGCACTATATAAAGTAACACAGTATTTTTATAATTATCAGCCATTAATTGTGTTGACTTCCTTTTCCTCCTGGAATTAGCACAGAAAGGAAGGCATGCTTGTGTTTTGTTTAGAGCTTTGATCAACAACTCCCTGACTTTCTTTTTTACTTTACTAAACTTGTGGCTCAAGCAGAGTCAGATTTTGTTGAAGTGACAAAGTTTTKTCAGTGACAGAACTCTTATTTGCTCTCTAATATTTGCTAAGAGTACAACTTCATTTCTCCAGGAATGGTGAGGAGCTGTGCACAAAGACATTTTGAACATCTGCGTCATTGAGGGCAGGATCAATTCWCACCACCTACTCAAATTTTGCTTCTTCCTTCATCCACAAGAAGTTGGATTAATAATGTCAGCATCAAGCATTGTGCATTTGAACAATTTTTGATGCCCTCAGTAAGTTAGTTACATTTCAGTGACTGTGTTTTGCCTCATGATAGTGTAAAGGCCAATGAAGTGTGGAAAGAATAAATGAAATAAAATCACAGTTTCTGCAATGAAGAAGGTTATCAGGGAAGAGCCAGGATCACACCCAGGTTGCTCCTGGGCAGGGAGGGCTGACAAGCCAGGAGGCACTTCAGGGAAGTAACCCTGCAGAAATGCCATTGAGCAGTCAGTTCCCAGTGTGCCATCAAGCTGTGAGAATAGCCTAGGCAGAAGGATAAAAGTGTGAAGACTCACATTTGCAGTTGTCTCAACAAGTCTGTCTCTGCAGCTAAATTAAAAGACCTTAATTCAAGTTAACTGCCAGGTGTACCAAAAAATGAGAGAACTTGGAGAATTTCACAGATTTAAATAATTAGTAGCTCTTTAACTGTTTTGTGGGACATAAATGTCTCCCACACATGTCTTTGTCTTAAGAGTGTTAAGATTTGCCTTCAGAAATTTTAGAGTTTTATAATTTAGGCAGTTCTGCTTTCTTACTTTTATGAGCTCCAGTACAAATAGGAAGTGACGTGCAATAACGCAGAAGTTACTGAAGCATTTCATCCCTTGGACATAAATGCAGCTAATTCTGAAACCCGCAGCTCAGACACTGCAATAATTCCTCAGTTGTCCCTCTGGGGTGCAGATCCAGCTGGGACAAGGAATTCTGGCAAACCTTAGGATGGAGCAGCAAGTACGTCATAACCACKTCTGCCAAGAAACCAATGCAGTCCCACGGTGACCATCTCCGCCTCTGTCACAGTCCTGCAGGACAGGGGATCTTGCTGAGAGAAATGCATTTCAGCTGTTTTATGGTGGAAGCAGCAGGACATGCATAGGTTTGAGTTTAATACAAATTGAGTGGGGGTTTTGTCTTGTTTTGTTTTGGGTTTGGAATTTTTTTTTGCCTCAAAGCCTAGAACAGATTGTCATAAAGAAAATTTCAAGTTACACTCGTCAGAGGTYGAATACAAATGAAAGTGAAGTTAGAAATAGACTTTCCACAGCCTRAAGTGTGCAAATTGTGCAAATTTTTTTTACCAATAAATATATTAGAATTACACAGTGTACCTTTCAAAGCTCACTACCTGAATATATTGAGAAAWAAGAAGTAATTAAAAGTCATAGTTTGATTTTTATAGAATAGGAACTTATTWCTTAAAGTGTAGTATCTTCCATAAATAGAACATTTTTAGTAGCTGAAGAGAAATTATAAGAAGGCTCCATGAGCACACAGGGCAGCAATGAGTGATGCTCCTGACACAATCCTCATGGTCCTGGTGGTTGTAAGCTCCATTGCTAGGCTGGTGGCTGGGACTTAGGATATCCCTTTCTGCTTTCACAAAAATCTCCTGGGCCCTTAACTTCCAGCTGAACAGTCACCAAAAGGCCCRTGGAAGAGACCTTGAGCAAAACTTAAACCTCACAGAGCAATGTGGATGCACTTTATTTATTTATTCATCTATTTATTTATTTTTAGTGCATGTTCTGTTTGAGTTTTTCAGCTCTTCCAGATGTGGTGAATTAGGACTTACTAATTGTTCAAGGGGCTATCTGGCTTCACAGCCTGGTCTTATTTCAGTGCAGAGTAGCATTTCCCCTTGARTATATCAATCTCTTTGCCAAATATTGTCTCTCCAAAGATACATTTCTTTGAGCTCCCTTGGGAGGCAGGGAAAGGGGCTCCTGTACTGCTTTTGTAAGGTTATACCTTCAGAGCTGCTGTTTTTAGGGCTGCTTGGCAAAGCCCATCAGTGTCAATTACAGCCTCAGAAACAAGAGTCTAAGCTCAACAGAGAATGATATTTAAGTAAAAATGATCTTTGATGGGAAAGAAAGAATGCCACCGTTTCCTCCAGCTCCTCTCTGTACTCAAGATCACTTGACTCTTTTGGTCCCTTCAGCACTGGGAGGAGCTGCTTCCTGCAGAAAGGGGCTGTGTAAACAGGACAGAGCAAGGGCAGCCCCCAGTGCTCATCTGCCCCGGGGCTGGGGCTCTGCAGTCGCTGCAGAACTGCTCCAGTTGTGTTTGCTGTTCCAGATCCTTGCAGCCCTGCTGAGCTGAGCTGTCAGCTCTGTGCTGGGAGATCACCCAAAATGTTCATCCTGCTCTCCTGGCTCTTGCTGGGGTTTCTCTGAAAGTTGTACTTAGCAAGGTGCCCTTTATCTGCAGCCCTTGGAGGTGTGTGTGACCCAGTGTGTGTGACCCCCTTTCCTCAGGWCCTTTGCTTCTGACTTGTTTGGTTCTGCTCTGGGCATGTAATGAATCTGAATCAGTGGCTTCAGTGAAACTGGACAGAATGCAAACATGCTGTGTGGGTTTTTTTATTTTTTATCAAAATTTAACTGTGATTTTTTTTTTGTATGTGGGTTTGGTTAGGAGGGGCTCTTTTTAAAATAATAATAATAATAATAATTATTATTATTATTATTATTATTATTATTATTATTATTAGTCCTGTTCCTTCAGCTGAGCTGTTTGTAGGGGAAGGGGTTTGGGTGGGATGGGATGACCCAGCACTCAGGCACCTGCTGCTTCCTGGGAAGCCCACCAGGCCTTGCTCAGTCCATCAGGATGCAGCAGATCCATCAGGGCCAGGTTTGGCAAGTGTCTCTGGCACCCTCAGGGCATCTCAGAGGGCACAGGGGGCTCTGTGACAGGCAGGGAATTTAACCTTTGCTCTTCATCTGTCTCCTGACCCACACTGGTGAGGAGCAGCAATGGAAATACGTGTGCAGCTACAACTGAGTGCAGCCATGGTGTAAATGGGGGCTTTACTAGGGACTGATTACCCCACCTGCAGATTGGAGCAAGCAAAATGAGACACAGAGATTTATCTCTAATGGTTTTGTGCTTTCTGCAATATTTGCATGTCTTGATCACCTTTTGCTATTRTAAAAGGTCAATTAAAAATAAAAAGGGTGATCTTGATTAGCTGGGCAGGTCCATTTCCACTGCAGCAGCATATGTTGTGGGTGTCTCTGGGGTAATTTTTGGAAAGCAAAATACTTGATGGTGCTGGGACTTAAAAGGCTCAATTTAGCTTCCGAAGTTAACACCCATTCWGTTCCTTTGTTTTGTTTGGAGTGCAGGGATTTGAGAATTCCTTGGTGTACTTTGACCACTGTGAATCAATTTCCCCAACTAAAAGGACCACAGAGTTGCTCAAAATCACTTTTAGTTTTGAGTGTTTCAAAATCTAAGTGAAGTCTTGACTCTGATATCTGCAGATTTTTAAATTGATCCTCAATTAATGGTAATTATCAGGTGCTGGATTTTGAATGTGCTGYGGTGTTAAATGGATAAATAGCACTAACATTAAACATGCTATTTTAAGGTGAGTTGTATTCTATTTTACATTGTAGTGTTTTTCACGTTTTTGTCTAGGAATACATTCTCTGACAAGGAATTTTCTCATGGTTCCTGTCCTTCCTTAACATCCTTSTCCTCTGTCAGGATGGCCTGCTCCAGAGCTGTGATTGCTTTGTGGTTATGTGTAAAAGAGATTTCCARTTCCTCTTGGGTTTTATGGGAGTAATGAAGGAATCCGGAAAATCAGATGTGGCTGATTAGCAGATTACCAGAGTCAGACATTTCAGCYACCTCTGTCAAATCCTGTCTGTTGGGGACTGTTACTCAGTGGGAAGTGGCACTGGAGTTTCATTACACCAACTAGGTCATCTCCACCTTCCAGCTGGGAATTGGAATTGCAGGTGGAACATGATGGGAAGCTGTATTGGTTTGGTTCTCAGAGGCAGTACTTCACAACTCCCGGTGAAAAACTGGTGTAGATGATAAATTACTCATAATTTATTAGCAGAAATATTGGTTTATATTTTCCTGACTTTTCAYTTCTTTGGGTGTTCTCTTAACCCAAGGAATTTTACTGGCTATTTGCAGTCCTKCTGATGACAATCCCAACAGAAATGAGTGATAAATCCGTTGCTAATTGCAGAATGGATATTTAAACCTCAGTTGTGACACAATGTGCAAAGTGCTGGTGGGCAAATCGCTTAAATTCTTATCTTTTTTTTTTCCCTCCAGCACATTAAAAGTTTTATTACTTATGGCCTTCAAAACTGTCAGTTCTTCTCAAAAACTGTAAATCCAAGTGGACTGATCCTAAACACACTGCACTTCACACCGGTATTCACTCCTACAGAGAATGAAAATTATATCTGTATTAGAAGCTGAAATTTATTTATATTCCACAGACTGTCTGTCAGACATGAATCTGGTAAAAATACCACCCACAACAGATATATGTCTGTAAGAGCCACATATGCCTTAAGAATTCTTTCACAAAGCCCTAACTGAATATATCAGCTGACTCTCAACTCTTTGATTTAGGATCAGGTTTTTTTTAAATTCTCTTGCTCTTGTCTTCCCTTTCTATTCTTTTCTGGTGCTTCTCTTTGAGCTTACAGGAAAAACTGCWTTGAAGGGCTATTTTTTATGATTTTCTTGCTAGAATTGAAACCATTTTCTTTACAGGGTAATGATTCTGCTCATAGCATTATGTATTTTCAGTAGCTGACTTGGCTCTCAAATTTGGATTAGACTGAATTTCCCATCAGTTTGGTAGTCTGATTCCCAACAGATCTCATATTTCATGTAATRTCTGACCCTCAGAGATCACCAGCCAAATGGGGGTCAGAGTTCAGATCTCTGGGTGATGGCCACTCCAGATTTAAAGTTCTCTGTTCCTTAAAAACGCTCATCAAAAATCTCTTTCTGTTCTGCAAAGCTTTGTGAAGYGGTGTAATGAAGCAGCCTGAGGATCAAAATGATTACAAAGATAGAAGTTGTCTGGTGGCAATGAGTGTGATTTACTTATTCTGGTGGTTGYAAATAGTGCTTTCTGAAATCTCAGCATCTTACTGAATTAACATTTGGGAAATTAGGTCTTTTAGAATAGAAAACCCAAATACACATAAAGTTTTCAGYGTCCTTCTTGATTAGGTTTTTTATGTAATCCGTTCTTGGCTTAGACAAAGCTAAAAGTACTTTTCTTCCTGCTCTATAAAACATTTATATGATATCTGGAGTAACTAATGCCATCAGTAGAAGGCCACTAGTTTTGGAATGATGTGCAGGAAGTGTTTGGTGCTGCAGAGTCAGTAAAGGCTTGAGATATGACAAGGGAACACCAAGAATAAAAATGACTTTGTGATTTCTGTACCTTACACTCATCACTGAGAATTAATCAAATAGACTTGGGCAGTACTTGTTTTCTAATGCTCTCTTGAGAAAGGGAAATGTATTTACTGGTTGGGGAGGAAACCAACCAGGCTGCAAATTTGTATTTCTTTTGGAATCCTGAAGGAATTATGGCAATGAGAAGTAACCTCAKGAAATGTTAACCTGTACTTGGTGTGGCATAGGCCTGTGTCAATTGCCAGGCATTTTCCCTTCCATAAAATCACTGACAGGGTCAGTAAGAGATGTACCTGTTGTGGAATCCACCTGCCAGCAAGACTTGCATCCAGTTAGAATTCAATACAGAAATCCTATGTCTGTTATATCCTTTGGAAAAACACMGCCAGTTGTTCTTAGAGCTTCATAAGAGAACACAGTTCTCTCTCCAGCATATATGCCAATTAATTCAGAGTATCTTGTTCATCACCTGCCTGTTTCAGCAAATATCCTGCTCTCTCAACAGCAGGAGGAAGCCAATGCAGGAGAAATCTGGATTTCACCAAAGGAAGCTTGGCATAAGCTGCCATGATAGAAATAAATGCAGGAGATGTTTTATTTGTGAATGGTTCCCTCACTCGGGCGATGTTGTTTCCGTTGGCTCCAGCAATGTCAAGGCCATTGATGATGAAAGTTCTGAACTGTTTTTCCCCATTGCTTGGAAAATTGTCTCTCCCTCCTCCCTCCCTCTGTCCCTTCCCTCCCCAGCCAAATCCCTGCCAAGCAAGCAGCTGTGAGCAGAATTTCTCAGCAAGATGAATTTGAATTTTTACATGCTCTGTGGGACAGGATACCCAAATACAGGTTTGAGAGGGTCACACTTGAGGGGTGCAAAGGCAGAGTTTCTGCAGGTGCARGAAATGGAAGAGCCTTTGAGGTGTCTTATTAAGTTAAAGAATACAGGAAAAAACCTAAAAATGCATGCCAGGTGCATTTCTCAGTGATTTTTGGTACCTCAGTCTGAGGGAGGTAATGGCTGCAAGTTTGAYGTCCCAGCTGTGCATCAAAGCCAGACTAATGCCCGAGAGTTCTGCACTGGTATCTGAGACTCTGACTTAAGAATGGCAGGATCTGCTCTGTACAAGTACAAACTCAAATGATTCTTTTTTAACTTAATTTGGGCAGACATCCTTATAAAAGCTTCCCATCAAATTCCATGCACTTTGTTTCTGCCAAGGATTTTTTTTCTGGAGTGTGAAATCAGTCTGAGGCTTCTGTGAGGTTTATTTTTCTCAAGGAAAATAAGTGAAGGATGTGAGTATGCAGAAAATATGGGCACCTATTTAAAGCCATATAATATTTTCCATGCTTGCAGGGAGAATTTTCATTTGCTTGCAATTTTGACAAGCTCAAACCCGAAATTTTTCCATTACATTTCCTGCCTTTTATATTATTGTTAATATTACATCTGGAGGGGAGAAAATGCGCTTAAATGTRAACATTTATGTGCAAATAAAATTTGTATGCAATTCATGACCAGAGTAATTGTGCTAGATGCACATTCCTCTGCTGTAGCTATAGTGCCTGTAATAGTAATGTTGTATTACAAACTAWTATAAACTTGTAATGTTTTATTACATTTGATATGTAGTATTTCATATTCTTGTCCAAGTGAGACTCCAGTTTATCAAGGCAGAGATTTTTGTGTCTGATTTATGTAACATTTTTAACGTCCACAGCATTTTATTTTGGTTTTCATTCAGGTAAGAGAGGGCGGAATACTGCAAAAGGATATGGAAAAGTCTGTTTGCAATTAAAGGAACGCTAATTGCACTTCAGGGACCGTGTGTAAGATACACTGGTCTTTCCCACGGCCACACCCTGAGCATATGATCTTCAACTGAATTCATGGAAACATTCACACTGCTTCCTACAGATTGCAGCTGGCACTGTGTGTGAAGCTCTGCCTGGCAGGGAGCAGAGGGGTTTCTGTGATAGTGTGGGATGCAGACGGGATGTGCCTGAGGAGAGCCAGGCACACAGAGCCAGCGCAAGYGGGAGATGTGGCGCTGCCCTGGCCCCAGGCATGGCAGGGAGGGCTGTGCTGACCCTCAGATGTGTGGCTGTGGCTCTCAGACTGTGCCAGACAAATTTTCAGCTCCCCCACTTGCTGCTAGTTCAGACTTTTCACAGCAGCAGAGGCTCTGCAAGCAGGATTGTTTCAGTGGCACAGAATCACTTCTCTGCTAAGAGCATGAAAATGGAACAGGGTGTCAGCTGAAGTATATAGACTTGTGCCTGTCCAGTTTTCAGCATTGTTACTCTCTTATATTTCAAAATGTGAATTAAGGCTTCAAGGTGCAATGGCTGGACAAAGCCATTTGAAAGTTAGAAAAGGCTTAGCTTCCTATTTTCAGGTAAGGATTATATGCAATTTCAGGTGGAAGGAATTTTGCCTAAGTGCAATTTCAGAAAAGATATAGAAGTGTATTATTTCAGTTAGTGCTAAAGATTTCTACTTAGACTAAAAGACTGAGCTCAGGAAAAAAGAAATTGCTCTTTTAAAAGTAAGTGCACATTGACAATGATAGTTCATAAAGATCAACACTCAAGTATGTTCTAGGTGGTTGAAAATGGCTTTGCCTGTCCAAAGGGTCATAAGTGCCCTTTGGGGGATTGGATGTAGCAAAACAAGCTGARACTCTCAAGTTTATTTATACTGGTGCCAGTTATTTTTTGCCCTCTGTGTCCAGATCAGAATGAGGAATACTGAGAGGGGTTGCTGCAGCCACTGGGTAGCAGTTTGCATCTGTTCCRAGGATCTCATTTTGTTAAGCTGGTTTGTTAATTGCCCTGATCCTGTTATTGACTTTTAAACTGACAACATCTCTAGCAAAGTGTTTTTCTCCCGGATGCTTCAGCCCATGTCAGAGTTTTGCTTATGTCAATATTCCTGTGGATGTGGCAGGGTGTGGATGGAGCTGAAGGTAATTCCCATTCAGAAGAATTAGAAATTATCATGGGTAACACTTTCCTCAGTTTGCCAAAGCTAATGTTAACTCAGATTGACAGAAAATAATGTTAATGCAAAATATCATTTGCTTCAGCAATATCTTGGTACACATCATCTGAAGGAAATGTAGGCAGAGGATGGGAAAACTTTCTGTCACTGCCTATATTATGGCTGCCTTAAGATGACTTCTGCATCTAGTCTGTGAGGAGAAATAGATAGATATCTCCCTGTATATATGATAAAAATGAAGGCTCTGGTTCTAAAAGTAAAGAGAAATGCTTTGTTGTTGTTTTTGTGTTCTTAGTCTGCCCTTAGGGGATGTGCATCCCTAATTTTCTTCCATTAGGGGTCATTCCCTTTGCCCTCCTCTGGGTGGACCCCAACAGGTGCATATACCAATTTGCAGGCATAGAAAAAGATACAGAAGGTAATTTCCTTCCATACTGTTGAGATTTACTACCTCTGGTTTAACTTTCTCGAGTCTCACAGACTCCTTWACAGCCTGTGTGAGCCTGGCTTAAACCATTTGTTGTTAAATTGCCATTTTAGTGATGCAAAGACATAGGAAAGATGGGGAATATCTGTATCTAATTAAAGCAAAGGAGGCAAGCTGCACACCACTAGAATTCAAAAGTTTGGTTTTGGCTGCTGCTTGTTCTTGGCTTTTCTACAGGATGGAATAGAAGTTTTGATACTTTAGCACAGTATAACATGTATTGTCTAATATTCAAAGGGTGAAATATTCCACAGCTTGCACTTTTGACTTCTGGCATGTGAAATTTTAAATTTAAGAGGAAATGTTCTGAACTGTGGTGACTTAGCTTGACCTGGTAAAGGCTTTGAAGTAGCTGGTGGTTTGTTTTAAATAAGTACACCAAACTGAATTTTTCTAAAGCTGCCTTAAATTTAYGTGAAGTTTTTTGGACTAGTAAATGCATCTGAAATATCTAATGAGAGAAAATTTAAATATTTGGCGTGAGCCTTCCATCTGAAATTTCATCCTTAGCCAGACTAAAATTATTGCCAGTGAAAGCTGCCTTGGGGATATTTTAGTTCTTTGTYCTGTGTTTTGGGGTTTTGTTTGGTTGTTGTTGTTTGGGGTGCTTTTTAAGTAAAAGAAAGAAGTGCAACACAAAATCAGAAGTCTATAATGTTTCTGACATTYCCATGAAGAGTTTATTGCTACATTTTGTTCATCAGTTCTGGTCAAGTCATTGACCAAAGGTGAACCCAAAGTTGGGACACTGGTTCTGATGCATTGGCTGCACCAGCACTTTGTTTATCCTGGCAAAAGCAGTTCCCTTTCCTGGCCACCTGCTCCCTCCCCATCCTGCTCTGAGCTGCTGCTGTGCCACAGACCTCCTGAAAATTAACAGTTGCATTAAAAAATCTATTTTGAAACTTTATCGCTTTAGTTAGAACTGAATGAGAATATATTTGTGCATAAATATTCACACTTCTAAATTCTAAATTTACTGAATTCACATTTAGATTCTAAATTTGAAATTAAAGGAAACTGGTGTAAAACCTGTGACTTTCATAGGATGTGCTCAGCTGCCAAACTGTGCTGGGGCCAATGAGAAAAAACCTGAGTAGCAAACTGAAAAAAACAAAAGTCCTGGTACATTTTGCTTAACCCATTTTCCCATTGCCTTGTTCTGACCTCGAGAAAAGTCTTTGAACTGTGGCAATRCTGTTCTTGTAAAATTAGCATGTGTTAATGAAGAAATAACAAAACTCAGCCAGTTGAGAAAATTCATGTCGTAAACATTTTCACAAAGGAACCTTTGGATCTCTTTTGGGTCATTGCTTGGTAAACAGCATCAAGCAGAGTCACTCAGATAAAAAAGGCACTGCCTGAAAGGGGCACACAGAGCAGCAGCAGGCTCTGCAGCTTGGAAGGAGCAGTGGCTGGGGAAAAACCCCACTGCAGCATCTCAGCCAGGGGTGTTACACAAGCCCTAAGGTCTGTCTGATGAATTCATAGATTCATACTGCCTTTGCTTTAATTCAAAACAGAAGTAATTTTGCTTGAAGGGGGGGAAATTTTCTTTGGAGGACTATACTGTGTTTTTCACATATATTGTAGGATTTCTGATGTTGAAAGGGACCACGAGGCTCATTGAGTGCATCTCTCTGCTCCTGCCAGGACTACCTRAAATCAAATCCTATGGCTAAAAGTMTCATCCATATATAAATGTATCTAGGTAACAACACGTACATAGCTAGTAACAAAGTGGGAGCTCTCCAGCTTGTTAATASCATGAAATCCATGCTATCCCTTTTATTTAAATAGCATGTCAATTGGAACATCCATGCCACATCACAGCAGTTGTTTTGGAAGAAGTAAAATTTCAGGGAAGTTTATTTGGATATATTTCAAAGCCATTTTWAAAATTACTATAACAGGAATATAATACAGTTTTTAAAAATTAAAAAGGGAAGTGCCAAAGCTATATCACCTTGATCCATCAGTTATTAGAATTTAATAACTCACTATTCTACCATCACCTTCCTTTCTGTTAATAGCTGTTTCTGGGATGTTTGATATTRGATTTTTACAGATAACTTCATTCAGCAGAGCAGCTTCCCTTTAAAACTGCTTTGTGCTTGAGGGATTGCTCTGGAATGTCAGTGCTGTGGCTCCCAGAACTCTGAAGTGAACATGGTGAGTTGTGCCTGGCAGCATATGTGGCTATGCTGATGGATTTTAGGCACAAGATACAGCTGGTCAGGGCTATGGGGTGAAAAGGGTTAACCTTGTAAAATAAGGATAACAGTGTGCTTACACAATAGTAGTCAAATAGCACTGGAAACTGGAGGCATTGAGAACTATAAACTGTTAGAAATCACAGTTGCAGCTCTTGACAGCAAAGCCCCACCAGTCTTTTGGTAAAGATTTTATTTTGCCAGAATCTCTCTTGCCTTCCTTTAACAACTAGTTCCTCAGGAGATACAAATAATTTTACTTTGCATCAATATTTTTAAAATTCCTATGCTGCATTCCTTTGGCAGGGTTAGATACCCTGCTGACTTGTAACTAGGACCCTCAGTGAGTCCTGGCCMTTCTTCCACATGGCATTGCACCATCTCTACTCCTGGATTCATGTGTCCTGAAGTCAGTAGGAAGTTCATAAGTTTAGACAAGGAGGGACAGAGCCTTCATAATTTATAGGATAGAATGGAAAGCACAAGGGCCAGGAGAAGACTTTTCAACGTAAAATCAAGGAGGAAATACYCTTACTGTTTTTATCAGTGGAAATCCTCTTTTAAAGAGCCAAAATTGGTGTGATGGATAAAACCACAAAAAATCTCTTCTGCATTCTGCTGTGTGGAGAGGAGAAATGTTGACCAGGGGCAGAAGTAGCAGAATATGCCAGGGGAAGAACCTTGTAGACATTCCCTCCTCCAAAATCTTATTTGGAGAGCTTTGTTGTGGTGGCACTTTCTGCTCAGTTGTTTTTTGGTTGGTTTGGATTTTAACTGGACCGCCTCAAAGTAACTTGCAATGTCATCCTCACCTGTGAGCTGCTCAAAGAAGTGTTAGAAAATAGAGGAAAACTAGCACCACTAGCACTCTGTCATAGGTTCTTGCAACTTCATGTGTTATTGGAACTGGCCACGAGTGTTGCCAGTTACTGCTAGTAATTTCTGTTGGGTGCAGGTGACAAAACTTATCTGAATGGCTGCCAAAAGCTATTCATGGGAAGAAGCACCAGGAGTAATTTAATCTGTGTAATCTCATATGCAGATGGTTCTGCAATCTCTGAGGCCTCTGACATGCAGCCAGAGTGATGCAAAAACAAAAGCAAAAAGTGTGCTAATAAAGAGAATGCAAGATGTGAAACATCTCAGTGAGCCAGTCCAAATTTCCTGCTTGCACAGACCTGCACCAKGAGCCCAGCACATGGCCCAGGAATTAAACAGGACTTTGTCCTGCTGAGCTGAACTGCCACCTGCACAGGGAAGGTGCTGTAGAATAACTCAGGGATAAATTGGGATATGCCACTCTGTCTTTTTATTTCTTTTAATCCTCAAGAAGACAGTAAATGCCATTGTGCCACAACTTTTTCGTAGGAGAACCTCCAGGAAAGAAAGGTAGAGAGAGAATGTTTGTGTTTTATGAGGGAGAATGTATTTTATTTACCTTTACTTTAAAGCTTCATGATTATCAGGAGAATGGAGTAATTCCCACACATTCAGCTGTGAGCAGTTATGGTATGCCATTCAGCAGTTTGTTCAAATCCTGGTGGAAGTGATTCCCTCAGAAAAAAAGGCAGATTACCCAAATAGGAAGATTTCCAAACTGCCTTGCACTGTTCTCTAATGTAAGTGTGGAGATTTTGCAGCCCATGTCCAGGACTCAGTGGATCTGGTGTGTGTTACTGCTTGGCTGGTGCTGCCCACTTGTGAAGCCCTTTTAGGCAGAGAAGTATTTCCCAGAAAGTTTGTGTGACTGAAGATACAACTGGATGCTCTATCTGGAATTCCATTTGAGGCTACTAGTTTTGTTGGTTTGGGGGAGTTTTTTATTACCAGTGCAGTTTGAACAGAAATTCAAATCAGGGACGCTTTGAAAAGTATTGGGCATTTTCCAACTTCTTGTTTTTGCCTTTATGTTGGGCTGAAATAACCAAACACTGCCTGAGGTTTTAAATACTTCAAGTTGTATGCCTGCCTCCAGAAAGAACCAGARGTAGCAAAGGGTCAAGAAAATGCCCATTCTGACCCCATTTTCAGATGAAGGTTATATATCTGTATGCAAACATGTTCAAGTCCTGTGTGACAAGGCTACAGCACACTGCATGGTAAATAATTTACACAGCACAAGTTTTGTGGTTTTCTCTTTGTTGTCATTGGGAATGGTTGTGTTGTTGACTTCTGGGCAARTTAAAGATTACTAATTAGTGAAAAATGTTTGGGCATTTTTGAATGGGCCTGCAGTGCCATAAGCAGGCTCTCCCTCCTGTCCCACTCCCACAGAGTTGCATTCTCACTTGAAGTCAGATTTGAGAACTGCTTGAGGTGGAAGCTGCCTTTACGAAATGTGGTTTTCAAGTTCAAAAAATGATTTTTGTTTTTCTTTTTAATGACTGCTTTTTTTAACCCTTTTACTGTATGGTTGAAAGGGGAAGTGTCTGGAGCTCAGCAAGGGTGCCACTTACTCCTGGGAGGATGGGGAAAAGTTAAAAGTAGAAACAGCTGATGAGGCAGGATGGCTCTGTAGAGAAAGCAGGAGGAAGAGAAATGGGAACATCTGATAAAGCTATACCAGTGGCTATTTTGGCTAAGYCCAGCTTGCAGTTCCTTTTTAATTCCTCATCCTTCAGTAGGTGTCACTGCTATCAGTGACAARCACAGCATAGGCCTTGGCAGTATCWTTACTGGCAGCTCCTTTTTTGTTGTTGTTTTGTTTTGTTTATTTTATCCCAGTCTTCACTAAATGCACAAACATGCACCGGAAACAAAAACGGTTTTTCAAAGATCTGGAAGATCTGACCTACTGTTACAGTTCCCCATTCTTTTATCTCTGGTGTTGCCTTTTAGTGGGAAAATACTTCAGCCAGAGGACTGCCAGACTCTGTTTCAGTCAATGCCTGCCTTGTAAATCCCAGCCCCACTGGCCTTTGTGCAAATTCCCACTGTCACTGAGTGGAGTCAAGGGATTCATTCAAGACACTCAGGTTAATCTCAATCCAATACAGTTCTTTTCTTTGCCCCATGATGGACTTGCCAGATTTACAATAGCAGAACAGCTTGGGAAGCATCATTATTTGAGTGCACCTAAGAATGGTCTCTTTTCAGTATTAATTTCTTGTGTGCCTAATACCTCCCAGGTTTGAGAGGGAAAGAACTTCCAGAGAATTAGTCTTGGTTTGTGTCTCATCAGAGCAGATGATTAATAAAAACAGCCTGACTTTCTTAGCAGCACTGGCTTGCTGCCTCAGTCAGTGGAATATATTGCTGTCCATCCCTAAGAAAGTTCTTGATTTTCCTTGGAAAGGTCTTGTCCAGACTAACTGGAATAAATGTTGAGTGAACGAATTCATGTAGTGATGCAAGAAATGCTTTCCTGCAGTTCAAACAGGAATCTGAATGACCTTCATCCTGCATTTTATAATTAAGTCCATAAGTAGTGATGTCTAGAAAAGGGCAGTGGTTGGGGATTTTTTCTCTCTACATGTTAGCAACTGAGAGAAATGAGTGGAAAGCATGGAATGCATTATAGGCTTGACTTGACATTTTATCTCCTGGGAAGAGTTAATAATTTATCAGCAGATACTGGAGCAGTTGGTGGGAAATGTCTACAGAACCACTAGGTATGAAAAGACTTGGACCATTAAAGGAACTGAGCTAAGAGATGACTTCTGATATTGTGAAACAGAAATAAACTTGGACTCTGAATCAAAGCAGATCATTTCTGCCTTTGTTTATATGATGTTCTATCTTGTAGATAAATTAAAATAAGCAAGGCTAAGTGAGAGCAATATACAAACATGCATTTTAAATTTTTCATCCAACATTTGTTTTAGCATAAGGATTTTTGGAACTATTGTAGAGAAAATTATTTTGAACTCTTGTATACATGTATAGAAAAACATACACTAAATTATTGTTGCTATTTTCTAGTTGTGGTTCATCTCTTGGCTTGTCCTGTGTGCATCATTTGTGGGTTTTAACCCTGCACAGATGTGCTTTGTCATACTTGGGAGAGAAAATATTGGTGAATTACTTTACAGTAAGTTATTAATTCCAATTTCCTTAAAAGGTCAGGGTTTTTTCTCCTAGGGAAACAGACACAGCTGTAAATGAATGAAACATGTGATAAGTTTGAATTAATCACACTTGCCCCCAGTTTTCATGCAGAATTGAGCTCATATTGCCCTTCTGTTAATTTAGATATATTTTAGATATCTSGTTTTAGTCAAGCCTTAGTCACTGCACAAAGATATTTAAATTTATTCTTTAGCTAGCAGATAAGGGCTTTAAAATTATCTATTCACTTTAGTTCTTACCATGTGGATTTTCCAGGCAATTAGTAGCTCAAACCAAGGATATATTTCATATATGCTAATTGGTCTTCCTCGAAGTGTTTGAAGATCCTTCAGATTTGAATTTCAGCGTCTCACCTGTGCAATTTGCTGCAGTGTTCCAGGATTGCATGCCRCTGGTAAAAATAGAAGGAAGATTATGGATTCAACTTCAGTCTGGGTTAAACRGGCACAGCTGATTTTACAGCACTTTCCTTGTCTTTGCAGCAGGCTGTGCAATAAACAGCAGTGATTTCATATTTAGTAGTTCATATGTCCTACAAGAAGCTGTTTGTTGTACTCTAGTTGTATTAGGAGGACCCAGTCCCAGCATAAAAGCAGAAGAGTTTGATGTTGAATGTTTGCTTTTTGTGATTGGGACAGGGGTGAAATGAGCTTTTTGTACCATAATCTGTGGCTGCCAGTGTACAGCCAATTGTTTGTCCTCCCCCATTCTCTCACAGCACTTCACTGCTGGAAGAGAAAACTTCCAGAGACAGAGCAGGTGTGCTGTGAGGGAGATGTGGCTTGGCCAGGGGGCAGGTGTGTGTGTGGCACAGCACCCACTGCCCTCTGGATGCTCTGGCACTGGGCTCTCTGGGCTGGGTGAGGATTTTGGGTGTGCAAAGATTGTGTCTTAAATCAGTGTGAGAGCTGGAGTGAATKCATCTGTACCAGGGAGCTAAGCTCATGCACATGTTCCTGCTTTTATTTTAGCTGAGAATAGCTTCATTAATGCTGCTGCAATGAGATACTCGGATTTTGGAAATGTGGTGAAGTTGTAATAACTAAACTGAGTATGCAGAGCTCTTTTGCCACAATGCAATCAGAAGAAAAGGTCTTACCTCAGTTCCAGGCTCAGCTTCATGATCTTCTCAGGATMCTTCAGGACACTGAAATATTAAAAAAGACTCCTTGACATTTCCCTTCCTTTTGAGGCAGTTGTCATGGCAGGGTTACACTGAATAGATGGTTTACACGCTTCATAATTAATTGTGTATATTTTATGGTTTTGGTGAGTTTTTCACTTCAAGAATCAATTCCAAGAAGAGTCTGCAGTGTAAGGTGGTCATATCTGGCTTGGGTATTTGTGTTTTCTTCTAATGACAGATAAAGAAACTASAGCTTCTGCAGATACAGAAACTAACTTGCAGCTCACAATGAATTCTTGCATTGCTACTGTCACCCTTGCAAAGCTGGMAGTTCAGGATGAAGTGGCTTCTCACTAGATCAGTTATTCCAGAAATGGCAAAGTTAAATATCAGGAGGTGGGAAGAAAATGGGAAACAAATGTGTGTGTTTGAAAGTCTGAGTGTATTTGAGGGAACCAACCTGCAGTTTGCTGTGGGCTCCCAAAAGCAGAGATGGCCAGAGTGCAGTTTGTGTCTGGGGCTGCTTGCTCTGGTGTTGGTGGCAGGGAACAAACCCTCTGAAGGTGTTGGTTGAGGCACTGGAGGCAGCAGAGCAGGAAAACCCTGCTGCTGGAGCTCAGTGCTGGGGAACTGAGTGCCTTGTTTTGGTGCATCCCTGTGTATTTCACATGGCATCACTGTGCATGAATAGAAATGGAGAGCGCCTCCATCAATTTGTCCTAGTTCAGAAATAAAATGTGAAACTCTTTTATCAGTGCTGGCTTTCATTAATTTCTATTCTTTTTTCTTCTATTGCAGTTTGAGTTCATTCAGCTACAACATAAGATTGACTGCACCAGATATAAAAATGACAAAAATCTGGATCACAGTTTTGCTGCTCTTCTCATTGGTTACTATGGTGAGTCTTATGAATTTTTAAAGTCACTTCCAGCTTTTAACAACCCTGTGGAGAGTACCATAGAAATTATTAATATGGAGGCACAGAAAGAGCTAATCTTGTGTTCAGATGTAGCATCTGCACAACAGGATCTTTATCWATCTCCTGTTGTCTGTTAAATTCCTTTGGCAAAGGAACAGATGTAGTTTTACCTCTGCTGAATCCAGCATATTCTCTGCTGGCTCAGAACAGTAGCAGTGGACAAGTGACACAGAGGCAGTACCCTGCAGACCCCAGGAAGAGCAGGAGGAGACAACTGAGATTCAGAGATATCCTCAGAAATTGTAATTTCATCCCTTGTACRGCAGTGGTGCAGTGTTTCAGTCTGCAGCTTTGTTTTTCTGTGAAGCTTAGTAGCTTCCCATAAAATATTTAATTACTGTTAAAAATGCACTTAACAGGTTCAGATTTTGGTTACAATCAACTTTACTAAGATTTTTAAATTTTTAATTTTACTAACTATCGAAGTGGATGTCTTGTCTTTTGAATAACATTCTCTGTTCTGAGGGTTGACTTCATGGTTCACCAGCTTACAGAGAAACCAAACAGCTCTGRACAAGCTAAATGCTTCAGTGCAAAAAGTRTATGGAAGGTCTTTTTTTGTAAAGRATCATTTTGRGCCTGACTGAAATGCCTTTTAGACTAAAYTTTGATATATTTCACTGGACTTYAGAAAAGTTGTTCATATGCYTCTGACTGTCTCAATGCTTTCCATGCGTSTTGCCATTCTTCTTTACAAATCTTGCCAATCGTTCCTACCCTATGCTCACTCAGGAGATGTTTAACAAGATTCAGTAGTAAGAATTGCCAGAAAAACATAAAATCATATTGTCAGTAATAAGATTGAAAGATCACTCTCTTTCGGTAAAATAATGTTTAATGTACAATATTTGAAAAGATTGATGTTGAAAAAGTTTCTGTTGGAGCTTGTTGGTTTGCTAAAAGAAGTGTTTTTCCTCTTAGTTTTTTGCCACTGCTTCTCCGGCTGAAGGACAGCAGAACTCCACAATGGACTTTGCCCAGCTGAGTGTTACRAGGAATAAAATCATGACAGCACAGTATGAATGCTACCAGAAAATCATGCAGGACCCTATTCACAAGAAAGAAGGTAGAGATTGCYTTCTCATCGGGTTTTACTAATAAGTTGTCAACAGATATTATTACAGTAATTCAGGGTCCTTTGTTTATATTAATTTCTTACCTTGCTAGCAATTCTTTTTCAGGTTGTAGCATTATTTTCCCAATTTTGTAAACATCAATTTGGGATGCATGAAGTARTCTGTTGTACTATCTGCCCATAGCACCACTTCAGATATAACACAAAGCTTTTCTTTCTGATGAAATAAGACAATGTTAATTTAAGTATATATCTAAATTTAAAAATCATGACTAATTGATCTTACCCCCTTATTTCATTTCATGCTCTTTTTATACCTCTGTCTGCCTGGTCACATCTGCCTTTAAAAATTGTAATTATATTAATCCACACAGTTTCCCTGCTCWGAGGGCTGTGCTGGTGCCATTACTGCTTTTCCTGATAAGTCACTCAGGCTGACCTCAGCCACCCCACCTGTTGCTGTATTCATTTGAAAGCTTCTGGAAATGCTGAGTGGATTTTGAGGCAAGGAAAGGTGAAATTGTGTTCTTCTACAAAGAGATTTTTCTCTTCTGAAATGATTCTTTGGAGGAGCTGAATGCCTGGAGGTCGRGAGTGGATACAGACATCGCAATGTAAGCTCATGCCCACAGCATAAGGGGCCTCACAGCTTCAGAAGGATCTGCACAAATTGCARACTGTTCACATGAGGAGGAATTACACAGTGTTAGAAAGCTGCAGCCTTTGAGATGGGGACATTAATCAGCCTTTAAAAGAAAACTGAAGCTCTTCATAAATAATAAAAACATCTTGAAATTTGTAAGGAGGCACTGTGTCATTGACTTTTGGGAAAGAAGCTGTTTGTAAAATGCCAGCTCATTCTCAAGGAGGTTTGTTTAGATGTTGAAATGTGTGTGAGCAATGAGGCMCTGGAACAGGCCCTTGAGGGACACTGGCTTCCCTGTTCCTGGGGCACTTAGGGAAGTGTTTTCCACAGTGGCTGCTGCAGGCTCAGCCCAGCCTGAGGCAGAGCAGCTGGGGCTGCCTCCCAGCCAGCCTTTCTCCTGGCTTCTGTGTTTTCTATGAACAAGCAAACACATGTACAGGCTTGGTGTACACCCAAAATACAAATAAATTCAGTAAAGCTGTCTTTGAAAGARTGAGGCTCTTGGCTAAGGTACATTATTGAGTATGAATCAATTTAGGAGGTTTTGCCCACCATGTTTTAGATCTGAGGTTTGCCAGTTGTAGGTGTAGGCCATTTCAAGGTGAAGGAGAGAAGATTTTGAAATGTGTTCAACGAAATGTATGTATAAGGAACTATCTCTGTTAAGTGAAGTTTTAATCAACCACTGCCAAATCTTTTCTCTTTTTTTCCCCATTGCTGCAAACCTACCTTACCCAGTCCTACACCTTACCCTTGAAAGCCCATTCTGAAGCAGGAGTTATTTTATTGCCAGGCCTCTCTCTGTTTGCAGGTCCTTACTGCAACAGGACCTGGGATGGCTGGTTGTGCTGGAGCGATGTTGCTGCTGGAACCGTGTCGGTCCAGCGTTGTCCYGACTACTTCCAGGATTTCAACCCATCAGGTATGAGTGCATGGACTTCTGCATCACTGTATTTCTCGTTGAAATGAGAGTCTGGGGGCTTGCTGTTTCTTGTTTGCCTCATTCAAGTCATTAATGCTCCAGGATTTCAGAAACTCAAGATTTGTTATTGGCATTTYCTTTTTATCTCATAGAAAACTGACAGGTTACTTATTTTCTTTTCTGAGCTGTGTCCCTGAGGGATTCTGTAGATTAGCAGTGGGAATTGAAGTTAGATCACAATTTTTTCTTCTTAGAGATGAGCTTTTCTGACAGACAAGAAGAAATATGACTTACTGCTTTACCTCAGTTTAAGAGTTGAAGTTAACAAAGAGTTTCTCCCACTTGGAATCATTTCCTGTTTCTATGGGCTAAGCTTTGTGAGCATATGGAAAATGTCATGGATTTCTTTGTATTTCCCAGGATATTTTCATGCCTCTATTTGATGATAGAAATCATTGTTTCCAGCAATTTTCCAGTTTGATTCTTTGAGCAGTTTTGCTATTCATGTTTTCCTGCCTGTCCAATACTAATTTATCCTGGTAGGATGTTAGTTCGGTTTCCATCTTTGTTGTTAAGCAAGCCATTTAAATATTCTTGTCACTTCATCTGGTAGTTCTCTAACAGTTAGCTCAATGTATTTTGATATTTAATGGATTGGAGAGGGAAAATCTATTTGTTTTCTTAAGGAGAATCACATCATCGGTCGCCCTTGCCAAGCAAAAGCAACAGCCTCAAGTTTCTCAGAATTCATAGTAACAAGCAAAGTCTCTCTAGTCATATTAATAAAGCTGTCATGTGTTTGCCAATCTTTATTAAATGCTTGGCATCAGGAGAGAGAATTTCAGTGCTGACTGTTGTGTTTTTCTTTCACTTTTCTTCTTTTGTTTTTCGTTCCATCAACTTTGATTGCAGAAAAAGTTACGAAGATMTGTGATCCAAATGGGAATTGGTTCAGACACCCAGAAAGCAACAGGACCTGGACAAACTACACCCAGTGCAATAGCTATACTCATGAAAAAGTGAAGGTAGGAGAGGAAGGAGTGCATGGTACCCACGTCAAGAAACYGACCTGAGAATCTTTACAAGTTTCTCTGTATCAAAAGTAGGCTCTGTACTTGTGTGGGTCTGTGTATGGACGCTATTTCTACAGACTTCAGTTTACCTTGAACATGCCCATTCATTAAAGGATTTAGAAAAAGAAAAACTAAATCTCTGAATGACCTCTTAGAGTCATTTTGTGATATGTGAGGATACAGTGGGCAAAATTGCATATTTTGCCCTGTTCCCCAACTCTGTGTCCACTAATATTCCTTATGTTTATGAAACATTCAGTCATGAGAAGAAGCAGTAAATTGAAATTGTGAATTCCCAAGAACCAGGAATACAAACCACAGACCAGGACAAGCTGTAAGTTAATTTGGACCTCATGTTAAGTTCAGTAGTAGCAGACGGTGTCAAGAAGTCTGACCTGTAATAGTTTCTAACTGCCTGCCCCATTGCTCTTGAGTGCCTTAGGGTACTTACCTAAAAACCATATTGGGCAAAAGCTGGTTACAGAGGATAAGGAATATTGCTTTTTCTCAAATCATGAGACTTTGATTTTGGTAATGGCAGTTTAGTTCTATTAGCAAAATTGCCATAATTCATTGATTCTTGCTGATATTGTGCTGGGAATGGAAGATATTATTCAGAAAGGAGCAGATCTATGACAATCCCTCTTTATGAATAGTGAGGTGGTTCCCCTCAGGCTGTTTTGCCAGCATATTTCAACTGTGTCACAAATCCGAAGCTGCTGTATGGAATAACAGCTCCAAGGACAGCCTTGCTGCAGTTGTGTGTTCTGCTCAGCAGCAGCATTATCTCCTCACTGTGCCTGGAAGGTGGGTGGGACACTGCACAGTAACTGGGGCTGTTGTGCTTTGTAAATTCTCATTTTTACTGCCCTCAGCAGTGCTCCCTGCTGTACCACTCCCTTGTGCCTGTTCTGAAGTGTGGGGCAATCTCTAAATCCTTAAAATGCACCTCTGCCTAGGTTGGCCACTGAGTGAGGGGGTGGTACAGGATAGGGACCTGTCCCAGAACAGCTGTTGTCATTTATGCATCTCAAATTTTAGCATTTTGGGGTAACACTCGCTTTTTCTCMCATTGTTCACTTTCCAAATTTCACAATAAGTTCCATTTATACCTATTGCATTGATGTTTGTTTGTTTTTTTAAGGAAGCTATCTCATTTTAAAAAATAATTGTAATTTAAAAATTTCTAGCGCACATCAAGACTTACCTTTGTGTCATCTTACAACCTACTTAAAGCTTTACSTCTAATCTTTTTATCATTTTTTTAATCTCAAAAGTCAGTATRTATAGCAAGCTGCAATTACTCTGTTGTAACTTGGAATGAGAAGTTCAGGGGATACGCAGAGTTTGCAGTATGTGAGCATTTAGATGTGCTCTAACTCTCCTGATGGAATGCAGAATTGTGCTTTACTGTGAGAGTATAAGGTTCAACCTGAAAATCTTCATTTCCTCATGTGTCAAATGATAACCTTACATTTAATGCAGCAAGGGTTKTTTGCAAGACAGGTCCCATGACTAAAACAAAGGTTTGCTACTTTCTGATAATTTTTTTTAGTAAATTAATATATTAGCTACAAGAATGAATGATAACATGAATATATTCCAAATATTAAATCACCAGTTCCTTTTTATATTAAATCACCAGTTCCTTTTTTTTAACCTTTTTTACCTACCCAGAGTTTCATAATTCCATAATTGGTAGCAGGCTTATTTAACATAAATAGTCATAATTATGTTTCAATATTATGTTAACATAATAGTCTTCACTATTTTTGAGTTATTGTCAATTTTTTTCATGCCCTTCCTGAAATGCTCAATAAAAACTGAATTTCCAGTACCATAATCATAGTTCACTTTGAAGGAAGTGTCTTTAAATGCTGAGAAAATACTTGTTCCATCATTACCTGAAATGGTTTTGTTTTGTTTTTTTGTCCTTATTAGTACTATAGTCACTTTCACTGCAAGAAGAGATGTATAAATATGTGCTTTATCAGCAGTAGCTCTGTCTGAATCACTTGGCTTTGTTTTTGTCTTGCAGACTGCTCTGAACTTGTATTACTTGGCCATCATCGGACACGGGCTTTCAATTGCATCACTTCTGATTTCTCTTGGCATATTCTTTTATTTTAAGTAAGTATCTTTAAAATCCTTCATCAAATCCCAGTGGTTGCCACAATCCTGGTTTCAGTGCTTTGGAACACCAGCCATCCCAAATAAAATTAGATGGAGCAGTAAGGTGAAGAAAGCCAGTRTAAAGGTTTGCCATTGGACTTTATATTGTAACAAAAATGCAGGTTTATTTCCTCAGAAATCTAAAATCAAAAACCTGCAACCCACAACCTGTAGAATATATTGAAAATAGGAAATGGGAAAAGGTTTGTGATGTCTGGATTTTTATTGACAAATGACAGTATGATACTGGGAATTGGACACAGTGATCCTTGTGGGTCTCTTCCAAGTCCGGATGTTCTATGATTCTGTGTTATGCCAAGCATCAACTGGACTAAAGAGCAAGTGGAAACCAAAATAGTGATGACATTTGATAGGTACAGTAACATTCCAAAGTGGTACTCAAAAAATATGACAACTGTAAGGGAAGTAGGGCTAAGAGCTACAGTARAAATGGAAATAATAAGAATAATCCCATTTTTTGATTCACAGTATTGTGTATGACAGGCTTGTCATCTGCTGACTAACAGTTACGTCACCTTCTTGAAAGGAAGTTTGAGCAGTGTGTCACCATTGTCCCAACAGCTCATAGTACAATACACAGTCTTTAAAATTAGTCTTRATACCTCATATTTGGTGAACTTTCTTTGCTTCCCTGTGAAAGACTCCTTTTCTTTTCTTTTTCCTTTGAGAAGCTGCTGAGGCCTGGTGGAAAGGTGAACCCAGGAGTGTTGCCACATGGGCAGAGCTGAGAAAGACAAGTTGTTCCCTGTGCCAGCTGCTGCTGTGGCCAGAGCAGGCTGCCCTTGTCAGCCTGCTTTAATCATTTCATAAACACCTTCTCCTTGGCACTGCACATCTGCTCCTCACACTCCCCTGCCCCTGCTGCCTCCCTCCCTTTCCTCCTGACATTTAAATAGCAATAGCAGGTACTGCCGGTGCCGTGGATGCTTCTCTTCTCATGCTGTGGGCTTTGATTAGGTGGAGGCAGCTGATAGCTGATTAAAAAGAAAAGAAGTTCTTTTTAGCCTGTCTGAAAGCAGTGCTTCYACTTTAGCTGTGCATTATTTCCCCAGGCTTCCACAGCATTTCTGCAAATCCCCAAAAAGCAGGAGTGTTTCAACTTTGTAGCCTTTCCTTTGAAAATCAAGTATTCAAGATGGCATTTCATTTTTTCTGATCTTGTTTCATGAGGAAAACACATATAATTGGTTTTCAATCAATTTCTTTTGTTTGATTTATAAAAACAACACTTCTTTCCAAATTCACTTTCCTTCCACAAACTCAATATGTGAAATGGCTCTGAGTCATCATAAGAACTTTGATTTTGCATAAAAATGGACAGTACTGTTGCAATAAATGTCACAAAGTTTAGCAGACCAAATCTCTAGTGTGACAGGAAAAATGCTTTAACACACGGGAAAAGAAAAGGATTTGGAGTAGGAGATGATTTTGTAAGTTCACAGAGAGTCAAGCAGGATTTTTCTCTACCATAATAGGAAAACCAAAGTAATTTCATCTTTGCTTGTGGCACTTACAGCAAAAGCAGGTGTTCTGCTGTGCTGCCATGCTGTGTCATGTTTGTCTCACCATCCAGGGATTTTCTTCTCTGGGAGCAGGATCATCCTTCCTCAGAGAACCACATGGAATCAATCCAGACCCACAAACCACATTTTCTAGACTGTGGTTATGTTGGGATATAAAAGGAAATTACAAAATTCAAAGGAAGCTAAAGAAAGTCCTCTGCAAGCTGTTCTCTTGGGATGTACAGTTCCTCTAAAGTATTTTTAGTAGCAGAAGGGTATTTAAGGACCTAGATTAATACCAGGATGTATTATGTATCAGCTAAGGCTTGGATAATTATTCATAGCTTTAACAGGTGGACTTTTTTTTTCCTATTGTGGGGGGTGTCTTTGAATTTGTCATTTCCAAAACATTTAATCTGTAAGTCAACTGACAGTTTCCAGACAACATTTTCTGGATTTCTGATCATTAGGATATCTTTAGATCTGACTAGGAATGTGGAACTTTTCCTCAAAGGAAATACRAGCTGTTTGGGATTTTAAATATTTTTTAGGAYTAAAATTTTTCTACATTTTAAGTTTTGCTTTTTCTTCATAAAATTTTCTCCTTGCAAATACTTGTCCAGCTTGTGACTTGTGTTCCCCAAGTGCATTGGAATTCTTGATTTAACAGAATGAGATGGGTCATGAGCTTGGAACTCTGAACATCTCTGAAAACTCATCTGTGAGACACAAAAGTAACTCCTTGCAGTGTCTCTGCTTTGTCATTCTGTAACATACTGGATTACATGTGATGCAAATGTTAAAATATTGTATGGTTTCCATAAAGAATGAAAAATGAGGCAAGAGAATACTTTAAAAAGCAGTGATTTAGGATAAAGGGGAGCTGCAGTTTCAAAGATGCCCCCACCCCTCCCCACAAAAATCAAAGCAGAAAAAAAAMMCAACAAACCCACCTGAAACAAAGGAGTTGTTGATCAAGTGTCATATCAAATCCCATGACAGCATTCACACAGGAGAGCAGCAGTGTGTTAAAGAAAGAGAGAGTGGGCAAAGCACTGATGATTGGATTGTTATGGAGACAGAGCTGCCTAAATCACTCCGTTAATGTCATCTGAACAGATCATTCCCCTTAGGCGCTTACGTGGATCTCRCTGGTTGAGTTTTGCAATATTGAAATACCTTAAAAACTTAGATCTCAAACCCACTTTGGGGCTTTTGAAAATGTCACCCTTTTTTCTTTTGGAGAAATTAATTGTTCCCTGATTCCCAAGATATACAGGAGTAGAAAAAAAAAAAGAAGGAGGGAAATAAATAGATGATATAGTAGGAAGTCTCTTTTTATTTGAGGTTTAATTGAGGGGTTGGTCATTCAAATGTACTTAGATCATAAACATGAGAATTAAGTGATTAAAGGATATTATGTCATTAAGAAAAACAGTGAGAATAAAGGACTATAGGAAGGATAACAGAAGAGAGAGGGTGGGGAAGCTTAGGAAAAATCTTTTTATTACCAAAAACAGCCTTAGTTTTTAAATGTCATCAGTCTTGCTTTCTGTTTCTTGTCCGGTGATCCTCTCAGTCCTTTCATGCATGGGTGGAGGTGGGTGTGGATGGGTGTGTTTGAATATTCAACAGGAACAGCTGCGGGATGACCCGGAGCGATGGCCCCATTAGCTGTACGTGCTCTTCCTCGCCTGAGCCTTGAGTCTTAACAATAAGCAGACAGAATTCCAGAGCTGTTCAGGACTTGTTTACACAAAGCCCTTCGCTGGAATCTAGCATTGTCTCTCTTTTCATATATAAAACATACAGGGGGGGAAAAAACATAGAAAAATACATTTGCAAAGAWTGTAAGACCCTGTGTGTTATAATAATTAAATTTTATCCTTTTGGGGTATTAAAACAAGACTCAAATAAAATCTTAAAGAGCCTAATGGAATATATTTTTCCTCAAATTCATATGCATCCCTGTTTTCCATATTTTGGAAACTTTTTGTGTTTTCTTCAGCCAAATGACACATGGCAACCAAAGTCTCCTGTAGGTCCCTGTTAAATGACCTACTGGTTTCTAGAGGGGTTTTCTTCCCCTGTTTTCAGGGCCATGGGCTTGGACTGTCTCAGGGCTTGCACAGTGAGAACTGGGAGCTCAGTGCTGGCATCTCTGGGTGCACTGTACCCTGCCCTTGTGAGAGCTGCAAAGGATRCAGCCAAGGTCTGCCCTATGGCCAGGCTTGTGGGGCTGTCTTTTTTCTTCCTTTGGGTCACCTTGGTTGTTGTTTCATCTGTCAGCAGTTTTCAATATACTMCTCYRGCMTTTGTGAAGATTCCATATCTGCATTTCTCTGAAAAAATGTAAAGGTCTCCCTTCTATCTTCTCAAATTAAAAATGAATCCCCAATGTCCCTCCTTTATCTTTTYTTCCAGGCATGCTATTTGAAGAGGCCAGAAAACTTTATTTTTTTTTCCTCCCTTGGGTGGCAGTTTAGACATGTCCCCTGCTGCCCTTTTSAATGTATTTCTGATTTCTCTCAGTGGCATGTAAGTGGTAGATTTTCTCCCCCCGTTGGTCATTCCCAAGGGTCAATCAACTGCACTCCATCTCTCTGGCCATCACCTGGAGACAGGCAGGTGTGGGGACTCTGCAGCAACTTGATGCTGTCTCTGGAGTTCACTGAAAAACTTGACTGAGAAGCAGTCCCTCCTCCTTGATTACACYAAGTTATTCCTGCTTCCTCTAGAATGGCAGAAAACCAGAAARTTGCTGCACCGAAGTTCAACATTCTTTGATATAGTTAATTTCTGTTGGTTTTTTTGTTTATCTTCCAAAGATATTCTTTCTTTAACTTTATTGCAAGATTAAAAGCAACTTTAGGAATTACCACAATTAAATGCARTTCTCTAGGGACTTTATAATTATGTTCTATAAATTGTTTATAATTTAGTTATACACAAAAGTTGGGGAGATTTGCATTACTTTGCTTATTTAGAGATTTCTCTAGCTTTGGGCTGAAGGAAGAAAAATGACAAGGATGTGAGTAACAGGAATTACCCTCAAAGGTCTGAACAGATTTGGGTAAATGGAAACAGGGTAAGACAGCTTCATCAAGCACAGGTGTGATAGGTAATTGGGAAATTCTTCAGGTACTAACAAAAAAAAAAGTAAATCTTCTGAAAATTATTATCAGCATTTAAATAATTTTCAGCTGGCCACTATAAGCATATTGGATCTAAATGTACTTTCTTTCTTCCTTTTGCTTTATTAAATTTGCTCTGGACCTGAAGAAAGTGTTGATGTAGGACTTGTTAGTAAAATCAAGAGCTCTAGCATTTCCAAATGTCAGAGTTGTCCCTAAGTACACATAGTTGTCCTCCCATGTACTCATTTGTTCTTGTTTCTCTTTTCCAGGAGCTTGAGCTGCCAAAGGATTACCCTGCATAAAAATCTGTTTTTCTCTTTTGTTTGCAACTCTGTTGTAACAATAATTTCACTGACGGCCGTTGCCAACAAYCAGGAATTAGTTGCAACCAACCCAGTAAGTGAAAGTGTGTTTGGCAAAGGCTGTTTGTTTGTAGGTGAGTGGCTCAGAGAGTGCTGCAGCAGAGGTGGGAGTGCACAGCTGATGGAATGCTCTGTGCAGCCCTCCTGATGCCGTGTCCCTGGGACAGCAGATGTCTCACAGTGCCTGGCACGCTGCACTTTCCAGGCTGTGAAATAGGAAAAGTGGGACTGAGCTCACTGGATGCCTCTTCCCAGCTCCACAGAATGGGTTTTGCCCTGAAACAACTGCAGGAAAGCCTATTCTAGATGGTTGTGCTTTATTGTGAGAGTATAAGGTTCAGGGAGGCTGAYAGCTGAATTCACCAAGGAAGGGCARGAAAAAAGGTTTTGCAAGGTGCTTTGGATCTGTCTTCTAATTTCTTATGACTTTAACTTGGCCATCTTCAGTTAAAATAAGAACAATTTATATTTTTGCAACACARTATTCTAAAGATGAAGTACATAAACAAACAAATCCCTAGCTCTGGCTTTATTGTTATTTAGACATGGGAGATAATTCTGTGGAAGTTAGGTTAAAAACTCCAGAAGCTAAATCAAGTAAAAAGATAATTTCCTTTTCTCCTATAGAAGCAGTCAACAATGTGCTGGAAAACATACCTGAGATAGCTGCTAATTATCATCATCAAGTGAGTTAGATAGCAGAAAATGGTAAAACAATATTAGGTTTTGGTTTGTTTTAAGCCAAGGGGCAGAAATAGAACAATCAAACAGGCAGCAATATTGGAAGGAGGGGAAAAAAAGGATTTAATGTGACCAAATCTGCAAGTTAACTGTTACTCCTTGTTCACAACCTCATATACTTCCCTATACATACTTCCCTATACATTATATTATAGCATTTGAACTGTAGAATGTATTTTGCATGAAACTAAATACAAATAATAAATGGTAGGCTCCTCCAGAAACTTCTGTGAGCTCTCAGTCCCTATGTRCAGTTATGAGTAGGTTAAAACTGGAAGTAATGTAAGCATTTTAAAAAAATGAATTGTTCTCTGGGGTATTTATATGTTGTGATGGGTAAAAATGGAGAGGGGATTACCATCAGATAATTTAATGATTTGGAATGCTTAAGTGTGGGAAGGTTTGCAATAAGGCAAAATATCACAGCAGCATTCTGTCACATTGGAGGATCTCAGGGTCCTCGTGTTTGAATAATAAAAATCCAGACTCAGATATTAGTTTTATGTCACCATAAAGTAAGGGATTGTAATGTGATGAAGATTCTATTTTAAAAAGTAAATAAATATGCAATTGTAGTGGAAAGCAGGATAAGCATTATTTCCAGTGGTATTTTTTTCCACTTTGCAAATAAAGCTCTGAGATTTCTGCAAATTAAAAATTTATGTTTTACTCTGTTGTTTTTTTTTTCCTGCAGATTAGTTGCAAAGTGTCACAGTTCATTTACCTGTATCTGATGGGTTGCAACTACTTTTGGATGCTATGTGAAGGCATTTACCTGCACACACTGATTGTGGTGGCTGTTTTTGCTGAGAAGCAGCACTTGATGTGGTATTACCTTCTTGGCTGGGGTATGTGCTTTCACCTTGTGCATTTTCAGGKCAATGCAGCCTCTTCCTCCTTCAAACACCCCTACCTTTGCCTCTCTGAGCTGCAGCTTTGAGTGRCCATGGCACACCCCAATTCTTTGTCTGGAGTGTTTTAACAAGCTTAGAAATATTAATGTAGGAAGTTGTGTGTACCTCTGCTGAGAGAGAGAGAGAGATTATGCATTTCTGGAGTCAGGAAGTGACTCCTCCTTTGTATAGAGAAAATAGTCTCCCATTATAAAAAAGACCTTAAGAAGTAATTATTCATTGTTCCTCACCTCAGAGATGTTTATTCAGGAGTGAATGGTTGTTTTCAGAGAAGTCTCGCCGTGCCGAGGGTGGAGGGTCAGAACTGAATTGGAGATGGCTGAGGATTTATTTTTCCAGCGCTTCCATTTGACCTGTATTGTTCACTAAGCAAACACAGAATAGCTGTAACTGAACATCTCGAGTAGTATCAGTATCAAAACCAACAAGCCAAGCCCGCTCRGCTCAGATAATGCACAAGGGCTTGTTCACAAAGTGAAAGCTCTGGCAGCCTCCCTGCCCTGGCACACCCAGCTCCAGTGTGATGGGTACCTGGGTCACTGCCCCACGGCAGGCACGGCTGGAAGCTCACAGGTGCTCAGCAGCTCCTGGAGATCAGGCACCACCAGAGTGTCAAGGGCCCCAGATGACTAATTTGCTTCTTCTTTTCAATCTTTTTTCATTTGGCCTAATTTCCTGAGTCCAATTTCCAAGTTGTTTTCTAAATACAGCAAGGTGTTGATACTTTGTCCTCATACCAGTGAGAACATGCTCACCACTGTTAAAGCTGTGCTCAGGCATGCAACCACCATTTYAATACTACCTTCCTGTTTGCTGTAACTGCAGATTGCAGCCTGAAGAGCATCTGTTAATGAAGATCACTTGTTGWATTCTACAAAGTTGATTTGCCTTTCCTGTGTGTTGCTGTGGATTTCTGGGCAAGTCAGTGGGAATAAGGTTTCACACAGCCCTCAGAAAGGAATCTAAAGAAAGAAAGTTTAAATTGGTCCATGTTAGTTTATTTTCTCTGCAGGTATATGGTTTGGGTGAGGTGAAAATACAGAAGATTCCTACAAAATATGCAAGTTTGCTTAGTTATTAACCAGGTTTTACTAATGAAGAAAATACTGGCTTTTTTCTCCACAGGTTTTCCACTGATCCCTGCCTGCATACATGCTGTGGCAAGAAGCTTATATTATAATGACAAGTAAGTAGCTTCAGCTTGCTTTGCAAAACTTTTATATTTTCTTTAAGGTAAAAAAAAAAACCAACAAAAAAGCCAATAAATACCTTTTTTTTYCTTTTCCTGTTTGTTTTCTGTAGTTGTTGGATCAGCTCTGACACTCATCTGCTTTACATCATCCATGGCCCTATTTGTGCTGCTCTCTTGGTAAGCATTYTTCAAATAATATTTTGTTTTCTTGGGGTTTTTTTCTGGCTGCTCTTGACGAACTTACAAAGGTAAGAGCCTTAAGCTAACATTTAGAGGTCACTGGTGAGTCTGCTGCTTGACCCAGCAGGTGCCTCAGACGCACAAGATACAAGAAGTCTTGGCCTTATTTAAGGATCTGTGCCTCTGATCCTTGGAGAAACTCAGGGTTTGCAATGTTGATTAGTATTCCACTTAAATGCTAGAGACAAAGAAGGACTAAACCTTACCTGGAGTACTGGAGGGGAATTTAAAATCCTTCCTTGAGCTGAGGATGCCTCTCATGGCCAGACTAATTGCCAGGTGGTCCCTGCTAGGAGCCTCACTGTGTCACCACTGAGCTGAGACTGTCTGAGGTTCAGGGAGAGGGGGTTTGGGTGCCAGGACTGACTGTGGGTGGGAATATGGGATGGAGAGAAAYCACAGCAGGCACTTTGTGAGAGAACCAGTGCAAATGGTTCTGCCAGTACCTGTGACTGGCCCTGCTCTGATACTAATTTAGCACTGTCTGCTTTGGCCACTGCTCCTCTRTGTCTGGAGTGCTCAGGAAAGCTTAGAGCACAGTGTTCTGTCTGACACCCCAAGTCAGTGCCAGCTCTACTCAGTGTTCACTAGTAAATGAAATTCTGRGTGAGTAACTGAGGACATTACTGTATAAAAATCAATCTTGTAGGTCAGTTGCASTAGGACTGGATTTACCCTATGGAATTCAGGCAGTAGATTGTTGCTAAATAGAAATAGGTGTGCACTTAAACAACTATCATAATTGACATAATTAGCATAGAAGCATTCTATATGTCATTAGCCCCTGACTGTGTATGACAGTCAATTGTTTTATTGTAGCAGAAACCTCAGGCTGATCKGGCCAAACTGCTGGGTCCATGGCTGCTGACTTTTCTCCTCACTTCTCAGTTCAAAAAAGAAGTTGATTAGGAATAACAACCTTTATGGAAATTCCTTCCTAAGTTTATGGAAATAATTCCAGTTTCTGATCTACACTTTGCCCTTCTGTTAACTTGATAAAGAATACCTGTGGAGAGCATTTAGTGTATGGAGGATTCTCTCAGAAGACCATTGCATAAATCCTGGGATTCTTGTGACTCCCTTTTTCATTCACAGTGAAATTAACTAGTGAAATTTAATTTTGAAGACTGTGATGATACCATGATACACCTGAGCCCCTGCAATGCCCATGGTGTTACGGAGAGCTGTGACCCTTGGGGTGTGAATTATTGCTGGTAATCTTTTGTCCTGTCCGACAGGTCTGCTGTATCTGTTCATGTAAGGATGTGCTGTGCTCTAATCTGTAAACTTAAACCCAGTTCTAAATCCTTTCAGTTTTTATTCTCTCTGCTTTACACAGGAGATGAAACCCTGTTTTCACAGARAATTATAGAGATTTTTTTTGGTGGGTTGTTATTTCCATCGTTCTGGTGTCTATTCACAGATATATCACTTAAGTAAAACTCTTYCAAGCTGAATGATAATTTTTATTAGAATTTGCTTTAAATAGCAATGTAAAAATCTGTGTAGAAGCTATAAGACTGTACTATCTTCCATGAAGTGACCTCATTTTAGAATGTAAGGTCATTTTTTCTCCTTTTAAGCAGTGGCCTCCACAAAATCACACTGCAAGTGGCCAGACTCCTGTGGGATTCGAATGCTCTGGATCCATCCCAAATGACCAAGTCTTGTTTCTATTCAAGGCCACATTCAGAATGTTCTTTGATTTTACTGGAGGCATAATAATCATCTCTGTGGGGTTGGTCTGGACAGAATCTTTGCAATCCTCTTTGCAATTTACAACTTTGTTCACCTGATATTCCTATATTTTTCATGACTGAATTAAAAGTCTTTCTCTTGTATTTTTCKTGTTGCAGTACAATGAGTAAGTTTATTTGAAAATCATCTAGGAATAACAGATTAAACTGTACATCTTGCCTGTGATGTGAAAGTACTTTAAAGGAGTTGCTTTCCTTCCTGGAAGCAGGAAAAAAAAAAGATTTTTTTTTTTGTTACAATTCAGAAAAGACAAGGCAGGGCTGAAGATGTTAGATTAAATGCATGTGTTTAGGCTTTGTGAACAGAACCCTTAYTTGCTTAAGCAGCTTGCTTGCCAGATACAATTTCCACACTTTACTAAGCATGACCTGCTTTAGTAGACATTTAAGCAACAACATTAAACTGCAAATTAGATAACGAGGGGGAAGACACTGTTTCTATTTGCAGGAGCAGATCTCAAAGAACATGAAGGGGACTGTCAAGTGGATGCCAGGGAGAATTGGCAGAAAGCAATGGGAATTTAACTCTTGTACACCGCTGAAAATCCTACAATTACATAAAGTTAAAAACAACGCTGCTTTTATGGCCCCTGTTGTTACGTAACTGTGGTCAGTTCTTCTGCCAAAGAAACAGGAGCAGACATAGGTTGCACTTTGATTGGAATTGTCTTCAACTGACCATTAAATTACAACTGTCTGCCTAAGCACTCACAATTAAAGAAACAGAGTGGGAACAAGACAGCAGAGGGTGATGTTAGTTTGCATGCTAGACAAATATTGATCAAAATTGAGGGGGGAGGGAAAAGGAATTGGTTTGCACTTCAGTGAAACCAGTAGTCATTTCCATGTAGACTTCAGATGTGCCAGTGCTCCTGTGGTTTTCTTTGTTTGGGTGCCACTGAATTATTTACCTGTGCCATTTTTTATATAAATATTGTCACAGGGATGTTCCTTTCTCCCTGCAATAACGTTATTTATTAGTGTTGCAGTCTGACAGACCACTGCAGATGCAAGTTCTGAGTGAAGGTGTGCTAGAAGGAAGTTAAGGTGCTCCCCTGTCTTTCATGTCCTTGTGTTTAATGACTTTAAGCTGAACTCAGTGCCAGGCTTAGGAGTTTAGAAGTTGAATGCTCAGTTGTGTCCAAGCAGGCAAAGATATGGAGCTGAACAACTGTACTAAAAGCCAGGCAGCGGCTACCAACATATATCTAAAAACATCTGAGTGCCTCGAGTGAGAATGGCCTGTTTATATCATCCTAAGGAAGAACTGCAACAGAATTTAAACTAAAAGGATTACTATACTACTTAGTGCAAACTCAGCATGGAGAAAAGTAGAAATAGGGACAGGAGGAGAGTTTAATTAAAAACTGCAGCCCCTATTGACTTAGGAACTCGGCTTCAGTTCACTGCCACTCTTAAGCCAGACCCTAAATGCTCCTGAGCTTCCAGTATAGGCACCAACACATCTTTTTGTGTGTAGGATTGCCTTTGCCTTTGTTTCTATTTTTGCTCAGTTGCCTTGTTTAATTTTCAGGTCACTGTGGGGCTGTTGCTATTTCACTCTGTGTTCATTGTGCAGATAGCACAACAGAGCTCCTTTGGGCTTTTCCAAACCATCACAGTCAATTTGATGATCATGTGCATGCGAGGAGTTCCACTGCCCTACTTTTGCTTAAATGTAAAAATCTACTCAGCACCTTACTTAAAACCAGGACCTGCTTTCATCACGTTAATTAAAAATTCAGTTCATCCCAGTCTCACTCTTATTTTCTGACAGAAGAGATATTCATCAAAAATTGGTGCTACATACTTGTACTGACACTCATCCTGTTCTGCTCAGCTCTGCCCTCTGCTTTGCCTCCTCCCCCCCTTTTTATTCTTTGCAAACTTTTTGCATGCTTAATTCTGTGCATTTTGGTTTTGGTGGGTGAAACAAATAGAAAAAATCTGTGCATATTGTAAAAGAAATMGCTCATTGGGTGCTGCTATTTATGCCTGGCTGCTGCAGCTTTCCTCTTCAGTTAGCACTTAAGGGCAGTGTTAGAGGAATTGGCCACGCTACCAAAACGTGAGAGGAGAGAAAACTTGGTGTTTGAGACATGTTAATGTTGAACAAGTAGATTTGAGAAGGATTAAATTTAGAAATGGGGGAAGGACTCATTGTCTGCACGTACTATAGGAAGTTGGATAGGGATTGTGGGCTACATAAAATCTAAATAAATCCCTCGAGGAAGAATCAGAAGACCTTGGTTGTTTAAACAAAGCTTAAAGGTAGCTGGAGGCTTCCAGGAGAACTTCATGCAGTAGTTTCCTATGTAAAACAGCTTCCTGTTAGAGTTATTTAAATAGCATATAAGTAGAATATAAATAACATCTCATATCTGTAAAGGGCCATGTTTCTATAACAGCACACAGCTATTTATTCTGAACGCCTGAACTGACAGAAAGAATTCTGCCAGGGCTGTGGAGCATGGCAGCCATGGTCTGAAATGCCTTCCCTGCTTGCACTTGTGCTACACCAAGACAGAGAATTCCTCCTGGACCCGGAATTCTGATGTGTTTTAGAAGGGGTTTGTCTGTCTGTCTGCCAGCTTCTTCCCCTACCCCCCTTTTGTCTCTAGTTTTTGGCAAATGCAGAAAATCCTGTGAAGGCAGAGATGGGAGCAGAGACACAGCCTCTGTCCCTTCCATGGCAGCTCCCCAGAGCACCTCTGTCCTGTCTGTGCCTGGGACAAGGGCAGGGACTGGCTGAGCTCCAAGGGTCTCATCTGCCTGCAGCTCCCACCAGGGACTGCACAGGAGGTGAGGGTGGGCTGGGATCATCCCCAGGGCTGCTGGGGCTCTGGTCCCTCATCCCTGGAAGGAGGGTGTGTGTGTATCCATACACATACCTGTGTATCAGTTTTGTGCTTGCTCACAGTGGCAGTTTGGGACTCTTTTTCCTGGTCAAACCTGGCAAAAAAAACCCCCAGAGATAGACCATTTCTAACAAAAGAAAGCCTTAATAACTATGGAAATAAGCAAGTTCAGAAGTGCAAGGAATGGACATAGAGCATCATCTCAGTGCTTGCCCCATTGGCAGCTCTGCTGAAAGACTAAAAGATCCAACCATTGACTACTATAAGAATGCCAAATCCACTGTTTGTCTAGAGAAATATACAGCTCCTTGTAGCAGCATTTTGGTGATTTTTTTTATTATTATTCTGATTTTACCTTCTCTATAAGTTTACCGAATTCACGTTTGAAAAATAAAAAGTAGGGTTTTGAAGAACTATATGTAAATGCAAGGAGGGAAAAGCATCTTCCTCTCTTGACCAACGGTGAAAAGAATCAATCCTTCACCCATGCACTGTTACTGGCAGCAAAGAGAAAAGTGTGTGGGTGGTTACCACTGGCAGGGACTTTGCTTAGAGAGCTTGAGGAATGGGTGTGGATAGTGGAAGTGAGAGCCACATCTCAGTCACTTTAAGGTGTTTTCAAAGGTGTTTATCTGATATCTCTTGTATAATCCCAGGGTGATTATACAAGCAGTGTGAGTTTGTGTTGTCTGGTTTCCAGTCTCACAAGTCAGTGTGTGGGATTATTTTCCAGACCTCTTTCTCAGTGTCGTTTCCTTTTCCKACAGGTGAACCTTTTCTTCCTGCTGAACATCGTTCGTGTTCTCATAACCAAGCTGAAGGACACCCACAAGGCTGAGTCCAACCTGTACATGAAGGCAGTGAGAGCCACCCTGATTCTTGTGCCCCTCCTTGGCATCGAGTTTGTGCTGTTCCCATGGCGACCCGAGGGCCGCATCGCCGAGGAGGTGTACGACTACGTCATGCACATCCTCATGCACTACCAGGTGGGGAGCAGCACGCAGCCCTGGCTCCCCTCAGCTCAGAGCATGCCATGGCAATCAAATAAAAGAGAAATGGTTGTGTTATTGCAGTTTTTARAGATCTTCATCCATAGTTTTTGATTTTTCAGTATGCTGGATTTCCATTTACTTGCCTTCCAATTTTCAAAGGAAGGAAACATCATGGAAGAACGCTGGCCCCATGTTTTTAGTGGTCTGTTTTTAGAAATAGTTCATCATGTTTAGATTTGTCCTACATTTTCTGTGATATCTATATCTGAATTTTATCAGAAACCTTTAATTACCTGAAATAGCCCATATGCATATGAATTAAAGCAGAATCTTTGTTTTTATTTTACAGGGTCTACTGGTGGCTACAATTTTCTGCTTCTTCAATGGGGAGGTAGAGTAACAACTTTTACTATACCTATAATAATTTTTCTTTCTTTGTTTCAGCAATTAAGGATGTGGTAATTTTTTTTTTTTTTTTTAATTTTATGTCTAAATTTGTCTAAATTAAAAGAAGAAAACAAAGCATCAGGATGCCAAAAGCAGAGCTTGGAAAGGACTGTGGGATCATTGGCACCATAGAGTGTGTTAGGACTGATTCTTGGGTTCTGAGCTATACACATTTGTCTTGGTTAAGAAATTGAAGAGAGTTGTCACTTTGCTATAAAGTTCAGATAAATATCATGACACTGAAAAGCAGTTCAACACCCAGAAGGTTTTTTAGTCTGTGTTGGAAGCTGTACAAGATGTTATTCTGGAGACTCACTGCTTGGTCCTTCTGGAGCAGGAACAGGACCACRCTGCACAGGTGTTGCTGGGCTGGGGTATGGTTGTACCCCATGGCAGGGGGCTGGAATTAGATGGTCACTAAGGTCTCTTCCAACCAAACTCCTTCTGTGAGTCTGGGATTGTTTTATGAGGCTGTCTGGGAAAATTTTAGRTTGAGGTTTGGAAAAGTGTTTTTTAGCACTAGAGAAAAGCAGCGTTCCAACAGTCAGACCTTAACAGCTTGTGCACTTAGGGCAGGAATTTGTGTGGGTCACAAGTGCATGTTTAAGGCACCATGATCAGCCAGTTCCAAGGACAGACCTCATTCTGACATTAGAGGATTGTGCCAGGTGTCAGCAATAGATGGTATTGATCCTGTTGAAGCTAACAAGCTTTGCTGTTATCTTGGCTAGCTCGAGGTCCCTGGAGAGCACAGAGTCTTTCTTGTAGAAGCTGTTGCCCCAGGCTGTAGAGAATACACTTTCAGAGGCTTAGTGTCAGAGATCAAAGTAGTGGGAAGGCTAAAAAAATATACCTGAAATTGTTAATGTTGCTCTTGTTTGCAAAAAAAAAAAAAAAAATCCCAGCAACCCCAAAACAAATGAACAAAACTACCCCCACCAAAAAAATAACTGGTAATTTGCCAACACTTTTGGCAGAGGAACAATTACAGTCCTATACTTATTCCTACACATCTGTTTGCTCATTTGTTCTACATTTAGTGTGGTTACAGTGTAGGCTGTAAGCAGAAATTTGGGAATAACCAGATGTTTTCCTCAGACTGAACCCTTAGGGTTTTTTTTTATCTAAAATTGTGTCAGTGTGTTTCTATAGTGTTATTGGGCAGTAATTTTTACTCAAAGGTAAATATTTCAGTAATGCTAGAATTGATTAGTGTAGATTGCCCTTCCTTCCTTCTCTTCCCAAGTCCAAAGCTGACAGAATTGCAGTAAAACTGCAAGGGCTTTGAAGGTTTATTTGTGTGCCTTTGTTGTGTGTCCCCCACCCAAATGCATGAGTCTCACTGATTTTTTTTTTTTTTGCCAAGGAGCCAGAAAAGATGAAGATAGTCTTTGTCTGTGGAAGGGGCCTTGATCTGATTTTACCACAGAGTAGATGCAGGTTCAAGTCTCTGCTCATTCATTTATTTCAAAACAAGAAGATCATTAAGTGTTCTGAATTGGATCTGATCACTTGCCCTCACTCTGCATTGACATCTCACWTACTGTGAGATGTCTTCTACAGTGCAGAAAGCTCAGGATGCCTTCACAATGCCATAGTATAGTTCAGAATGCCTTCTAAAAACAGGTATTTTGAAAAAAATCAGTTTGTTCTGCTCCAGCAGAATATTAAGGAGGAGGGGTRGAAAACCTTGACATTTTTGCAGTTTTTATGAAAAAATATTGTCCACTGCTCAGTTCTGTCTTCATCCTTGTGCCTCTTCCAAGGCTGCTTTTAATTTTAAATTATGATTGATTTTGAAATCTATTCCTGTAGCTGTTAATATTTCATTGTTACAAACTCATATTTTTTAACATGTCCTTTTCTGCTGTGTAAGAAAAACCAAACCTGAGTCATACCACCATGGGCTCATCAGGGGTAAAAGATGAGCTCTTCCACAACTCCTACTGTATGCTAATAAGTGAATCACTGCTTGAATATCTACTGGCAGAATAATGTTTAAAGGAGGACGTAGGTATTTTAACATTTATTAATTTAGGAGTTCAATTTTTAGACCATAGACCTTGACTTAGTTAAACATATATGTCTGTATTTGCTCTTTAGAGAGTGGAAATTTATCCTTTTTAAATCACTTTTGGGTTCAGTGCTTCAGTGACCACTATTTGCTTTTTAAAAATTATTTTCAGTACACTTTGCTCAAGAAAGGACCTAGTGCTTTATAAGCAACTGTATCAGTCAGGAAATGCAAGGGGAGAATGTAGGTAGGGAAAAATGCCAGCACTGAAAAAATGCCTTTCCATTGTCTCCTAAAAGGTTCCAGCCCCAGCAAGTGAGGCTGCAGGCTGGGGGTATTAGCAATTAATAAATGCTAAAAGCACTACTTTCTTTCTAAGTCTTAGCCTGTTACTGTACATTTKAGTGTGTTCTGCACCAGATACCAGGAGCCAAATCCTGTTCAAGCAAGACACTTCTGGCTAAAAAGTGAAAGAAAGTGATCTGCTAACATAGAACTTCAGTGAAGATGAATTAAGAAGTGTAAGAAAAATAGCTGGTATGTGCTGCTGACTGTTGCCAAGGAACATCTCCAGTTTGCTGAGCAGAGCAGCCAGGGATGGCCTGTCAAATCCAGTTCTTGCAGGCACTGCAGCTGCTGTCCACAGAGCTCCTCCAGCCAGGGTGGATGTGCAAGCCCTTCAGCTTGGATGCTCTATGGCAAGGCTTCCCCAAGGACACTCACAGCCAGTCTGCTCATGGGCCAGCAGCCCACAGTGAGATGCTCTAAACACATCAGGTTTGCCAGCTTCAGATGGCCTGGAGTGGCTTTTGGGGTCACACGGGCTGTGCTCAGAGGAGAAGCTTGTCCCAGATCTCTGATAAACCAGTAGGAAGATTCCTGTTGAAATTTTAATGGCAGGTGCTGTAATGACCTACATGATCCGTGTAAGCCTTGTGGGGTTTGTTTGCTTTTTTYCCTTCTGCTCCACAGAAATGTTGCCATGAAGAGCATATTATCAGGTTTGCAAGGTTATACAATCTGTTGTACAATAGATGAGATAGATGAGGCTGTGTTGTGGTTTGGTTTGGTTTGGTTTTTTTCCTCCTGGTTGGCTACTGAGCTGTTTAATTTGTCTGATATCCAACATCAAGCTAGCAGTGTTATAGGGCTGACTGGAAGGAGTCCTTCCTGCAAACTCATCAAATTCAGCCATTATTAAGTTATAAGGTGAGAAAAAAAGGAAAGATTTTTCCAGCTGGGACCAGCATCTCTGTTAATGACTTAGAAACACAATTATATTATTGCAGTAYTTTTCATTCAATGTTTTGTGTAATATCCTTTCTTGTGACAAAGTTACAAAGTTCTACCCCTCCTGAGCTAAATTTACAGCTCCATGTCACTGCTCAAAGCTGAGGAGAAAGCAGTAAARGTTCTGTTCTCACTTTGTGAGCAGAGACACATATTGTAAAACTGTGTGTAATTGATTTTTCCCATCTTCTTCTATAAATGATTGCAAGATTAGAGAAGACTGAAAGCCACTTGCAACAGATGAAAGGATACAAGACCCTACAAGAAGAGACACACAGCAGGACAGGGGTGCAGTCCTGATTCAGCAGTAATGGAGAGGCTTTGGGAAGAATKCCAGGAATAGTGGCTCAGTCAGAAATGCATGGACAGAGCGTGATGGGCACTGGGGCAGGCAGGGAGGAAATGCTCTTTGCCCATGCAGGAAACCCTTTTGTAGCTCTGTGCCTGGCATGGAGCAGCTGGACTGCTTTCTCCTGGCACTAGCCCCAAGACACTTGTCTTGCAGGGATGCTGGTGGCTCTCAGGAGCCATGGAATCCTTTAGGATTGGTTAACAAATGCTATTAACAAGCAAAAATAAGATGAACAATTGTTACTGAAGGAACCAGGAGAAGTGTGGGAGAGGAGTGGAGTGTGTAATTTGGCAAGCCTAGTCAATCTCCCAGCTATGCCAAGAGACTTCTTTGACCTTGTTAAGCCATTTAGTTCCAGTTGCTGGCATTTTCCCCATCTCCAGCCTGTCTTGTCTAAAGTGAAAATTGCTCAATRTGTAATTTTTTGCATGTGTGTCTACATTCAAACTCTGAGCTTATTGAAGTAACTGACTGTGAAAGGAGAACAAATAGCACATAGCTTAGTGATGAACACAGATTGATTGATTCCAAACTAAATTCCAAGATTCCCTCTTGGAAAGCTGGAATTTTGAATATACCCCTTGTCTTGGCTTTATGATAGATTACAGGAGATGGATTCAAATTGTGCAAAGACTTAAGGTTCTGTATTTGCTCTATTCTAAGGTTCTATGCAATGCATATAATGATTAATCAAAAACTTCCCATGCTGAAACAAGAACTCAACCTTTAGGCTCTGAAGAAGTACAGATTTTTTTATGAAAACAATAACATCTGAAACTCAAAATTATTAAGATCATTGATTTCTCAGTGTTTGAAGATTTGTGTTTAGATGTTTAGAGTGGATTAGAAAGTTTTTGTGAACAGTAAGAAAGCACTTCCTTTGCCCTAAAATTTATGCTCATTTGTTATGTTAATTGGTTGATACTTCTTTCCTTAGTCTTACATTTCCTTGTGACGGATTTGAGAAATATGAAGTTCTCCTTTAAACAGAGGTTTGATACCAGACTGCAGGAAGTCTAAAAACTACATCCCTTTTCTTGTATTTATTTTTATTTTTCATGATTAAAGCCAGAGTAAAATTAGACAAAAGGAGCCATTGTGTGAGGGRAATGGAAAGCAAACATAAACCCTGAAGACATATGGAAAATCCTAAAAATATTTACCCACAATATAAACAATTAACTGGGGCAGTCACTGTTCACTGATTAGCAGATAGGACTGCTTTCTGTACAAAGTTTAGCTGAAAAGGAAATTAAATATTCATGACCTATAGGCAGTTTTTTTATAAGTAGAAAAATGTTTGAAAAAGCAACAACAGCAGCTATTACCATTGTTAGCATTCCCCACTTGGCATCTGCCCTGAAAGACTAATTCAGTGGGAATTTCATGAATCTGACACTTCATGTCTCCACTCTGCACAGGTGTTTAACCATATTGGAGGGGAGGAAGGCTGTGACAAACATCACATCCTTTCAGTACRGACATGTAAACCAATGGGGCCTTCAGCTATTTTATCAGCTTTATTTTTAACTCTGCTAGAAATGTGGTGTTCAGGAATTTGTCCTTCTTGTCATTTGCTTAAGGTATGGTCAGAAATTGGGAAAGACTGACTTGACCCAAAATCATGTGATGATTACAGCAAATGTAAATTAYGGTTTGTTGAGAGTAAATGGATTTACAAATGCTGAGGATGTAGCCTTTTGGAAAAAAGGATGAATAGAAATTACCTTTTTCACTTCTGTTTCCGATCTGGATTGCAGAGTCCTATACTGGATTGCAGTTGACAGGGGAGGAGGCAGAAAATTGYGTGGCTGCTGTTCCTCCTGTAAGCTGTGCTTTGTCTGAGCAGCTAGAATTGTAAAGTGCCATTACTTCACACCAAATTTACTGTAWAATGATGCTAAGTGGTGAACAATTCAGAATTCAGAACATTTAGCCTCAAGTGCTAGATGGCCTGTAGATAGGTATCCTTGCCCAGGATTTCTGAGCCTTGCTGCCCCATTTGCTGAGACAAACAAAAAAGAGACAAACAACAAAGCTCCTGAGCCGTGGTTTATGTGCATTTTGCTTTGTGTGGGGGCGCAGGTGCAGGCAGTGCTGAGGAGGCACTGGAACCAGTACAAGATCCAGTTTGAGCACAGCTTCAGCCACTCGGACGCCATGCGCACGGCCTCCTACACCGTGTCCACCATCAGCGACGTGCAGGGCTACGGCTACGGCCACGACTGCGCCGGCGAGCACCTCAACGGCAAGGGCTACCACGACATGGACAGCGTGGCTCTCAAGACTGAGAAGCTCTATGGCTGAGGAGCTGCCCCCTGCCCCATGCCTTGTGCCAATCCACAGCTGATCCAGTGACTTCATGGCCAGAAGATRTCAGCTACCTTGGGGTATGTTCCTCTCCTAAACCGACAGGTTTCTCATGTGTATGTGTGTGTGTGTATATACACACGTGCATATATACTGCTGTTTGTGTTTGTGTATCTATACAGTATGGACATCTATGCATATATATCTATATATGTATGTGCATTTATATAAGGATACAAACTTTGCCTCTTCAGTTTCTACTGTGTAGACAAAGTTGGCAAATTTTTGTACAAAGGGAATCAATGAAGGATTTCTTATTTTCTTGGAAGTTTGTATAAGACTGTGCTGTGTTGAAGCCACTTCTTTTGCCTATAGAATCTTMGAGTGTAAATACCGTACTCTGTTGTCTTAATTCAACCTAAACTAGAGCAAAGCAAAATGCTTTAAGTAGGTGCAATAGTAACAAGAAGTTTTACAGGTTTTTTTTTTTGGTCCAGTATTCATTTGSCTGTCAAAAATCCTGACAGGTAGTMTGAGGTAACAGRTTCAAAGATAAATACTGCTGTTTTGGTTAAAGAGATTGATGTTTTGCTTTGGTTTGGCCAGTTTGTTTTCTTCCMACTGTTTTACACCAAGCACAGAGACACCACTTCCAGTGTGAGCCTTCATGTACTTCTGTACTGCAATGTACTATCTTGCACCAAGATTTGAGCAATTTTATTGAAGCTATTTCAGGATATTCAGAAGTGTCTCCTTCTCCTGAATTGTATGGAAGTTTCTTCTGGATTTAACAAAGACAAGACTGATGAGGCCTCACTGTCAGAGAGCAAAGGAGTAACCTGAGTCACTGTAAGTCCCTCCAGACACTCAGAGTAACTGCAGCTGGTGGAACTTCACTGTGTGCTCCAGGAATTTACTCAACTGAAGAAGATCATGTACAGAATTCCTTGTGGCATTGTTTTGATTTTACTTTTATGTATTTCCCTGGCCATATGCTTGATAACTTATTCCTTTATACTTGGGGCAAAGTTTTGGTTAATTTTGTGGCTGGTTTTGCTGTCTGAGGTGAGCGTGCAAGACTGAGCACAGTGCACACGTTATACTACCTTTAAAGCCAGTATAAGAGACTCAGACTAACCAAGCAAACTAATGTTAGTAACTCTMATTATTTGGAAAATTCAACATAATTTTTGTATTATAAAGCTTCAAAACTTTATGGATTGAGAATTTCAATATAATTTTGGATCGGTTGATTCTGAATCTCTGTCTCAGTTAATTAGCTAAGAACAGTACTTTATATGTTGTTTCTTTGGTTCTGCTGATGCATAAAGGTCTCACTGAAAACCAGGAGGTTGTCAGGAAGGTCTTGAGAAAATGTGTCTTTATAGAAACATATTTTTCTTAAATTTTTACGCTTCAAAGAAATAGTAGCTTTGTTAAGTGATATGACAAAAATGCTCAAGACTGAGGGCAGGAAATGAGGTGAGTTCACTGAAAATTAAAAATGTAAGAAAAAATTTTAYACATTTCATTTGCAGATAAGTCTACTTGAAAAACCAAAATTAGGCAGAAGAAAAAGTAGATGCTGGAGCTGTGACAGACTGTTTTGCCAATGAACATATTTCTGATGCATGTAGTCCAGTCAAAAAATTGGAAGACAGTTCTTTCTGAGACCACTTTGAAATAATTTTGCATACAAAATTATTTTACACAAACCACCTTGACTTTGACATTTAAACATTTTTGTCAGTAGCTTTTCTCTATGCTTCAATAGTGTCTAGGTAATTTTCAGTGTCTATTACTTTGTGACTTCATAAGGTGTTTAATGCTTTGTACTTACAAAGAAAACATTAGGAGGGCATGGCAAGGTCCTGCCACTTGCACCTTTCTTTAGGTTTTTTTTTACAGTTCTTATGTCTGGAGATTGAACATAGGAAGAGTTTCATTAATGATATTGTTTCACAATATAGAATTTCAGCTAGGATGCACAAATGAAGATTTCTCCTTTTCTGCAGGACTGTCTGGTCAGTTGATAGGGATGATTTGAAGAATCTGTTGGATTGTGTAGAGTAGTGTGAGATCTAAGATTTAAGAGTGACAGTAACAATGTCTGCTACAACATGACTAGAGGTTATTTACAACTCTGCTTGGTGATCTTTGTAGTGTTACTTAACATTTGTGCCATGTTCTGAAGATATCAGTGGTGCAGAAAATCACTGCTCCAGTGTAGCAGCTTTACATTTGTGGGACCAGATCATCAGCTGGTATAAATCTGTCTTGAGTTCGCTTTGCACAATCTGCAGGTACCACTGAGACTCAAAGCCCAGACAGGAATCTGTCCATTTAAATGTGCTGTAAACCATTTATGGCACATTATTAGACAATTATTTCATGGTACCTGGTGGATTGTWGCTGTAATTAACACATAGATGTTGGTTTAGAGTGTGATACAGTATTAGACTTTAATTCAGCTTCAGTCTCAGAGAGGCAGTTCAAATTTAACAGACTACAGATTTTGTCATTTAATATATATTTCTATTAGAGAAATGTGTAATTATAATTTAGGAGGGGAAATTGTTTTTATTCAGAAATTACCCCAMTTCTAGGTGGACAATCACAGCTTCCTTCTGGGCACATAACCCCCCATCTTCACTTTGGAAAAGAAACACAGCSAGCTGGATGTGCAAGAAAATCTTTCTGGCTGAGAAGGGTCACATGGTATRGCAGAGTGTATTTCCCTTCCTGTCTCCTGCTGAGGTTAGATAATCTGTTTTCTCATTTGCATTGGAAAATACCAATTCCTTATTTTGTCTTCCTACCTCACCTTTTTTCAGTTTCTACATAGCTAAGAGAAGGGTCTGATTCTTAAAAAGGGTCTGTTTTTCTGTCACCGTAAGTTAAAATCAAATTTTTATGCTCATTTCTCATGGCTCTCTTCTATGTTACAGAATGTTGCAGTCCATAGCTGTCTTCTCTGGGATGGAAGTAAAAATCTCTTTTGGTGGGGCTGTGAGATTCCTTTGAACATGCAGATAATTATTTGTTTATTACCTGTTATTATTTGCTGTTTCTTTTTTCTTTTTTTAATTTAGTGACGACTTATTGTATCAATCTACAGGGGCTACAGCAATATTTGTCTTATATTTTTTATCTGTAACACCAGCATGTTATGATTCAATGAGAGAAAATGTCTATTTTTAATGCTACTGTCTTCAAGTAATAAAYGGCTGCATTGCAGGGTCCCTCAGTTGGTTTTTTAATGTTGGCATTTATGTTACTCACTTTTTCATGGTGATGATCTASAAGAGTATGTGGCTGCAGAAATGCTGCAATATGTATTCCTTTTGATGTCAAGAAACATTTGGGCTGGCAACCAGGCAACATTCATTTATTRTACTATGTAAATAAGATTAATAGAAGCTATGGCATTGTATTTATTGCTTACACTAAGAAGAAAATGGAAAAAATGTGAAGTTATTTTTTTGGATGTTTCATTTTCACCTTGTTCATATGAATCATGCATTTTAATTGCTGAGAAAAGTATTGTTTCTGATCAATAAAATATTACTCAATTTATTCATCTCTCTTGTGCTGTAATATAACAAAGCTGATCTAAATTGGCTTTCACAGATATCTTGACTCTGTGCTAGTTAAATATTAACCCAGGGAGAAAGTAATTACATAGAGTTACTAAAATTATTCTGGTTTTAAGTGTTTTTCAATACTTATATTTAATACTAGAGTGCTGAATTTCTGGAGGAAGTTTTCACAGATAATATAAGATGACTGGACATAAAATTATTTACCTGAAAGTTTCATATTCCTATTTCTTGTCTTCTGAATCCACCTTTTAATAAAAAGTTATTAATACTTACATTAAGCCAAAATGTCTGTTTCATCAGGAACTAACAGCAGAGACTAAATTGGCTGTATSTATCTTCTTCATCCCATCAGCTGAAGTGGAGGTAGATAAGCAAAMCTGAGCTCAAATAAAAACCCCAAGGAATATTTAACTACACCAGGGGATCTTAAATACTGAGTGTTAATACTGCTGTTTGCCTGTTATCCCTTATTTAAAGTGTGCCAATATCCATCCAAAAAATGAACAATCTCCTGCCTCTCTTCATGACTTCTAAGCAGCAACSTGTAATTGCAGGTAGGTTTTTTTGATCTTCAGTTCCTGGGACCAAATTTCAGGCAGTGGAAATTGTTATGGACTCTAAGTTATGTCTGTTCCTTCAGTTCTCTATCAATATTCCCCCTTACTGATTCTCTGTACAAAGTTAAAACTTRATTTAACAACAATTTTGTACTGTTATACAAGTAACTGTAGAGAAGAAGTAAATCCAATCCCCCAAATACAAAAGCTGCTCCTTACCACCTTTGATTGTAACTCRCACACAGCAGTAGAAAAGGAACATAAATGATAGCTACAGTAGCATTTTCCAGTGCAGTAYAGGTGCCCAAAAAGCAATAAAAATCAAAATGAAACCCAGCATCCTAACGCCCTCAGACTAAACTGTGATCCTTACACTTTCTGTATAATTTTAAAAGAGGAAGTGTTCTTGTACACAAGTAGCCTCACAATAATTGAAACAAGCTTACCAGTATTCCATCAATATTGGCACAGAATCCTGTTCCACTGCCTGCAAGAGACAAAGATTATGGCATTTGACAATATTCCAATTACTCCAATAGTGWATGTTCTTGCATTTTCTTGTTGTGACAGTCACCATTAAAGGCACAGTTCTAAACCAAAGTTTTAGCTTTTGAAAATGATCTGACTCTAAACATCCATGTGCCAAGAAATTATAAATTCATTTTGAACTAGATGAAATCCATTCCAAAGTGAGTCTGACTGGAAGTGCAGCAGTGACAGACCCCTGTTTATAATTACAATTATCTATCAATCACCCTACAGCTGGAACTCTTTAGCATCTTTTAAACCATACTCTCTAAATGAACAACTCCAATTCATCCACATGRAGTTCACGCTTCATTTGAGGCAAATAACATACAAGATTCTTTTTAAATTAAACTCAGTTTTATCACTGCTCCCTAAATTTTAAATATATTTTCAGCCATTACTTCTAATGACTAYTTCAAAGTTTTCTTCCCCTCAACAAGATTGACCACTCTAAATAAAAGCTCCTACAAAGAGAAAAGATAACATGATTATTGCTAATTCCTTTGAAGCTTAAGTACAAATACAAAAAAAAAAAAATCAAAGCCTGTTTTCTGAAAAGTGCTTGCACACTATTGTTAATTCCTGACTTAAACTGAACGATCTTTCCTGGAAATTCAGATTTCACAATCAGTATCAAAATGAAAAATTGCCACAAGGGAAAAAGTGCCCAGAGATGCTGGTGCTGTCTGGTGAGTCCAAGTTTTATTGGTGGATTCAGGCAATCTAAACTGAGTTCTTCCCTGTGAAGGAGCCAGGAGCAAACCCTTCTATGCCGAGAACTGGTTTGGAGCCAGTGGGCCCTTGGCCAGTGCTTGGGGCAGAGGCCAGCAKGGAATCCCAGAGCTGTACAGCAAATACATAATCATAAGCCATGTACAAATTATCAAAGGAGAAAACTGGCTTGAACACAAGTATCCATGTATTTTCTTGGTTCCTCACCTTGATATTTGCAAATGAAATGTGACAAATGTTGGCCTGTAGCAGAGAAATTCCTCCCAAAGGTTCTCCATGCATTGCACAGGGATCACTGTAAAGTGGTGGTGTCTGACACAGTGAAGTCCATAGACAGCTGTTCCATTTTGTCACAGCCCACTGTATCTCCAGTAGCTTTGCATATAAATGTTTGAGAAAACAAAATACTGAATTAGTAGGGAAAATATTTAGATGCTACAAAAAAAATAGATTGCACTAAGCATTAATAGATATAAGAGTAAGCACAAYAAACATGATGATAAAAGAACATTGCTAGATAGGAGGGAATTAGAGCAAAGGGGACAAAAAGTRGAAGAAACTGTTCTGGGCCTATTGTTTTTAATGTGCTGTAAAAACTTTTCAAAACAGAGCATTGTTACCTTTAAAACCACACATTTATWTAGACTTAGAGAAGTTATAATGACTTTGTCCCTTACACTCCCCTGGATGTAGACCTGAGAACAGCTAGGAACACAAATACTCAATCACATTTTTCTTAGCTAACCTTGAAAAGGAGCCAGATACATGCACATTTAGTAGACATCTCCAAAGTGCATTTGGCAGGGTGTCCTGGAGGCATCTGCAGCCACAGAAGGGCCCATACCTGACCTTTTCCTGTGCCTCACAAGGAACTCCCATCCTGGGATGCCAACTGCACTCCAGCAGCTGTGCTTAAGGACTGGCTCCTTCTGACATAGTTTGGGCAGATGATTACAGTAAGAATTTCCTTACTCCAGGGTTTGCTTYCAGAGCCTGCAGGCATTCAGCCACCAGAGATACTTCAGGATCTGCAACAAGAAAATTCACAGCAAGAGCYYTCAGTCTGAGCTGAAGATTCCTCAAGYTTATTATTTATTTATTTATTTATTAATACTATTTTAGTATTTTTTATTTTCACTATTTATTTTTACTAGTTTATTATTTRTTTATATTATTCCATGGGTTATAGCACACTGTAGTGACAGTGCCTTGTTTTTCATATTCCCAACCCCCTTGCAAAAAGCATCTCCATTTAAAATAACTGGGATACTCTTTACCCAGATGATGCAATGGACTTGCTACAAGAACTTAGAAAGTTAGAATATCAATGCCTTCAAAATTTTCATAGCAAATACCTGTAGTAAAACTAGTTAAATTTCAGATAAATTCAAGGTAAGGACTATGAGACAAACAGTCCTTTCCAGTCCAAGTGTTTTCATTTCTATGAGGTGTAGAAATTGTTTTCCATTCCTTCTGTCGGTGGAAAATGACAGCAGCTATTTTTCATGTAAAGCTAATTACCTCTTATTTTTCCCCACATGGACTTGTTTCTAACAGTCAGGAGTGCTCTAAATAGTCTTCTCTAGCTGTAATTAAAAAGCTTATTAGAATGATCTGCAATTCATGTGTAAAAAATTCTGAGAGAAGAGGGTTCAATCAGGAAGCTTTCACACAAATAATGAAAATATTGAAAGCAAAAATAGAAACATGCTACTAGCAAAACTCTCTAAATGCGTTTCTGTTGCAGACAACAACAGCACTACTTATAATTATGTTTTCATTATATAATTATGTTTTCATTATATAATGGAAAAAGATTTTTACCTCTTAAGCCACATAAAGTGAGGTTTTTTTAGAAATACAAGTATTTAAAGTGGTAAAGTATACTTTTATTTAAATTCCAGCAGTTTGGATAAGACATCCAGACCATCCTAACAGTCCTGAACTGATCATGACCTTTTTAAAGATTGAAAATTCTTTCTTCATAAAGCCTCCCTTGGTTGYATCTGAAAGCGATAATCTATAGAATGATTAGGCTAGTAGTGGTTCCCTCTGAACTGGAACTAACTCAATTGTAGAGGACTGGTGTGAGTTTGGGTTAAATACAGGTGGGTGTGCAGCATTAAATAAACAGAACTTAAGAAGCAAGTTTTCCCTGCTTGCTTCCATCTGCTCCTTGAACTAGCACTGTTAYCATTTTCACAAACCAGCAGCATCCATGCAGTCTGCCCATGGAACACCTYTTTGGCATGTTCCATTCACCAACTTCTTAACAACCACTGGGAAGAAGAAAATTACTGTTTTCTTAAGAACCACATGTGAAGTCAGCTGGTCAAATGCCGAATGAGTTGGAATCTGTCATTTTTCCAATTCATTTTGCATTTGCCCAGCTGACTCTGTTCATTCTAACTCTCCTGTATGGCCTCTGTCCATATCTTTGCTGAAGTCCTATATATTTCTTTCTTTTACAGCACTTTTGAAGCAGCCTCTGAAAGTGCATTATCACCTACAGGCAGGAAAAACATCAGGTTTTAAAACTCTTGATAGGGGTGTGTCCTCTAATCAAGGGCAAGGTAGCTGTGCACTCTGATGGACATGCTGTGTGTTTAGCAAGGAACACTTGGAGAATCAAAATTTCCTTCAAGTATCGAATAATTGACATATACAGGAGAATGTGAATTACAACAAAGGGAGAAAATATGCTCTGAAGTACATTAAAATACACAATGAAAGAATCAATTTAATAGTGCCTTCAGAAAACTGACACTGAAATTATTACCTTTTCCTGGCCTTTTGTGCTATGTTCTCAGGCCCACAATGAACTGAAAGATGTGATGTACTGAAATAACTACGTGTACATCTGGSTTCAGGGCACAATAGGAGAGAACAGAGAGGTACCTGGCAAAAATGGGTTCCCTTGTTGCTAAGATTAAAGGGTTTTTATCACTGCAGCCTCATTGCCATCATCATCAGGGCACTGCAGTGAATGTCCTTTTCTAGACCCAGTGTGATTTTGAKCAGTGCATTATCTGCACTGTGTGATAATTGCCGGTGCAAAATTACACTTCCTTGCATAAGMGAAATGTTTAAGAAGGATGTAAAGAAGGATGCTGGCAGGTATTTCTGCATCACCATTTTCATACTCCATTTTTCAAACAAGAGAGCTCAAAGGACATACTAAAGATACATGAAATATCAGCTAGTATGTTCTTTTGAATGCAGAGAAAGGCCCAACAGACTTTTCCTCAACTGTTTAAAAATTGTGAGGATAGGAGATCCTCTCACTAACAAATGCATGGTGAGAACAACATGTTCTCATTTTAGTGATGACAGAAAATTCAGCAAAAAATAATTTTCTTCTCYCCATTTGCTTTGATCTTGTCACTGTATTTTTGAAAGCTCCCTTTCTTATCTGTAAATACTCAGCATAGTCGTGTGATAGGAAATGACAATATTTTAGCCTCTCCAAYGATGTGTCAGTAAAATCACAGCACTCTGCTTTGAGGCTCAGAGTTAATTCACCTGCAGATGAGCCTGAGTGCCTCTGAAGGCTGCACTCCCAAGGAGCTGTGAGCCCCAGCACACCCAGCCTTGCAGAGCTGCATCTGCCCTGCCAGAGCTCAGAGAGCAGGAGCTGAGCTCTCAGCCAGAAACACTCATGACAAGAGCCATTTTTACCTGTCAGTCCAGTGCAGGTCTCTGAGCACACAGCCATCCTGGAAGTAAACTTGTTCAGGGGTCCTCTTTCAGCTGACACTGGATTATTCTCTTCTTTCCTGTAAGCCATACAGGAACGTCTGCTAGAGAAAAGTTCCTTGAGACCTTCACCTCTCCTGTGAATTTGAACAGGGCCAAACATATTCTGTTCTTTTATTGTTGAAATATTTAGTTCATTTAGCTATCTTGCCTCCTTTGAGTCTATCTTGGCTCTGTCCCAAGAGCCAAGATGTCCTTTTCAATGGCTAATATAATCTTTAATATTTTGGTTTATTTTTTAAATCTGTAGCAGTACCCAYCAGCAATTGCTCCCTTCATACACTGGTAGTTTAGCACAATAGCTATTCTAGAGCAGCTACTCCCACTGAGAACACTCTTCCTCCAGAATAAAAATAGGTTTGGGGAGATTTTTTTACTTAAATTGCTTTATTTATATTGGAAGAAAATATTTTAAAGCATGAAGTATTTTTTCTGGAATATCTACTCTGGCTGATGTCCAAGCAGAGTTGTCCCATCAGTAGCAAATGGGGAAGTAAAAMAAAGCTCTCCAGCAGTCCAGGGCATATTTTGAATCTGTAAATCAGCATCTTCTAGTATTAGGTCCTTGTTTAATAATTTTGTGTTAAAAATTACTGTTCTTGTCCACTTGCCACGTGCCTCCGTATCTGGTATGGCCCACCATTCAGCARAGAGTCACAAATATAATTTTTCTAGGCAAAGATGGTGAAGATATCTGGGTTGCTTGAAAGAATGAAAAAAAAAAAAGTGCTAGAGAAAGCTCATAAGCCTTCAAGAACTGTGTCACTCAAAATCTGTGTGAGTGGGTGAATGCGTATTTTGCAAATGCACAAAAGCACAGGCATTGGCAGTTAAACAAATGCTACAGACTAAACTGCATTTCCAACATGAAATACAGTAACCAAACTCCCCCCTAAGAAAATCAACCAACTACCTTGTTTAAAGTTCTTCACAGAATTATAGCTTCCAAATATTAAGGAAATAGTRAAGGAAAGAATTGTTTACTTTTACAACAAGTGGAAATTTTTCCTTAAGAAATTGTTTTGTAAGGAAAAGGTTCATTATTTTGAAAAGGCTAGGATAAAATACAGAATAGAAAATCAAAATATTTTGTACATCCAAAATATAGAATATGAAAAGCAAAACTCTGAAATGCCAAAATTTATCATATTCTTTTCTCTCTGGTCTTTTGTCATTTAGCCCAATATATGTCATAGGTCATTTAGAACTATATAGGGTTTATTCATCSCTAACATTTTCCTTTTGTCAACACATAGCACCATTCCAAGCACAGTGGATGAAATCTACTCTCATCACCAATTACTGGTGCAGATCCCAGTTTTCAGATCCCTGCCCTGCAGTGTGGCTCTCCCTGACAAACAACACGGTCCTGTCTAGAACTCAGATCTGCTCTAACACTAACTCCAGCTGCCTCCTTCAGCTTCCAGAGGYTCTGCCTGGAGCTGCTCCCTGCCCTCCCTTCCAGCAGCCTGTTGGAGCTTTAGGAGCAGCCTGGAACAGCAGTGTTGAGTCAGCTCTCAGGTTCCTCTGTGCCTCAGTGGCTCCTGTACTGCCCACGGGGATGGGGCAGCCACAGCTTCTCTTCCTAGTATCTAAGCTAAGGATTAGATATTTCTTTCTAATATCAAATCTAAACTTGCCCTCTGTCAACTGAAATACCCTTCAAGAGATAATAGCACWATGACTTAATATCTTTTATGTTATTTTGTAACTTCTTACCTTGAACAATAACCCTAGAATTTTAAGGAATCATTACCATGGCATTCATATTTGGGGTAAAATAAGAAAGCTGCAGGGGTTTTTTCATGTTTTCTGATGTCACTCAAAGCAGAGAGATGCTTTGGGCTTTGTCCTTTTAGTCAGTACATTGAAATCCTTAAAACATTCCAGGTTTATATTCAATTTGTGAGTCATGCTTTATATCTAAAACACTCATCTGTCTGCTCTTGGAAATGAGAGGAATTTGGCAAGATAATTTTTGCAAAATAATTTTTTTTGTCTTTTCAGACAATTTCAAACAATGTGGCTTGTCCATGACTCCAGACTTTCTTTCCCCCAGCCCAACCCAATTAGATTACAAATATTTTTCTCCATCTGATCACAACAGCACTAAAATTTGTTCGTGTCTGTGATGCACAGGCTGCAYGAGTCCAGTTCTGCTCCCAGCTAGACTGTGCCAGTATTCTCCTTGGAAAGGTCTGCACACAGCTGAAGTTTACCCCTGTTGTCCCAGTAACAAAACCACTCAGCCTGCTCACCAGGAGCTCGGCCCAGCTCTCATCCCTCCAAAGCAGCAGTGGCAGATTGCTGATTCATGCAGCTCCCTTGGGAACAAACCTCCACCAGGGCTCCCTTCCAAGGGAACCGCTGCGCCGGCAGCCGGGGCAGCGACACCGCTAGGACCCACCACAAATCTGTGTGCTGAAAAACTTGCATGCTGAGAATCCTGCAAATCTCCACGCCGAGAAACCTGCAGTCTGAGAAACCTGCAAATCTGCATGTAAAGAAATCTGCATGCTGAGAATCCTGCAAATCTGCATGCTGAGAAACCTGCATGCTGAGAAACCTGCAAATCTGCATGCTGAGAAATTGGCATGCTCAGGAACCTGCATGCTGAGAAACCTGCAAATCTGCATGTAAAGAAATCTGCGTGCTGAGAAACCTGCGTGCTGAGAAATCTGCGTGCTGAGAAACATGCATGCTCATAAATCTGAAATCTGCACACTCACAAATCTGCAAATCTGCACACCCAGACATCTGCATGCTCAGACATCTGCAAATCTGCGCACTTAGAAATCTACACACTCCAAAATCTATCTGCACACTCAGAAATCTGCAAATCTGCATGCTCACATTTCTACATGCTCAGAAATCTGAACACTCAGACATCTGCATGCTCACAAATCTGTGTGCTCAGAAATCTGCAAATCTCCACACTCAGAAACCTGCATGCTCAGAATCCTGCAAATCTGCACACTCAGACATCTGCAAATCTGCATGCTCAGAAACCTGCATGCTCAGAAACCTGCACACTCACCTCTTGCCCCAGATCCTGATATTCAGCACTAATCCCATGATCCTTTAGCTACCTGGTGGAACCCTGGATGCTGAGAACTTTGGGCTTTCTGTGCTGAGGGGTGCAGACTCGCAGGAGAGCACTGCATTTGACCTGGGGCTGTGGAGAGGGTTTCCAAAATTGCTTGATAGCGCTGGGATTATGGGTGTGTAATTGGTTAGAAGTGTGTAAAATCACAGGGTGGAAAACTCAAGAGTTTGAGGTTTTAGAATATAGTAACAAATGTGAAGCAAGACAGAGGTTTTAGGGTGGAGACAGGTTGTTCTTCTTCCCCTTCTTCTTCACCTTCTTCTTCATGGGTTTGGGTGATATTTTGTAGCTGGACAGAAAGTTCCACACTGTGGGCTTCAAGTGATTAGTTGTTAGGTTAAAAGGGAAAATAATTTAGGTTTCATTTTTTTAATTGGACAGTTTAGCCTTAAAAGACCTTGTAACAAGAGACAGCCATTTTGTGCCTTGCTAATGAAAGACTTAATAAGGCTGGAGGCTGTGACACTGATAAAAACAATAAACACCTGAGTCTGAACATGAACCATCATCTCGAGYGCCTTCAATCCTGACCCCAACAGAGGTAGAAAAAGCAAGCAGAGAACCCACACTATAGGCTGATATTCCTGTTTCTTGCCAGTGTTGCCCTGAGCCTCTGCAAGGATCTGTTTCCTCTTTCAGGTTCCTGAATAAATCCCCATGGTGCTGCTGCTGCAAGAGAGAGTCCAAAAAGACACAAATTAGTATTCTGCCTGTTTCTTTAAATTAGTACAGAAAAACACCAACTTGGAAAGACATCTGACATAGCATCTTTCAAGTCCTAGTTTTAAAGAAGGGAAAATCTTCCGTTTCTTACTTATTTATTATTTTGATCTGTTCATACAACACAGCCCTTTGGATAAATTTGTTCTCTCCTACAGCTAAGTGCCCATTCTTGTTTCTCTGTATTTCTGCCCAGAATGATCAATGTCCAGCTGTGGACACAGGAGTTCTAGGCTCAATTTACAGCTTTCTTCATGGTACCTGCAGCATGGCTACTCCACACACCTTGCTGGCCCATTGCTAAGCATGCATGAAAAGCACATTGGAGAGGTTATGCACTCTGAACCACAAAAAACACTAGAGGGTCCCTCTGCTATAAATTGATATTAAAAAAATAAGAAGTTCTTTCCAACTTTTGCAATGCAAATGATGATCTTCCATCAGGTAGTTGCATGTTGAAGCCATGCACAGCACTCAGAGCAGAGTGAAGACATCTTGTCTTCCTGAATAAAAATACAGCTGAAGTTGACACTGGTCTTTTCCAACCCAAAATATGGATAATTATTTTTTGTGAATTTATGTGTGAAATAAAGACAGTAAAAACCATCTAAAAATTACTCACAGACATCTGAAGTTTTCTCCAAAGCTAGACTTTCTCTTAGGAGTGATACTTCTGTTGCCCGGCATGCAATGTTGTGAGTTTAGTCTGATATTAAGTTTTTCCTTCTCACTGAGAGCAAGAGAGTGTGAACTTTGACCAGTGACTGTGAAATGCTCTGAACACTCTCCAATCCTTACCATTATTTCAGTTTCTTAAAATGCGTTAACAATAATATTYAGAGGACACATTACAATTTCAGCAATCCAAACCGAGTTTTTCACAAGGAGCAGGAGCTGCCCTGAGGGCAATGTGGTTCCCAAGCTGGAGATTTTCTAGTTGCATGTCTCAAGGTGATCAGGAACAAAGGGTACAAGGCCCAGGGGCTGAAGGAATTTCCTCCAAACAGATAACTGAGCTATTCCTCCTGGAAATGGTCTCACTGCCTACAAGGCAATGATATATTTTAGGTGGTGTTAGAATTTTTCATTCTCCTCCTCTCACCCTCCATGACAGATAAGAATTCTGGCGTGAATCATGCTGCATGTAACATAATGAGTTATCGCAGACAAGAAGCTGCAAATAAATGTTTTTCTTACATTGAGTTCATATGCATTTTCTTGGAAGGGTAAGAAAAGGAGTGCTTGATAATTGAATTACTGYGCTTCCTTACTGAAGTCACTTCCTGATAAGCAGCCAAACTAATTGGCTAAAATGRATGAGAGAGCTTGAATAACCCAGTCATGGCCCGTCAAAACTGGTGCAGTATTATACTAAGCCAACATATGTAATGTACTTCTAAACAATATGTACCATTAAATAAAACCATTATGAATTTCTTATAGCATTCATATTTCTACATTCCAAAAGGTAAAGCCATTTACAAGAAACCACTGTCAAAGATCTTAACACTATCTTAAACCTCAACCTTTGTTTTTATTTTCTTTCCCAGAATCAAGTGCTCACATGAGCAGCTTTTACACTGTATTTTCATTAAAAATTTTTAAACCATGTGTACATATTTGAAAACCCCAATAAAGACAAACTTTCATCTGAACTTCACAGTGAAATAAGCATAAGAATTATGGAAATTAAAGAGTTCTGTTATGCTATCTATAGACTGTAAGGCTAAGTAGTACTGAATGTATTTGCAGAAACTTTTAATATACCTTAAATGAAGAGAACATGCAAGTTCCAAATATCCCAAAAAGCTTTTTTGAGCGTTCTATTAAAGTCATTCCAGCTGTGTTATTGAAAGTGGCTCCAATCCTCARTGCAGTTCTTTCATGTCCTGCCACCATGTCAACGACCCTTTGTAATCAGTGCTTTGTCTTCTATAAGAAACCAAGCCACAGAAAGCAGCTTTCTTTGTTCCACTTTTCTAGTAACTACTTTTTCAATGTTCTGACCTTAATTCAGAACATTTGGTTGCATTTGAAAAATGCTCATTTAATTTAGAGCAACAAGCTTGAAAACTTTCTCAAAAGTTCTGCTGGCTAGAAATTGTTCTGTTTCTGCCTATTAGAGCTCTTAGCTGCACAGCTAGGACTGATAATTAATCTGATGCTTAAAAGTTGTCTATCCTTTATTGGGAGCACCCTTAAATTAACACTTTTTGTGCTGCTGGAATTAATGGATTCTAGAGTGGCAGTAATAAGATTTACAAGTATTCTTTACCAAACCTTCCAGCCTCTTGGCCCTTTCCTGCTGAACACATTTCACTGGTTACCTGARTCCCTTTGCCACAAAGTCTGAGCCTGGTTACACAAATTAAACTTCTTTAAACTTACCTTTGTTGAACAAGTGGCCAGACTTTGCCATGAAGTTCTTGAAGAGGGTATCTACATGAGCAAAATGCTCCATGGAGGGGCTGTGTGGGTTTGAGACAGTACAGTAATAACATATTTCATTCTCATTGCAATCTGTAATGCTGGAAATCTTCACAGTGTAAATGTGGGGTTTTGTTAATGAAAATACAAACATGAGAAGGGCCTGTCCATGGCATCRGGCACGGTGACCAGGCTGCAGTGAAAACAGCTAGGGGTCATTGGTCACCAAAGCCCCTAAATGGTTATGACTCAACAGTTTTTATACAAATTTTTCCCTACTAAACAAATGTTTTCCAGAACTAAAAAAACTGATACTCCATGAAGGAGCTAGTTTCACTAACATGAAAAATTTTAGGCATAAAGCTCTTGGAAAACCTAAAATATTCATGCTAGGTATAGTGGACCTGATATCAAACTGTGCATAGAAACAAACGCAGGCACTGARTTTGGTACTGGAAACTGAACTCTGRAARAGAYAGCAGCATCCAAAGTCGAGTTAGTTAAGCCTTATCCTAAAATGCACTTACTTTTGGTGATTACTTTGAAGGATGGAAAGCTGTTTCCAGCTTCTTCATGGGATGTATCCTGGACCTGACCAGCCTGGCACTGGAGGCAGAAGCTTTGAATGTAGAAGTGTCTCTGCYTTGAGCACTAATTTCAGGTCCTCCCCAGCTGCCTTGTGCAGGCTGTGCCTCAGGGGTTATGGTGAAAGCCTGTGGGCAGCTTGCATTGGTTGGGGAATGGTGTCAATGGAGTTTTAGAGAGAAGATGACCCTGTTATGGTGCTGCAAAGTAATAAAGCATATTTCAGAGAACATAAGGGAATGAACAAACCCACCAACAGATTTCATGTACAAACTGCTGTAGAAAGAATTTCCTTCCTAACCACATGTGGAAGTCTTAATGATTTCACTGTGTATGAAACAGTGGGATATTGCCAGTTWTGAACAGGATATTAAAAAAATCTATCAATGAATACCAACATCCTGCATTAATGGCAGCCAAGGTGCACAGGGAATTCTAAACCATCAAAAGTTAAAACATTCTGCAACCAAGTTCATGCTTTAAAGTAGATGAGCACTTAACATCACTGCACAGAAAAATGATTACCCTTGAATTCATTACCCTCTCATCTAAATTTCAGACCACTCTAAGACACTTTCACAAACCCTGTGAATTTAATTTAYTAGGACTGCAAAGTAGATTTTAGCATATAGAAAGTGCAGACTCTTTATGGCAAATTTTAATGATTTTTCTATTCAGCTGAAAGTACAGGGTGTAAATTTCTGTTTATAGAATGCARTTTAATCTATGACATCATTAATAGTCTAGTGGCCACTCTGTCACACTGTGTACTGTGACTAAGAAAAAGGAACCAACCCAAAAATGATACAAACATCCAGTGGCAATTTTCAAAGTTCCACCTACATGTTATATCTGAATCACTCTGAGACCATTTCYGTGAATATTATACACGTATGCTTGAGCAAAACAATAATTGCAAGGTAATACTGTGGAATAAGTAATAATTACTAAGCATTTCTTGTACTTTCTCCTCTTTCCTTCACCCTCTTTCTTCCTGGGGCAAAAGTTCACAAACACAGGACTGTCCCATCTGTTTGCAAGATGACTGTTACCACTTACACTCTCAGCAACTTCAGTTTACAAATATTTGGCTGCAGTAAGAGATGATGTGCTTTTCATTGTTCCATCTTTTTTCACCCAGACTGAACTCTCACACAAGGAGTGATAATTGGTGCTTAAATAAGTAGATTATTTAATATGATGATTTCTTTTTACTTTGCAATGTTCAAGACTCCATAAAGGATCAGGACTAACTGTAGGAGCAATCTGAAGGGTTTACACTTTGAAGAGAAAACAATCTCCCCCAAACACCACCTTCTCTTAAGAAAATAAAGAAATATAAAACAGCCAGCACAGAGCCCTGGAGCCCCACAGCAGTACAAAGCAACAGCACTGAGTTCTGGGGAGAGAGAAAAAACACTTCTCAGTTAGGATGCACAACCCTCAGCACTGGATTTCATGATGGAACACTCTAAATGAGGATGTATCACAGCATAAATTGCACATTTCTTTMATAGTTAGTGGAAATATCATTTGTGGCAGAAATGATCACAGTGTGTATAAACACCAGGACATGAAACACACTAAAATACCTTCTTCTGTGTAGAATGTCAGTGCAAAAATAGATTGCTTTGGAATGTTCAGGGAAGTGTCTTTAAAAGGTTTGGATCAAAGGTRCTGATCAGAGGATTTTACCAACCAATATGTGAAAGGCCAGAGTTAGTGCCTTACATTAACCCTGTTATATTTACATGGGGATTCCAAAGGATTCCATTCTAAATATATGTACTGCTCAATTTGGCACGAGACCCAAAATAAGCAAGAACTCTTTCTGTGGAAGGATGACCAAGAATGTACACATAGCTCTGAGCAATGTCTGAACAGTCTCTCCCTTGCTGTAAGCTTGGGGATGAACCTGCTGAACATTCATGAGCTCTTAGTGACTGAGGGAAACTCACCAGGTTATCCCACAATAAAATAGGGCTTTGTGTGCATATGAAGCTCTCAGCCCATTTTTTGRCAAAAGGAAGCAGAGTTTGCTAGATGGACTTTTTAGCAACTGAATTGTGGATTTTTAAGACTTTAGGTGAATTGTTCCCTAGCCATAGGTCTAACTGAACAAAAGTCAAGGTGAATTTTCATTTGCTATCCTACTTAAAGAGGAAAAGGTCATTTGATATGATCAAGACTGATCTTCCATCATCTGACAATTCCCAAGTCTTTCTTCAGAATTCATTTAGAAATATGCTTGATGTGAAATTCTAAATCAACTGGAAGCCAGCTGTAAAGTAAAAGGGAAGCCAGGAATGCTGTGAAAAACACCATGGTTTCTAAACTCCAATTTCACCACTTGCTTTCACAGCAGAATTGTTAAATTAAAAATATGCACTTCTCAAATATTGGAATTTAACTTTGGGACTCATTTCTCTTTGTCAAAAGTGTTTTTATTTTGTGCAAACTTTGCCTGTTTGCTGAAGAAGAAATTTGCAAGATTTTTTCCAGGAACCAGATGATTCTTATGTTTTTGGAAACTCAAAACTGCCCAACATAGAATTCTTAGGGGAAAAAAAATCTTTTTACTGAATCTCCTGAGTATTTATAAAGCAACAAATTCCACACATCAATTTATTTTTCCTGATAAGAATAAAAGAAGAATTTATAATCTTAGTTGATGCAATTAATAAAAAGTAAGGGAAAGAAGAAGTAAGGTACAACAAAAGAATTACAGGATCTCATGCACTGTCACCAAGGCATGTAATCCATTAATAAATGTGTTAATTTACTGTTTAAATAGTTACTATATATTTGGGGAGAACAGGACTCAGATGAGGAACCTGAGTGTTGGAGTAGCTGAAAGAGGCATCAAATGCTGGTAGAAAAGAGAAGATTTGTTTAGAAAAACCCCAATGGAAAACAAGAGATTTTGGATAGTGGGTCAGGAGTTGTGCACTCAAATACAGTCAAAAAACCTACAGTGGGTTATTTCTTTTATTCTTGTTTATGTTACCCATTTTCAGACATTTTGACACACTGGAATGAGAAAATTGCTAACAATATTATCTCCAAAAAAATCTGAGAATTAATCACTGTGATTAATAATAGCTTTTAAAGTAAGTAATTAATCACTTCGAATTATAAGCACAACGTTTTCCTTTGAACCATTCATCAAAAAGACTGGGAGTTCTGTGGCTATTGTGATTTCTTCAGTCCTTTAACTTTTACAGCAGCAGCTTAATGTCCCACTGCATGAGTTGTGTACATCCAGGAGACTTTTCAAATAATCTTCAAGACAAGGTAAAATTATAAAATCATTTATATGCTGCTGAAAACAAGAGTATTGTTTAAAAATAAAAAAAGAAGGAAAGCAAAAATTTCACAGGTGACTCCTGCCTATGTTAGGTTGAGATACAGATATATATATATATATAAGAGATTAATCTAACTTGGAACAGCAGACTTGAACCCTGAGGTTTTATTTTTATCATTTTTATAATTTTCAAGTCTTATAAATCAGTGTAAGTTTTTAGTGAATAGTCCTAAACAATGAAAACATCTATTCTTAGATAACAGAGAAAATATCTTTGAGAGGGAGCTGATGGAACAGGGGAGAAATTGAACATAAGAAACTTTATCAAAATCCAACTACTGCAAATAGATTCCTCCTGTGGTCTAATTTCTACACAGTGGGCAGGCAGGAGGGAGAGCTCCTAACTGGCAGCACCCTGGTTCAAACCACAGAGAGTGTTTTGCAAAATACTCTTWACAGCTGTTTTCCAAAGAGGTGTCCCACATCTTCCCTCTTCCAACCAGSCAGCACACCAAGGGCTCAGCTTTAACACCCTGATTGTCTTCTCCCTCCTGTTACCTGTTGAGAACCTCATTCCATATCTCCTTTTCTCATTGGCTCCACAACCAAGCCTCCAGCCCAGCACTGAGTGGAACTCTTGTGGCCACGGGATGATTTCTCCTCTCAGTGCCAGGCTGCACCATGAGGGATGGCCAGAAGGGTGTTTGAAGTAGATTGTTTCATGGCAGTAACATTAAAGAGCACAGAAAAATCTCTCTGCTATTCCTTACCCTCACATTGTAAGAAAACCTTTTGAGCTGTATTTAAATGGTCAGGGCTGTACCCACCTGCACATGCACACACAGTGTTCAGCCAGCAGTGTTTGTCTGATAGCAGTTTAGGAAGCAGACTCCTAAAGAAAAAACAGAACATTCTGAAACAGATTTAGGTGGCCAGGGTAAGAGCTTCCTTACATATCCCAGTACGTTAAAATATCAGTTTATTTTCCATAGGCTGGTTACATTTGGATTTTGAACTAATGACATTAAATACGACTTTTTTAATTTTGGATTTTTTCTTAGACACAAAGAACTATACAATTAAGAATGTAGTTCCAGTGCAATATTAAATTTTGCATCATTTGTATTAGACAAATATGGTCAAACAAAGCCAGGCTAGAAGCCAGATTTGCTGAAATTCAGTTATTTTACATCACACAATATTTAAATTGAACTATTTTTCCTGGCTTATTAGAAAAACAAATTACAGAAGTATGGGGATTTTTCTTGTTTTAAAACCAAAGAAAATCCAGAGTTGTTCTAATTTTAAACATTTTTAAAGAGGTCACTACACTGTTGATTTTGATGCACAGAGGTAGAAATTCATTATCAGATGTTACATGTTCACATCACTTATCATTCTAAAGTATTAAAAATTCTAAAAATGATTAAGTGATAAAATATTCTGCTAAAATATTTCAAAATGTTTCAAAATTAATTCCTATTCAATCATTTCTTACAAGATTGACATAAAATGCCACAAAAGCAAAGCCAGCTAAATTCAGCTTCCATAGAAGTAGAAGTTCTAATCTTCAATTCATAATGCTTTGGAGCAATCTCCAGCAAGGAAGCAGACAGGTTTTATGGTTTCATATTAAAGCCTCTGAACTTCCCTACATCTGAAAGTTTTTTACAGGAAAATATTTCAACATGAGCTGCTTTACCATGCTGGGTCACTCTCACATGTCTGCTAAAATGGAAATTAAAGGTAACTGACAGCAAACTCAGGATTTAATCCAGGAAAATTATTCAAATTAATGATAAGAGAGGTAACCCTCTGCACCAAGCCATGTTTTGGATGGCAGGTGTCCTAGCTACAAATATGAAAAGTTCCTGAATTCACCAGCAGAAGAAAGAAGGAATTTTTCTCCTTTGCTACAATGTCCTTGAAATGATGTATTACCTGCACTCATGTTATAGTCTCCCCAATGTTCTTCCTAGTGAATTACGCTGGTCCCTCAATTTATTGCTCCAGAACTTTGTTCCCCTTACTGCTGTGCAAGGACAAAACAAACGGAGAGTTCTTGCCCCAGAAGCTTTAATTACCATGAAGATGAAGTCTCTGCTGGAAGACAGTAGGCCTTAGGAAAATAAATTTATAGCCCTTCAAACCCGTGGTCACTTTCCTCCTTTAAAGAGCAGAGCACATTTCTCTTTTCTTCCCCTACTCCCTCTCCCCAGTGCTGTTAAATGCATCTCTGAAAATTCATATCTCTGCCTTGAATTTAACAATTCATAGCTCTGCTGCTTCGTGTGGAATAACCAGAGAGCCTGCTTCTAAATTAAGACCTTCTTCAATTATCTTATTGCTAGCTGTATGTTAGCAGCATTTAAATTAATGAGAAGAGCATTCATTAAAGATAGCTCAGGGACATGTCTGGGAATGCATAATGTGCAAGCYCCAGCTTTTGTCACAGTTACTGTACTAAGTAAAGAAAGTTTCACTTCAACCCCCATTCCTACAGAATGTACCGTTCACCCTTTTATACACCTTCTCTGGAGTTAAGCAACATATTTCTTTTCTTTTGTGAGTCCTACTTTGCTCTAAACATTGACTGGTTTCATTTTAGGTAATTTCCTTTTACCAAGTTGTGTATCTCTCAGGCTAAAACCTACCCAATTCAGTCTCCAGCAGGGCTGGGATCCTAATTTACAAATGAAGAATGGATTTTATAGAGGAAAACTGTAAGAACATTTCTTTGGAACATGTACTGCTTTATCACCGTGGTTGGTTTTAAAGGAGTTTTCTGCAGTACACACTAGATAATGCTAAGTCAAAAAAAATAGAATTTTGCATATATATTTAAAACCATTTTAGAGGCAACAGATTTATTTTTGCTCCTTCAGACTTAAACCATGTGTTTTGGGGTTAAATGTTAACAAGGGCTGTTTAGAAAGAACAGAAATCCTGTGCAGCATTTTCTGGTGCTTATTGCCTGAAAGATAAACACCAGAGTCTTCTGACATGATACAGTCACTTTGCTTAGAAAGAAATATCATTACAGTAGTGACACACTGAACCTATAAATCATTTATAATCAGTGAGTTTCACTATGGATTCTTTTAAGAAATACCATCATCATGGTAAAAGACAATTCACTTAATCAAATAGACAGTGTGTGTTGCACCAAATCCAGGCTGTTAAACAGGTAGCCCTCACTTATTTCTCAAGGAGGAGAGAAAGGCAATCTGTTTAATGCTCTGCCTGGGGAGTCAGGCAGTCTGGATTCTGTTCCCAGCTCAGACCTACACCATTAGTCAAGTCACATCATTGCTCTGCTCTTCATCCCACATTCTTAAATGAGATAATAACATTTCTCTTATTATTTGGTCCCTTCCAAGTATAAGCTCACCATGACAGAAGCCCATTCCTGTTATATATGTCAGACTYCCCCGTGCCTTGGATTTTGTTTGGGTTTTCTACATGATTCCTTGTTTTACTAATGACAATGGAATTCATTGCAGTATTCATTTTTAAGGCTAAAACTTACAATAAAGTCCCTAAAGCTGCCTAAATAAGAAAGTAGTAGATACCCATAAAAACAAGTGAAAAGAAAGAATTCAAACTTAGAGGAAAATTGCCCTCTTATCAGCAAATTTATTCACTTTMTGTTGCAACTTGGCAGCCAAAAAGCATCAAAGAGAGGGACAGTAAATCAGTGTAATTATGATCTGGTTCTTCAGAACAATGAGGAAACATTTACTTTCAAAATTTAAAATGTTTAAATAAACTTCTGGGTTTTTTTTTTCTTTTTCTGCACCTGCTTACCTTTTGTTTCTTAGTTCATTTTGGTTATTTAGTTGTTTTTTCCTATTCTGCAGGGAGTTTTGCTTTTGCTAACAATAGCTCTCATTCAGGCCCCTTTTTTAATCCCTTCATGGTTACAAATATTACAAACAAACACAAAGTTGTATTCACTCAAGAACACATTCTCAGAATTGTCTTCATCATCTGCTTTTCTTCAGAGCATGCCTACTTTTGCTTCATGTGAACCCTAGTGAGGCCTTCCTGCCTACACTGAGAAGCTGTAAAGGATTGAGGACCCCTCAGGATACATGGGAATCCTAATTCTGCTTGCAGTTAATGGATCTCCACTATGGATTCTGTCAGTGGCCTTAAGAAACATCAGAGTGAGCACACAAAAAATACTGGTGTCTTCATGGGCTAACACTCCCAGTGGGAAATCTCATTAAAATGAGTGGAAGCTCCAATTCAGATATTTCATTAGAGCCTTGTTCAGGGGATTGGTAGAGGTGTATACATCAGCTCTTTTTACAGCTGACACACTGTACATAGCCAAAGCCAAAGCAGTGGAGCAGCACCTGATCTGTATTCTGGGCCAGCCACTCCATCAAGGATCAGCCCTGCAAGGCTTCAGCACAAAGCCACTCACACAGATTGTGGCTTTCAGGCAGGAAAAAGGGCTCATGTTGGTCCCTCTGTTGTGAGAATATTCATTCAGCTTCTCAGACTGCACAAGCACACAGGAAAGTTTAACTTTTGATTAAGAAAATGGGGTCAGTCCGCCTTCACAACTGGGATTTTCAGGTTGTAGTTGGACTSACTTTAGTTTATTTTTACTGCTTGCTCTGCTGTCCTACTGAGCCAGAATCACAGAAYAATGRGGTTGGAAGAGATCTCTAAGATCATTGAGTCCAACCTATKCCCTWACACCTCAACTAGACTACAGCACCAAGTGCCATGTCCAGTCTTTTTTTAAACACATCCAGAGATGGTGATTCTACCACCTCCCTGGGAAGAGCATTCCRGTACTTTATTATTCTTTCAGTGAAATATTTTTTCCTAATMTCCAACCCATGCCYTCCCTGCTCTGTGACTGAACAAGATTCCTGCCTCAAAGGGCACAAATTCCCTGTCTTTAGGGACTACAGCTTGGAGCAGGGAAGATTTGACTTTTGCCCTCTTGTGCCAATTTAAGCCCTGCCAATGTGACTTCACTGCCACACATAAAATATTAAATAGGAATTGAGATGAGATCAGCACATAAAATGACAAGAGACAGCCCAGTGCAGGAACAAGTGAATTGGCCTGCTAGAAACTGGTTTTAAATATAAGCACAACAAATTTTCTTTGTTMAATATCAATCTAGGAAAAGGAGTTTTTTGTCTATGAAGCACAATTTCCTAACAGGATACTGTGTTTATCCCTTATTACCCCTGCCTTTCYCTGGTATTTGCAGTTATAGATTACTGTATAGTGTGTGCTCCACACTGGGAAAATTCAATCAGAAAGGAAAAAATGACAAAAGCTAAAATCAGCCACAAATCCAAAAACAATGGTTGCATAAAAATTGTTGGAATTTGTTTTCTGTAGCAATAAAATCATTAGCTTCTCTTCCAAAACTTAGAATACAAACCAAGAACCACAAAAACAGAGTGCAATAAATACKACAGAAGAAAAATCTAATTCTGGGGAAAAAGAATTCTACCTAATGCAATGAAGAATTTGAGAGCAGCACATTTTCTAATAAACAGCTGTACCTCAGGATAACTTGGTGAACTCTAGTAGATTCCAAATTTAATGTCATTTTTAGACCATGACTGGTCTGTTCTATTAAGTCTCCAGAGTGAGGAAACAGAGCATGAAAAGGCAAAGGAAGGAACTGTTCCTTCCACAGATTAAATTCTGTGTCTGCAACTAGAAAGAAGATTTAACTCTCTCCCCAGCTTCTGCATTGCCTTTTCACCTGCCCTACATTTACATTTTTTAAAAAATAGGAAAATATGCCACAATAGTTAAAAACCTAAAGAAACAAAAGATATTCATAAAACTTGGTCTGTTCTATTTGGGAAGTTTTGGGAAGTATGTACAGACTGGTTTAATGTTGCAGCACCACTGACTTCTGAAAATTAACTTCCAGTTTAAAATGTAAGTTTGTATCTGTCATAAGAAAGTTGACAAYATTATTTGAATTTAAACCTACATTATGAATTCTAAATTATTTGCTCAGCCTTCCTAATGAAGGAGAAGGTGTCATTTTCTCTATAAATGATATTTTAATGGAAAATTACTCTATATTAATATTAATCATGGTTATTTTTAAGGCTGCAGAAAATGTAAAATATATACTTCACTGACAGTAAACTTCTGTAATAAACAGTTCTGAATGAAAAAGATTTCCCTTTATTTTTGTCACAAGTCAGACCAAACCTGCGTCCTGTGAAAGTTGTACTTACTTTGAATAAATTCATTAATTTCAGGAAATTTTTGCTCAAATAGTAGGATTTTCGTGATAGCAAAAATAAAGACAAATGTTGCAATATTTTCACATATTTGGTTGGACCAAATATTTTTTTCCTAATCTTAATGTGAAAAATGCCTTTAACATTGAAATGATGCAAATAGTCAAATGAACTTCTAGTAAGCCTAGAAAAATTAAAATGTTAATATATAATTTAGAACACTGGAAAGACAGATTTTCTGAAACAAGAGTTCAAAGAAAATCTCTAGAGTCAAGAGAATTTTATGGAGGAAACGTTTCTTCCCTTGTCTTTAGCACAAGATCTATACATACTTTGGGCAATCTCAAAAACTACCCTGTGATGATAATTTATGCTAAAAGTACAAGTGGCATGGGAAACTCTCCTCTTTTTTTCTATGAAGTACAGAAATTAATAAAAGCACTTTAAGAAGGGTAAATCATRTATGGGTGTATGTTGGTAGAGAAAGATAGAGAGCCTGGGGCGRGATGCAGAAAAACTTTGCTGGAGAAATAATTTGATAAAGAAGTTTTGATTAGATTGATTCCCTTGGTATGTTTAAAACTTAATATAGTTAAGACTCATGCTTGTCCTGAATCAATTGCAGCTGAGGTTAACATGATTTTAAGTCCACATGTAACAAGAAGTGCTAGAAACAGAGGAATACAAAATCCCAGAAAGTGACTGAAAAATGCTAATTGTGTGCAAGCCAATGTAGGCAGGGATTTGTTAATACCCCTGCAAGAGGGCTGTACAGCWGAAATTGCAGGAAAGGAACTGGCACAAGAGGAAAATAAATCAAAGGCTAAACAAAACCTTTACATAGAAGAAAAAAAAGAAATCAATCTAGAAGCTGTCAAGGAACTTGGAGAATGTAATGTACTGAATGAGGCAATGGCACAAGGAAACAAATGTGGAAAGAGATAAGAAAAGTGATGAGAATGCAATAGGAAAAGCGTCGAAGAGTGACATAACTGATGAAGTAAAACAAGAAAACATGGGCAATAGGATGGGACATATGTCAGCTGTGAGATCATCAGGGAATGCTGCAGATCCTTTTCATAGCAAGAAGGAGCCTGCCCCAAAAGCCAAGATTTCCACTGCTTCTCATCTAAGTTCAGTCACATACATTGTATGTATTTGTCAAAATACCTGAGAAGTGGTKCTCTCCAATTACATGACAATTATCACACCTTAATGGAAGTCTCTGCATTCTGAGTAAGTGATTAGTTATTTAGAAACAGAAATATCATCAAGAAGGAAAAGTTTAGGATTTAGTTTGGGATGAAGAGCTGCTACTGGTGTTTTATAAAGCCAGAACAAACCAAATAACATCAAGAACATGACAGTTTCAATGTATTTAAACTGTGTGGAGTCAAGTCATTCCAATTTCAAGCTGAGGTAGGAAATACTCACTTTTCTTGCTGAAATCTGAGGGGTTTGTACATTGACACAAGTGACAGGTTTCTGTGTCCAGCTCCAGAACATCCGCAGTTAGAGCAGCTCACTTTCAACACAGTGGTCACCTAACAAAAATTAGGAATAAGAAATTAAATGTTTTTTTCCTAATCTCTGACATTTGGCTTTTATTCTGTAATTTTTTCAAGATGTTTTTATTTTGTGGCAGGTTTTCCTTATGGCTAGAGTCTACTTTGAGAACTTAATTCTCAGGCAGAACTAGTGCCATGATCACTTTAGCCTTGACACATGTAAGCTAGGACTAAAAGCAAGTCTCAATGTTTTTATCTCCTCTGAAATATCATTGTAATTTTTTACTTTGAGCTAAAAGGCTAATTTAGAGATGTGAAGACTTACTTCTGCTTGTTTTATTTCCAATGAGATTAACTTTGACATGCATATGCATCCCCATAATCCTGTGTAATAGAGCTCCAGATTAGTCCTGAAGTTTTGTTAATACATATCATTTGTCATRCAATAAATACAATGGTGTTTTGGAAGGAGAAAGGCTACTGCTTGGCTTTGTTTAAAAGTCAGAAGTAATACCAGACAATTTCAATTGTCTTCAAAGCAAGCAGAGTTCCTTCAGACAAGAGTTAAGAATAGTAGATGAAAAAGACAGTGGAATTGGAAGTCAGCAAAAAAGGCAGAGTAATGAAAAGCGCATTTAATTTGCAGAACAGCAAATTATTTCAAGCCACAGAAACCTTTTTTTTAATAATTAGTATTTTATACATTGAAAATGTATAAAAATAGTTCCATTCATTAAAAATGGTTGGCTGAATTGAATTTAATAAAGTAATATATTATTTTCTTTTAACACTTGGAACTATGCCTTGACATTGTCTTGACATATCATGTGCAAATGATATGTTTGTTCATGTTGTTGGGCTTACTGATGAAAACAACACAAGCCATCACTTCCAACTCTGCAAGCACCCCAAGATCTGAAACTCCAGCTGTGTGCAGCCTCTTCAGCCCTAGTAAAGGTGCTGAAGATAAAAATGTTTTTCATAGGAATATCCCCAGTCTGTTCTGATTGCTAACACTGTAGATTCCAATAAAAATAACAAAATCTGAACAACTATCAGCTGATATTTGGCACTAGAGTGAGCTACATTAGAACCAATTTCATATTTGCTCCGCCCTGCATTACCTTGGATTCACACAACACATACTGCTCTGTGTAACTGCATTATTTTATAGATGATAGATAGATAGATAGATAGATAGATAGATAGATAGATAGATAGATAGATAGATAGATAGATAGATAGATATCAGCACAGGCCTACAGCAGAGAAGAGATAAATTTAAAGACCTGAGATGGGAAGTCAATTATTTTTAAAGTATAATTATTCTTATTGTCTGGTGTTTGATAGGTGGAGGAGCTCCCAGTATTAGATAGACATTAAAGCATTGGCATGAAATTAAGTTTCATTAAAATGCTTTTATTTTAAAGATATGCTCTGTGTCCTTTACCAACTATTAAAACAAAAAAACAAGYGTTATGCTGCATTTATCATCATTTGTGGTAGAGAGTAAATAGGAAAGCAGGTGGTACTGGTGAAGAGAAAGTCAAAGCTGAAAAATGTTGTTAAAGATTCTTAGCAAAGGTATGTTTAAAGAAAAAAAGGGCTTAAAAACTTCATATCCACAGACTCATTTAAGTGCCAGGGCAATTTGCACCAAATGGACAACTGAATGTACAAAATCAATATGATGGGAAAGGTACTGAATAACAGTGGGCCTAAAAAATGAAATAATGTTCTCATATTCCTCCCACACACTTACATAGGAAGCTGAACTGAAATTTCCCATAAAACCCCCCACATTATATTTGCGAGCTGAATCATAAAGACTTAATTGCATTACAATGAGTATAATTAATAAAATCCGCATATTATCTAATTTCCTAGTAAGCCTCAGTGTGCAATAATGAAATAAAATGCTAAGACAAGCAAAGGAATCTGTAAGAGCTCCAATTCCAAGATTCCCATTAGCAATTTGAGTGCCTTCTGCAGTTTATTGCCTCAGCAAGAGCTCCTCCTGCTCTAACAGTAGCTGTAAGTTACAAAGCATGGCTTTCTACATGCCTTTCCATCCTCAGAACCTCACATGCTCAAAATAGGTTTTTTATGTCACAGTAAAATCATTATTTGCAAACTTAAGGACATCTTCTAATCAGAACTTCTGCTGGCAAACCTTAAGGCCRTTTTTGTTGGAACCAAGTAATCAGGGCATAACATACTAGTCACTATTGTGACTAGAGCCAAAGCAACTTTGAACAAGGAATTATTAAAAAAAAATTTACTGCCTACAAGAAACTTGGGGGATTTATTTTTCTGTAATGCATAACATAATACATTGCCTTGAGTTAAGTAGAACAATTAATTATTTTTGATTTCCAGTGGCATTCAAACCCTCTCTACATKTTCTAGGAAACAAACAAATTTTAAAAATTTGGTCAGTTTTTCTCATGAAGAATGTATAGCAATTACTCTCCACAAGAACTTCTAAAGGTAGTTTCCATCAAAAAATCAGGTTTCCTAATAACTGCATTATGCCAACCACTTTGGTGATTCTAAGATTAGGACAAGGCTAGCAGTGRCTCTGAGATTTAAGCCATATGATATTAGCTTTTACAGCAGAAATATAATTTAGTTGTCTAGTTGGAAAGAAATATGGCTGTAYCTTCTGAATAGGATCTGGTTGCAGACAAAATCTGTAATTTCATCTTCACTTTAAAAAAATAAGTACACTGTAATATTTCCTAGGTGTGTCCCACAGGGAAAACAGAGTGATAAAATACATTCTTTTCTTGTCATTAGGTTTACATCTGAAAAAAMCAGAAATGTTCTTGTAGTCATTGTCCCATTGTATCTCTGCTGGATCAGATAAAGTGGGCATGTTCTTTCTGCCTTTGAAGTTCCACCACTCATCTCAGTGATAGAGGGATTTGAGCTGTTTATTTAGACAGCCTCCAAACAAAGAGCTTGAAAGGCATTGTAYGTAGTTTATGCAGTAATATCCACCCTTCATTTATAAGTACAAGATATCTTGTTCTGTTATGAAAGAACATGAATTAATAGAATGATCACTGAAAAGCTCACAATCATAAGATCTTTACCATTAGASTGCATTGTTTCTTATCAGCAGTTTTTTCCTGTCCCATGGGAACACTGTTTAAATTTAAACAACTAGCCATTGAATAACCATGGCAGGGGTTTTTAAGATACATTAGAATTCCTATTCTTCCTAAAGGCGTTAAAATTTTGCTGAGACACAGCATCCTGGGGAAAAGAAAATCTGATTTATTTTATTAAAGAAAAGGCAAAGTGGCTCAATAAGTTATCTAAGTCTGGTATCAGCTGATCCTCAATAGTACTTAAAATTGTAACACAAGTCTGGCCAAAATGAATGTGTGGGAACTCACTCATTTAACAAATATAAGGAAATGAACTTCTTTGCTGTAAACTTCCTACAGTTCCCCCTTTCTTTCTCAGTCCCATTTGAGTCTCCACCTTCGGCACCACCGCCTAAAGGGATTTTCCTATCTCTGCACACATATTCTCTTGAAAATCCAATGATGGAAAAATTGCAGGGCTCACCCACCAGGTGTTGATGCTGTCAGGATGTGGAAAAAAAATATTGCACAGCCTTATGAAGAAAAGTGGTGGAAATGTTCCTTGGGTAAASCAAATTTAAATGTTCTGTCAAATCTACTTTTGCAGTATGAAGAATTTGTGTACACAAACTGAGCTCACAAAACCCTCACCAAACTCCAATTTTATGAAATAAAAATTTAGGTGAAAATCCTGAGTAATTAGAATGCTCCTGTTGTCTTAATTGTACTCCAGGATTTGTTGTATTTAAGACAAGTTTGTACTAATGGGAAGTTTAAAACTTGGAAAGAAATTTATCAGCATAACTGCATATATACTCTCTCCTGATATGAAATATRTTAGGGATTATTATGTTTTTTCTCTTTAGTAATGTTTATTACTCTAACTTGAAATAGATTTGGGCTCCCAAAGCACCTGAAATACTGAACTTTGATTACATGCATGTGARTACCTTCCAAATATAACTCCCAATTGCTGTTGAAGGTGGGAAGAAGGGAGAGGAAATCTCCTCTGACAATTATAACATTAACCAATAAAAAAAATTTAAAAACTGTAAATTGTAACCTACTTTGAAATGCTCAGGTAGTCAACAAACCATCCACAAAAGAAAAGAAAAATCTTTACAGAGTTTGAGATGATATAAAATAGCAGCAGTTCCCAATTTTATTTACCTGTGTTTATTGTYACCAGAAGGATGACTGTGCTCATAAGAAGGAAACTAAAGCTGCCTCTCTGGGCTTTGTCCTCCTCTCACTTGGACTTGTGTGAGCAGAAATAAATGTATTACAGAATCATGAAGTCTCCAAATCACATGTTCACCACACCTCAGACTAAAGATTCTATTATGAAAAACATAACTTCTCTTGGTTAATTACATAGACATCTTAGGAAGGGAAGTGTTGGGGAGGTGGGAGGAAATTGGGGTTTTCTTCTGTTTTCCTTTGATATATTGGAAAATAATACATGATTTGTCACCAAGAACTACCTATTCTTTTGTCTCAATTAGTAAAGCAATTTACAGTACTAAATGAGCAACTGTAAACTGTAACACAAAAGAAGAAACCTCAGAGACAGACTTTAGCAACCTGATATCCTGCAATGTGTTTTGGAACCTAATTTTATCCTGTGTGAATGCGTGTTAGGGGAGAAGCCACTGCCTAAACATTCCTAGACCATTCAAGAGGCCTTTTCTTTGAGGTATTAACAAGCCAACCTATTCTCAAATATGAATATAAAAGCATTGCCCTGCTRCGAACACCAATCCTGGTTACAGCAGTGCACACTGAACCCAAAGGCACTGTGAAATTCTGGTTTTGTGCCTCTGAGCTGTGCTGGTCACAGGACAGACGTGGTGGCCCATTTGTGTCATTGCACAGCCCCAGTCACTGGACACAGCTGGGGCTCTCTACTGGCTTTGCACAATGCACTGCCTGTGTTATTTTGATTTCTTTTCACCTTTCACAGTTTTACGTGGAACACAAGCCTAATGACCCCTCCACCCGAGCCAGGTATTTCCTGGTAATTAATTAATGGCAGTTAAGGGATTTTAGATTTTCTGTTGGCACTCAACTTAATGAATTATCCACCATCAGGAAATACCCTCCCTACTTGTCCTATCTGCCAAATCACTAATTAAGCATCTAATGGTGAAAAGCAAACAACATTTTTATGTTGTTATTTTCATGCATTTCAATTAAATTAATCAATTAAATCCTGTGGTGCCTAAAATCTGAACAATAGACAATTTGCACTRTGTAGCAGGGACCATTTTTATTGGTGGAAATAGAATATAAAATAACAKAAAAACATAAATGAGGTTTATAATTTTAACCCATCGAATAAAAGAGATGGGTGACTGCCTACAATGCCTGTCTTTATTAAATTAACTATTCACTATGGGTATGTATAATATACTCATAAATATTACTTATATCCAGCTTCTCACAATAATTTTACGGCTGATGGAAGATGCTAAAAGGCCAAAAATTTAACTGAAAATATTCAGGAGTTTGATTTTTATTTGATGAATATAGAGAAAGATGTAAAGAAAATGAGACAAAAGAGAGAAAGGAAGGAAGTAAGGAGAGGAGGAGTGTAGGGAAAGTGTTGAAATTTGTCTCATTTTGAGGAACTAAATTCACAAAACTATTTTAAAATATGAAAGCAAAGTGTTGCTGTTTACCTTGCACATTACAACTCAAAGATCAAATGGCACAGCCAGAATATTTGGGACCTCAGGTCAGTGTCTCTCAGTACATGAGTCAGAACAAACATGTCAATAAAATAATCCTCTTGAGCTGTTGGTGTCCTACAGGAGATTCTTATACTCTGCAGTACACACTCAGAGAAGCAATCCCTCCTGAAGAAATTATTCTATTTTAGATAAAATGAAAATACATTCATTACACCAAAGAATGAAAGCAGGAGCATTAATGCAGACACAGWATCTTAGGCACCCCAACTAGCCCATCAACATCTTGCGTACCACGTTGAAGACAGAAGGAAATGCCCCTGACTGCTTGGTTTTGAGCAGCATCTTCATTTCTATTGCAGCTGGTAAAACTGGACATTAAAAAAGATAGAAACTTGAACAAAACATTAACATTTTTGGGAAATAAGCTTGCTTTTTTTTTTGTTAAATATTAAAAAAAAATCTTTCACGAAAACAGAATCAGTCCTTATTTTTACAGCCCATTCACTTAAAGGAAGCTACTCTCAGGTCTCTCTTGTAAATGTCCAGCCCACTTTACTTAGGCCCTGTATTTATGTCTCCTGCAGAGATCAAACCTAGTCTTAATTCTGATTGCACAAGAGACGTGCTCAGCCATGCTGGGCACTGGGTGAGAAAATCCTCAAACCTTCTTTGGATTTTCTTACGACCTTCCAGTCTCTTTCACAAATGTGAGGCTCTTGAGAATGTTCAGCTTGACAAGCCTTAGCGCCAATGATCACCTGACATCAGCAGCAGAGCAAGAACAATGGGAGCAGTTTCCGGGAATGCTGAGGAAGCCTTTGTTTGGATTATCCCTTGGTGCAGTGGCTGCCATGGCACAGCATCTTAAGCAATAGGTAATTGCTCATTTTTAGCCTCTTTAGTTCTCTACAGTGTCCTTACAAGAAATGAAGCTTTCATAGCCTTAAAGCAGACACCGTCTCTTGCTTCAGCATAAGCTTGGCTTACACYAAATCAAGTGTTATAAGAGAAGTTAAAGAAAGAGGTATATTTTATACATTCTTTTGAAAAATGGATAAGAATTAGATTTATCAAACATTACTCATTTCGCTTAGTTATCCAACATTTCAAAAAGTGATATCTCCGGCTAGAAAAAGTACACTTTTTTATAAGACTGCCTTAATTAATGGTAAAAAATACTTTCTAAGCACAAATCACGTGTTCTTTACATGCTTAATTAGTAGGAGCCTGCAACAGTGCCTAGGCAGTCAGTCAAAGACCTTGAAATGAAGGCACTTAATGAACCAAAGCTTTTGTTGTTTTCATCAAGTTTAATAGGTTTTTCAAGTTGCAAAGGAAAAAAAATGAGAGGTTGACAGAACATAGAATTCCATTTCTTTTAAATAATTTTCATCTTTCCAGAGAGATTTTCAAAAGCTGTTGACAAGGCACTTTTTACATTTCAGCTGAAATAGAAGACAAACTTCCTTTCAGCTTCAGTAGCAGTGTACTTTTATTAACCCTAAATTCTCTTCAATATTCTGCCTGTAATTTTATATTTGTKCCTTGGCTGCAGGTCAAGCAATGTTTTGCAGCTGCAGTAACAAAACTTCTGACTCAGTGGAATCGAATCTTTTGGGGCCAGCAGGTACTTAGCACATGTACTGTAATAAGTGCCAATATATGTTAAGAAACAAAGTTGATATATAGGATATACTAATATTTAGCAATTTTACACTATAAAGACTAATAGGCATAAATATTAGATTGGACTGCAGTTAATTTTTCTGTTAAAATGAATTCCTGTGYTTTATTCTAGAGTAACTGAACCCCAGAAAATGCCTTTCTCAGAACTTCTTTTCCTGTCAAAAGTCTGCATCCATCTAGTTTTTTTAAGAACCTTCTAGATAAAAAGTTTCACATTTAAAACCACCACATGAAAGTAAAACTACAATTAACAGAAGCCAAGTTTTAAATTATTCTAGAACTCTACATGCTTCTAAATGAAAGTTCTTACTTTCAAATGTATTGGAATTCCTTTTTGAGCACTTTTTTTTTWATGCACACCAAGCAGCAAGGTTTTATTTAAAGCATTTTTATTAYTAGGTACTCTACTACTCATTATGATGATTCATACTATCATTATGATATTATGATTATCATGTTATTATGATTCAAAGTATTGTCATTAGGATTAGAAAGTGGAGCCATACACAGAATAAAACAAATATCTCTATCCCTATTTCACATCACTACTGTCCTTCTACTTCAATCCAAAAACTGCTCTGATTTCCAGCAGCAGTCAGTGGCTCCAAGAAKCTGAAGCTGCAGGAAAAACAGGATGAAACATCCTGGCCATTTTCCTTCTGAAGATTAGCAAGGCAATCAAGAGAATATAGGGAAAGGAGACACCACTGGTGAGGTRCAAGGAGACACCATCTCGGAGGTACAAACAAGTGGAACTTGTCTCTGAGGCAAAAATACCAAAAAAAGAGAACATTTAGCTCCAGAAATCCTCCCATTTACATCAAGGCTGCATCTGTCTCTGCATCTAGTACAGGATTTTATAATGAAATACATCAACGCCAGAACCAACAGATTTAAATTCCTCTGTTAAACCAACTTATGTCCAAGTATAGGCACTTGGAAGAATCCAGATTTTGTTTTTCCTTTTCCAGYTTTAGAGAGAGCTGTCAGGAGCCCGTGCATGCAAGCAGCACATACCTAAAGGTCTCCCACACTAGGTGCCAACATTAAATGTAGTGACCCMCAGACAATGCCTTGATGAGGCTTGCCCTGTCTGTGCACTGCATGCTCCAAGCTCAGCCTCAAGCCCTTGCAGGGAGCACCAAGTGCAAATTGCCAGGACTGGGTAGRGATGATTGTGCATCCACCCCACCCAGCCTGTGGGCTCTGAGAGGGCTCCCATGGGAAGCAGCATTCCCTGGATGCTGAGGGGCTCATGCCACACAAGTGAGGTTGYAAACCTGCTGGCCAGAAGTGCCTCACATCACCTCGCTGGGCACACGGGGAGGGCAGATTATAACAGCTTGTTCTTGTACTCTCACACAGGTAGGCTATTTCAGGTTTTCTCAAAACACTCATATGACTTCCATATCTCTTCAGGCTCTGAACCTGATAGGAAGATGATTTTAGGCAGGGAGGRAGTAGTTTTAATGAGCAATAATCCACTTTGTCATCAATAAGGRATCACGACACTTGTTTAACTACTTGAATATCCACTGAATGTTTGCATAGGAAACCAGTGAATCAAACATTAAACAAACCCAACAATCAAAATGAAATATCTAGTCWAAGGCATCTAGATGTGGTAAAGCATATCAAAATGCATATATGTATATTTTCAATTCAGTTAATTGCCCATAGCATAAGTTCAACACATTACTTATTGTGGCTGCAATAAACAGTTCTAAGCCCTATAATTGCATGATCTTCAGAKGGGCAGGAACACACAAAGTCCATATAGAAACAAGCAGCAAAGCAGTGTGACTGAAAACTTGTGAAATAAAGACAGAAATTCCCACAATATTTGCTGATTATCCACTTATTYTTATAAACATTTACCAAGTATAAGATGTTTGTAAACAAAAATCTTTCAACACCAGAATTCATGAAGGGGCTAGTAGGCTGCAAAACCAGTCTACAGCACTGAGCCAAATACTACATGATAAAACAGTAAAAAAAATACACAAGCAAAAGTGTACACATACACACAAGCTTCTTTGCTGAAAAATGTCCTCATGTTTCCAGTCTTTCCAGAAAGTAACTTAAAAACACAGTCCCAGATCTTTTGGATCAGCCTGTAGGACTTCAAGGTCAGGGAAACAAGCTGCAATTGGGAAGGGTGTAATGAGGTAAGGTCATGAAAAATGAATAGGATGATGACCCAGCAGCACAGAGCAGTGAGGTACAAAAACAAAGGGGATGGGAAGGCGCCAGCCAGCAGGCTTTCCTATCTAATCAGCTGTGCCTCTGATAAAGGAGGAAGTAAGTTAAGGGAGGGAGTCTTCAGCACTTAAAACAATCCCCAAGATTTCCATTTCTGCACTGGTAATGTAGTGTCTTTAGGATGCAGGCCAAAAGCATAACTAAAAGGAAGCTTAGCAATCACAAATTGTCAGCTACATATTTGTTCATGGATAAGAATGACCYGTTTGAACCAGGACAGCAGATATGGCTTTTCCCAAGTTGCTCGGCACTGCCAACACAGAGCTGCAGTCTCTGAAGCCTCACAAAACAACATGATACCCATCCCTACCCTGGCAGGGCTGTGCAGGTGCATTAGAGCACCCACTCCTGTGCTGATTTTCACACTTCAGTTCTCCTCAAACATCCAATGACATTTCAAGCATGCTGTTCTCATTCATCACTTTTGGTAACATTCACACGGTCACTCTGTTCTCAGAGAAATCTGGCTAAATCTGAGCTGTGAAGAAGTAATGTTTCTTCAGGTTTCTCCAAATGCTGTGAAGAGATCTCAGATTCAATTAAATTAAGAGGTGATGAAGCCAGCTTTACTGCAGCTATGCAGGTTAACTAAGACCTGCCATCCACCCTGCAGGAGGATGCACAGGCAACAGAGCCTACAAGAACCAGATATACATTTGGTATTCTCTGTGGGCTAGCATTTAGGGCAAACTGACCAGTAACACATTTCYATGGCTGACTACCTGTAGTTTTACTTTTGTAACAAGAAAAAGTAATTTCCAACAGAAAAAAATCCCAGCTAGTCCTGCACTATAGAGACTAGTGAATGGAGAAATCATTACTCATTATTATGGAGAAATCATTATTTCATTGTTCCTGGCTGTTCCTAATTTGCATTTAATTTTGCTATTAATTTTTCCCTTCTCAGCTACCAGATGTCATGTTTTGATACACTTATCTCTTATTTTAGTGTCTTTACCCTCCTGTGTTCCAGACAATCCCTGATGCTATTACTTGCATACTGAAACCCAGGATAGTTACTGTTGCCTTCACTGGGCATTCAGCAGTAAGCATATATGATATTCAAATGATGGCAAAGATCTTTAAGATAATTTCTTATTCCAATTGTCATAAAAAGCACAATCTACCTAAGCCTGCCCATGAAAAACTGAAAAGAAATGTTTCTAGACTGCTACTATCAAAAAAGGAGGAGTAATGAATGACAGAAAAAGTTTGGGTATTTCAGACTAAACCCTCCTTTCTTGTGAACATGCTTGCTTTTTCTACATATGACTTGTTTTAAGACTCCTTATGTCTTTCAATATTGCCTATAAATCTGAAAATGTATGAGTTAATTGCACATGCTGTTGTTGGATGTCAGTTTCTGAACTAGCTGTGTGCTTTTGGAGAGGCTGATTTCTGTTGTCAGGGAGCAAGTTGTTTTGTTTCTTGTATGGAGAGGCATAGTTTTCTATTGCTGTACAAATTCAACAGAGCAGTGCAAAAGAATGGTCCATCTGTGTCCTCAGCCTTCTCTTCCCATCATTTTAAAGGCATCCCTTTGCTGGGATCATGTGCCTATAACCTGGCTGGTTTTGAAGAGGAACAGCAGCCAATTGCTTTCCATCCCTCACAGGATGTTCTCCTGCCAAATTGTCTGCGTTCAGCACCTGAGGAAATTTTACCTGAAGTGTTGCAGTTTGCTCTGCATCTCCTCCAAAGAGACAGAATTATTACCTGGAGTGGGCAGGAGGAAATTTTCTTGCTGCATGGCCCTCCAGGATCTCTGCCTCAAGGAACCAAAGGCGACCAGCAAATGAAGAAGGGAACTTGCAAACAAACACAGAACTTCTGTCCAAATGTCCTGATGCCTACAAGGATTCTCTAGGCAGCCTCCAAATTCTTTTGAGAATTCATTGGTAAGTATATTTCAGTGCTCTGCTGCATTGATTCTGAGCAGCACACCAGAGCAGAACTGCAGCATATTTGAAACAATTGCCTTGGCTTTGATTCAATAATTACTTTAATGAGAAAAGTGAGCTGTTTATATTAAGATATCTTGCTTACATAAGACAAGCTGCTTCACCACAGCCAGAATTCATTAATCATTATTAAAGCTGGTAGACAGAAAATTACAGGCTCCAGCTTCCCAGGATTAGGTATTTTTTAAAGGCTTTTAAGCAAAGTAGCTCATTCATTTACATGCAGAGCAAACAACATGTTCATGAGCATTGATTTGAAAAACACTAATGTATTTGCCTCTTCACCTCTAAAAGCAAGTTATGGAAAAAAGCTATTTGAACATTTTAAAGTTAATGAAAAAAGTGGTTCAACTGAATATTCCACTAAATTCCAGATTATAGTCACATCCCAATAATTGTCTTCTGTTGTAGCCTGGATAAAAACATTCTGAGATGAGTTCTGTGGTTTGTTCAGTTCCATGTGATCCACTATTATCATTTTATTGTCAAGTGTAAAACATCTTTTGAAAAACAATCAACTTGACAGTRTTCCACGTTTCAAAATAGCTTAAAACATGTTAGAACAACAAAACTAAAATTCAGAGAAGAAAAAACTTTCAAAAGTTTATAATATGATGAGTAAAAATGTTCGGAAAAGAGTTAAATACATTATTTTATTTCTTAATTATTTCTAAGTCTCAGTATGAATTTTAAGAAGGCTTGTAAATATTTACTTGAAGTGTGAAGGCAATATCCATAAATTATTAGGCTGCATGTGAGGCTGCCCAGCCTAGCATTTCTCTTTCAGCAAACGAGCCTCTCCTTTCACAGAGAGGATTATGAGCTGGGAATTATCTTGGGAAAGGCTTGCTCATGTGTTTTTATTTGTTGCTACAGTCATTTTATTTATTTTTCTTTGCCTTCCCAGCCAAGTAAATGACTGCCTTGATGTTCTCTGGATCACTTCACAACTAGAATGTCTCAAAATATTTCGACAGCAGAGCTATTTTTTTCTTTCTTCTTATTATAGGGAAAGGAGGAGCCCTAATATTCCTTAGGAACAAGAGAGAAATATCATAAACTGGAAGAGGAAATTTCAGATTGTCATGACATGTCTATACAAAAGATGTTTTGAAACAGACAAAAGTCTCTACTGTTCATATTCTGATGTCCTTATTATTTCAAACTAGGATGGAAAACGCACAAGAAATAATAGTTTCTTTCTCTGAAATGAGATTCCTGGAGAGTAAARATTAGGCAGTGAAGAATGACAGCTGTAATTTCCAAACTTTAAGCACGTTGCATAAATCAGCTGATGTGCTGGAAAGCCAAGCTCTCCACTCTGGGCAAGGAGAGGGCCAGGCAGCAGAATAAAAATCAGTCCCAAACCAGGAAAGAGACTTGCTTACTGCCTCTGGCTGGATCACAGGATGGGGTTAATTGTGTCAGAAAACGTGGGACTGTGAGGCACTTCCTCACAGGGTAAGAAAGGGAATCAGTTCACCAAAGAGGGAAGCAAAAGAGTTAAGTTGCTTTCATAGCTGCTGGCTTCTAGCRCATGTGATACAGAACCCAGCCCAAAAGAACAAAGYAGGGAGGATTACTGAGGCACTGATGCTGGAGAAGCYCTTTCACTCTGTCTCCTATTCACTAGGRCATCTCTTCCACAGTTCCTGCTTCCCCAGAAACTGCAGGGACACACTGTACAGGCTTCTTGCAACAATCACTACAAGCTTGTTATTTTTGACCACGTTCATTCATATTTACCAATCAACTATTCCTTAAATAATGGCTTGCCCCAGACAAACTGGTGCAATTCTACAGTCTACTTCTGAATATCTTCCTTGATGAACTCCTCCTGGTTTAAAACCTTTCACCACTGCAGGAACTGATGTATTTATTCCAAATGGCAGAAATAATGGCAGCTCTTGGGATCATAATCTTCTAAAACTGTGTTCAGTAACTGAGGTTTTAATGCCTGCAACCAATGCATAACTATGCCAGCATTTCCAATGATATGCAATTTATGTAWTTTTTGGAAAAGAAACAAAAACTACTGTTACATGATTTACTGCTTCCTTTGATAACCCCTTGTCTATGCAATTAATCATCAGTCATGAAATACAACCACAAATTACAAACAATGTGATGCAGACACTTCTCCAAGCATATAAGTCACTTTTCTAACAGTAAGTTCTTRCTTGGTATGAGGCTTTTGGGCTTTTCTGAATTAAGATAAAGAAAAAATAGGCACTTGACCTGTCAGCCAAGAGGCCTTGAAACCCTTGATTAAACAAGCAAAGATGCAGCTGGTGAATTTGCTCTTCATATATTTCAAAACAAATTAGTCAAAGGATTTATTAAATAACAATTGGTTTGTGAGTCTTTTCTACATTATTTTTTCCACATGTGCCTTAGTTGTGGTTCCAAAAGGAGGTTTTTTTCTCAGCAAGAGCACATCTGCTCTGGGGGCCTATTTCTCAACCAAAATAAGAGCCCACGATAAGCAGTATCAAAATTAATTACTATGTAAATGATTCTGTTTTGACAAATATGATTTAATGAGGGGAATAAGTAGTCCTCAAGAACTAATTGCTTCTTTGTAAACAGACACAACTTTCATTCAATCAAACATAAAAAGAAGGAATAAATCTGAATACCTAATTTTGTTTCACATCCAACATTTGTGCTCGCTATTTAGCTATTCTCCATCTCACTTATACCCTTCAGGGATAAGAGTTAGGCACAGAGAAGCCCTACCAAATTAAAATTAGGTGTAAATGGATTTTCAGAGTTTTTTTTTTTAAAGCTCCAACAGTTTTTTTACACATTTGGATTACTAAATATTGAAATGTGCATTGGCAATAACTAGCRCACCAGAATGGGCATATTTTAGAAATTCAGAGGTTTGCTTACATATATTAAACTGAAATGTTAGTGGGGTGAAGGTTTTAAATCCACCCCCYCACCACTATAAGTTGGTTTTTTCTTTTATTTGGATAATAATAGGAGTATKAATTAGACCTTTATTTTTTCCCTCTATTTTCATCTATAGAATTCCCACAAATTTAATCAAAATTGGATTCTGAAAAGGCATATTCCATTTAAAGTAAAATCAAAAGACATGTCAAAAGCTGTCCCAAATACACAGAGACCCAAAAGCAAAGTTTCAGGTCAGAGCAGCAAACCTCTCTTTCCAAATATTGAGGATTTTATATTATTGTTCAATCTGTAGACAGTTAGCTATTCTTCTGGGACCCTTCTTAGGGCACTGCACACAGTGTGATGATCTGTGATTATAGAACTGCCATGCTAAGGGTGACCAAATCCTGATTGAATATTCTTGAACCACCATTACAGAGAGGCCACTGAGGCCTCACAGTCCTGAGGGGCTCAATTGTCCCTTCTTCTGCTCACTAGTCCTTTAAGTACACCCTTTTGTCCTTCTCATATGTAATTCTATACTGCAGGCTGACAGCATTCATAACCATGTCATGAGCCTTGCTGGCCACTAGCAGTAAGGGATTTTCCTCAGGGAAAGAAGAGACCAATTACTCATATATGAGATTTCTGAAATTTCTCCTCTACCAGGATGGCACAAACTGCTGGAAAATCCTAGCTTGACATTACAACCTTAGCAACACCTTTGTAACCAGAAAATACAACAGGTATTTTTAATTGTTTCACACARCACCCATAAAACCAACAGTCAACACATTTATCACCTGCAGCACTTGAATTTTATCCCCTAGCTTGCTGTGACTAATTTATTTTGCAGGTGCCTTTTTCAAAATTATTTACCTTGGAAAAAACCAAACCAAACAAACAWCAAACCTTCTCGGTGACTGGTTTGTATATTTGCAAATGTGGGGCTTTGCAAACCTGATCTCATAGTGGCATAATTATAATATTGGTTTCATGACTCATTCAGTGATTACATGCTAAATGCTAACTGGCCACTCCTTGTCACTCACTATTTGCCAGCACAGTGTTTATCTAAACCAGAGTGTGCTGACCAAAAAGCACATGCTGTTAAAAATGCACTTAAATTAAATCATGAAGTTGCTCTTCCCTTTTTTTTTTTATATCCCAGTGTAATTTTTGCATGCATAACACAAACACTGAAGTTGTCCATCCCTTACACTGTAAAATCAAAATGGGATTTGGTTTAGTTTCAATTCTTTTCTATTGCATTTATAGCCAGAGGGAAGAAAAACCATAAAAAAGATGGTTCAGGAAGATATTATCAAAAGTCAGTGCTTTCAGATCTGCACTGCCTTTGGAGCAATAATATCTTCCTAAACCTATCCCTGAAGTGTGTCACCACAACTCTGACAACAAAGGGTGAGTTTCTCCCTAGAACTGACACAAAGCCCTACACACTTCCCATTTCTCTGCTGAAGGAGAAGGGAAGAATGAGAGGAGAGAGAAGAGAGGAGATTGCTGGGCATTTATCAAATCACTGCCACGATTTCCCTGTCATGTGCCAGTCCCCACAGGGTGGGCAAGTGGCTTTTTTCACAGCTCCCTGCTTTCCCCCAGGCTGTGCCATGTGAGCTCAAGTGCACAGCAACAACTCAAGCTCTTCTTGAGCAGAGCCACCCAAAGCTGTCCCAGGCCAAGGCCCTCCCCTGGGACATTCCAACCTTCCTTCTGTGTGAGGCCACACAGGCGAGCCCCACAGCAGTCGCACATTGAGGACTTCTCATGTCCTGTCATATTAAAGYTTAACAAAACCAGTTCTCATGTTTATAGTACAACTGTGTAATCTCAGGGTACTTGGAAAGTTCACATAATGACTAAGTACAAATAAACAGCAAAATCGGGTGCTTTGGGAAATTGAATTCAACTTCCTGTAGCTAATAAAGCAAGGCTAAGCTGGAGCAGGAAGAAAAATTTTTAAAAACCAGACATATTGTTCRAATAATACTTAAATACTGAAGTGATTGATACAAGTGGTACAAATGGCTGCTTGTTAAACCATTTAACTTAGGCCAGTCTACTGGCTGCATATAGCTGCCATACACTGTTTGATCTACACTGTAGTGTTCAACTGCAAAACTAACAGAGCTTTGCTACAAATATATGCTGAGTGGCACAGAACTATGTTCTTTTTCAAGAGATTCACAGATGATAGACCAGCTGCCAGTATTTCATTTAGGTTTAGTTCCTTCTTTTCAGCCACCTGAACACTGGAACAGGTTGCTCAGAGAGCTTGTAGCCTCCATCCCTGGACACAGTCAAAGAGGGGCTGGCCCTGCACAACCTGCTCTGGTTGGTGCTGCTCTGASTGATGCCTTTSCCTGGTCTTAAAAAATTGAGAGCCAGACATGGTTAAGGGATAAGGGGTTTTATCTCAGGATTTTAATAAGGATCCTTATTGGTGCACCACTTGGCCAAGGTGGGATGCACCACAATGCACACACACGATAGATGTCTACAACTTATAGACCTCCCAAATTAGCAGCTCTAACAAGGGTGCCCCACTGGGAGGCCTGGATGAATGGCAGGATAATCCCTCATCTGTGGAATACCCCCTTGGATGGGCCACATCTCTGGTTTACAGGATATGTTCTAGAGAGGACCTTGGTTTCCCAAGTTAGCATAGGGTTTTCCAGTCTCCTACTAGGAGGCCTTTAGGATGTTTGGTCACCTGGCCTAACAGAATACCAGGACAGTGCTAAATTATCAGACTTAACGAATTACAAGTATGAATGCTAAGAATACTGAGGATACATTAAAGTTATATAAAAGAAAAAGCAAACAATCATCTTTGCATTATCAGTAGGGACACAAAACTAAGGAATCTCAACAGGTCTCTTGCAACCTCAACCACTYTGTAATTCTAAAGGAGTGGCTCTCAGACACCAAATCCAGAACAGTGGAGACTTTTATGTTTCACTGAGTCCTAAAGATGCTCATAGCCTCTTTTTTTTCTCTTTTTTTTTTTTTTTTTTTTCCCATTTCCCTTTGGTTCTTTTTGAACTAGAACTTCCAGACACAAGTATAAAAACCTTACTGAGATCAATCTTTGTATGTGATATGCCTACTACAATGATAGTTTTATCTCCATTTGTGACCTCAAAATGACCCTGACTTGCATTACAGTATATTTGAAAATGTATTTCTCTAAAAAGCTCCAYGTTGGGGAAAAAACAAAACACAACATGAACAAAACACAAAACATGAAGGAAATGGTTCCTCTTACATTTCCATTTTTAGCACTAAGCTTGACATGACCTTGAATTTCCCATGTTATAATCAGACATTTACTGATGAGATTTTTCTTATTATTGCGGAGGACAAGTCATGTACCTTTGTAGTCTGATTTTACTCTTATAGTTTTCTAGATGCATTTTTTTTTTAAATCCCCAAAACTGATGCATTCCACACATACAAATACCCCACCCTCCCTATGTATATATTCAGTTCTCTCTATGTACATATTCAGTCTGGGTTATATCTAGAATACTAAGGTTAATTTTTGTAACAAATGCATTCTAGATGAAGTATTAACCTAAAGAAGACCCRCGACATGACAGTGGTCTATGTGGATTGACTCTCACACTGACAGAAATATTTCAGAGCATACGCAACCTCTGATTTTAATTTTTCCTTTGGTGCATGTCAGGCAGAAAATGAAACAAGCATTCTTCTCAATAGTGAGATTTCCCCATGCTGAAGGAGCAAGCATGATTATGACTTAAGAATAGTTATTATTCAAGAAAATTAAAACAAAAGAAAGGTTTCCATGTGATACAGTATGCAGAGCAAAATAAGTTGTCTGCAGATACTGGTAAAATTCTAGTGCTGTTCAAAGAATATTTTTATTTCGCCACAAACTGATAGCTGAGCTGAAGAATAAGACATAAGTTCCTTATTGTTCAGTTCAGCTGTAGGAGTTTCCTAGCTTTTTATGTAAATAAACAAAAAAAGGTCAGGACTTAAAATATAAAGAGTTCCCCTGATTCTTCTCCATTGTGATTATCACTCATGTATTACTTAGCTTCATAAGTAATTAACTTTTGATCTGATTTTAAAAATGCTCTTTCAAAGTCCATGGAAAGCTCTATTGCCCATTTCTGTTCACCAATAAGCAACGGTCATTGTAAAGGACAGTTAATGATCCAAAAATCAAAAGCAGTGGCAAGCAGTTACAGCAAAAAGAAGCATTTAGTGATTCTCTTAAACTATTTTTAAACTCAAGTGTTTTGAGTAGAAGAGGCTTGTGGATCAGCAATTCAGAACTCAGTTTAGTAGCTGATAGCCAATTTTGTTTATATAATCATAACATTTCTGACACACTAACAGCAAACAACTTACAGCTTTCTACCTCTGGCTTGGCAGGTTCAGCTTTAGATACCTGAAGGATTCAAGTTTTCTTCTTAGTCAGAATGGCTAATATTGGTTCTTACTAAGAGTGGCTGATTTTTGCAAACCAAGAGGAAACTGTATAAGTACCTTAAAATACTCAAAGTAGAAAACCAATATACACAACTATGCATAAATTATCACCACCCTGTACAACAAAGCACTTGTTGAAGTTACATTTTCAGACATCCTTATTGCCCAGTAACCCAGCAAACTATTTTTACTATCAAATTAGCACAACTCAAGGTATAGACCCACTGGTCTTATGGYCTATTACAAAGCAAAGGAGATAGGTAATAAAAATATTCTATTCATGGCAGCTGTCTCTATGCAGGAAACTTATTCATCTACATTAAGAACAAAACACTTCTGATACTGTCAAAAACAGGATGTTGGGAGAATAGGATGTAATATTTTGGACATGTGTCTAGGGATATTCACTTTCATTTGAACAACTTCCATGGAAGCATAAAACAGAGAGGTTGAGATTGTTTATAAAATACCTGYGTCTGAGGCTCAAGTTTTGATGCAGGTTGGAAGAGTCATGCCATGGCATCAAGAAATCAGCCATTTCTCACCTAACTAAGGCTGCTTAAATCTCCTACCTGCTCCCTTATCAGGCAATCCATCCCACCATGAGCCACCAGGAATGTTGATATGAATCAGGGAGCACAGCTACATAAGYCACATCAGCGACCAGAGCAGCACCTGCACCTGAGAATATTACTGCAGTTCAAGATCAGAATATATTCAAAGATTACTTATGGAATTAACCATGTGAGACTTTAGCACCAGCGTAAGAGACAATGACTCCATACACAACAAATAATAAAATATGATTAACAGAATGTAGAGCTGAAACCATTCAGTTATACTTGGAAAATATCTGGATACTAGATTATATTAGGCCTGCATAATTAAAGATGCAGAGAAATCTGATGAAGAGAACTGTTTCCTCTCTCCCACACCCCCCATCTTGGTCCAACTGACCATTTTTAACTGCTAGTTTCACTTTGAAATTTAGGTGGTTTATATTCCTCAAAGTGTACTTCCACACTTTAGATTTGTTCTACAGACACTGGATATAGTGCACAATTCATTCTTTCCTTGATTRCCCACCTTCTCTAATATACTAGAAAAAGGGACAGCATTAAGTGCATTTGAAAACTGACTTATCAAGAAACCAGCAAAAATTCTTGCCATCACWAGCAAAGTGAAGCCTCAAGCTGTCACTTCTCTTTGCAGTTATGGGATGGAAAGAAACCAACTTGTCTGTTAATTGTTATTTCACACTTTTTGTCACGTTTCAACAGTTGGTATCAAACCTAGAGGAGCCCACCCCAGCTGGTTGTATATTTATTTTCCTGTAACTCCTTCCCTTCAAGTATCCTCATTTGCCTCATCATACTCATTTTGGGTAAGGATATCAAGAAGATGCACTCAGAGCTCCAGGCTCTGGTGGGGGAGTGTGATCTGCAGGATGTTACTGTTAGAGATTTTGCAGGGATAACTTCCCTTTTCCCCACTCTCTTTAACTTTTGCCTCCTACCACTCTGCTGTTGTGGCATCAGCCACTATTTCCCTGAGCAAAGCCTCAGGCACTCTCTGGCAGAACTTCTTGGGCAAAGGTCTGAGCTTAATCTGTTGCAAGAGGCTGAAAATTCTGTAGTAACTTTATTTAAATTTATCTCCATGTAGCCCAGTTAATAAGTCACCCTAAGAGAAACATATCCRACATTTCAGAAACCAGTGAAAAAGAAAAGAAAGGCACCTCTTCCTGACTTCTGTATTTCAGCTCCTTAGACTTTTCTCATTCCAATTAGAAGAGACATTTCTCAGCCCTMTTCCACTCCAGCCAGTCCATGGTTGTAGAAATTTAAGCTTAGCTCAGAAACACCATCTTTATCTAAGAATCAATGCAAACACTCTTTATATGTGCAAACCTCTCATGCAAAGCCCAACCAAGAAACCCACACAAGACCCAGAAGCAAGATGGTTACACTAAGCATTAATCCTGAAAACCCAAAATTTCAGGCATCAAAAATAAATTCAAAATACTTCTGAATAGCTTATTTGTCTTACCTTATGAGTTCTGGCATTGCTCCCATTTTGCCCACAGTCTRATACTGAAAATAGGAGTTTGGAATGGGGGACTTCTAGAAGAATAAAATTACAAAAAACAAAACTTCATGAAATATGTTTCTTATTTCAGCGACGTTTCTAGAAGTGGAATAATGAAAATTAATGTTTGGCTGAAATTAAAGACAAGCAATTATTGTTTTAAAAAATAACTATTCCAATCTTTTTTTAAGTGTACTGGGTTTCAAAATACTGGAACTCAATATAAGAAACTGCTTAAAATTGTAACTTTTTCATATTCTTGAAAGAAACAAAACCAGAACTAGCATCCTCTTTACYTGAATTTACCAGATACAGTGCAACTCTTACTTTTTAATTGATTTAATTGATGCAGTGCTAAAGTACGCTTCAACTGAAGAGACCATTTAAAATGCATGCAAAAAGAAGAATGAAGGATATACCAAGAGTAAAATTACACCAGTGGCCCAAAAGACACATTGTGAAGGAATAATAAAATTATTGTCATTAGTGACTAGTGAGAATCTGTCATTTCCCTCTTTTAATAATGTTTATACAGGTCACAGAGTTTCCACTGAGACAACCAACTGACGAGGTAACTTGTCAAACCTGTAACAACAGAATTCTTTAAAAWGGACTAACATCAAGATCTCACATTGAAACATTATATTCAGACAACTTAAATGCTTAGGTTCTAGTCTGTAAATTACGTGCATTAACCATTTTTGTTCTATTCTGGATTTACTATTTAATAATGAACAAAATTAGAACAATTATGACAATTAGCAAATAGCACCCTCTATTAGCACACTTTTGCTTTCCAAARCATTACTGAAAGATGTGTCCATTATTGCAATTTCTAAGGTCATCTCTACAGGCACTCCTTTTGTACAAAGGTAAGTCACTAATTATGCTTTTAGGGCAGAATTTCAGGTTCAAGGCTAAGCATGTTAAAATAGCGTTTATGAAAACAGGTATTGTGGCCTTCAGGCAAGTATGTCTCTATAAAGGCCCCTCTGAGAGGTTAATATCACCTCAAATATCTTGGATATTGAAACTCTGTGAAAGTAAAGAAGATAGATGGCAAAATGGTACCATGTTTTACCAATGAACTTTTTACTTACTTGTCCATCTCCATCACATTTCTTTTATGCATAACACCAGATGCACAGTGCAAGGATCACATGTAATTTCACATATTCCTGTGCAGRGAAAAATAATAATTCAATTATACAGAAAAAAACCGCAAATCACAGATGTACAGAATGGTTGAGGTTGGAAGGGACCTATGAAGATCATTTAAGTTCAGTTGTCCTGTAAAAGCAGCACAAGAGAATATGCTGTCCAGGGCCTTGTCTGGCTGGGTTTTGCCCATCTCCAAGGCTGCACAATCCGCAGATTCAAGATTTCTCTTTTACTCAGCTAGACCCACCTGGACTTGGCACARATTTAGATTTAAGATGCCTATAATTCAGCATTTTGCTCTGCTAAATTCAAAGTTTTGACAATGGCATAGCTTCACAACCATGGTCTGAGGAGTAAGTACTGAAGAGAAAAGGACATTTCTCTTACTCTGGCTACTAAACCTGTCAGTTAAAGCMGGAATTATGTGAGTTTATAGGTCCAACTTTTTTTGCTGTGAGGGCTCAGTCTGAGATAAGAGCATTTGCACAGGTTATCAAATAAATTAACATCTTCAAGTTGCTTTGGGGTTATCAAGGTATCAAAWTTTCTTAAATTATTTTAAARCAGTCATAAATAATTCTTTGTTGTTTGGGTGGTGTGTGAAGGGTTGTTAGTTTTTTTGTTTTCTGAAAATGAAACATTACATATGGGACTAAGATCTGCTCATAGCAACAGTTCCCACAAATACAGAAAGTAGTTGTGTCATCCCCAGTGTTCTGTCCCTACACATTGGGTGGAAAATTTGGAAAAGAAATCTCTTGAACCTGAATAATCAGTGCATTGGGTGGAGCACTCACTTTGCAGCACTGAATATTCACCTCTGGAACTCAGTTCAAATCCAAGTCGAACTGATGTAACAGAAAATTCTCCAAACAGAGCATTAATAACAAAACATCTTGTCAGAAATCAGTTTCAGAAAGATAAGGCCTACAGCAAGTTCTTTTTTTTCATTTTTATTAGCTGTTGAACCTAATGGTCAGGGTATTATAGAGCTGTGGTCTGAAAGATAAAACCTTAACACTTTTTTGTGCCTTTCAAGATTGCAACTGCTAAATTAGATGCTATTTGTTGAAACTTTAGGTCTTGTTTAGATCTCTGAAAGATTTATCAACTGCAAATTCAACTTCACCAGAAAAAATACCCAGCCAAGAGGCCAAAGAATAAATATTCAAACCAAATTCCCAGAAGACCAGGTTTTGGGGCACAGAAAAATACACCAGTATCTCATCCTTTTCTGATAGTAATAATTTTCCCTATCTGAAGAAACCAGTTCTGAGTGAGACTGAGGAATCCCAAAAGGCAGGAAGGCTGAATGTTACTTTACCATACTTTTCACATTTACTGGATCCAAACAGTATCAGCAGTGCAATATCTTGAGAGAGGTGTTTTTCTGTGTATGTCTGATTTTGGCAGAAAAAAATAATTCTAGAAATCCTGCTGAATTCCCAACCAGAACTGCACAACCACAGGCTCTCAACAGTTAGCTGTACTCTTGAATGCTAACCTGTGATTAAATATGCCTTTTATATTCATTCAGCTTCACAGCAGTAAAATGTTTGGTTTACTTTTGCTAATAACACTAACCCAAAAGTCACCATGAGACTGCTTCAGAGGTATTCTGAACAGCAGGGCAGCMACAGGTGACCTCCCTGAGTACTAAATGTCTCCARGTCTCATCACTACAGAAACATGGGACAGATAACAGACAAGCATGCAACATTCAGKCTCTAACTCCAGCCTTGAATAAAGCTTTAGGTGRGTACATTGGCACCTGTGAGACAATGACTTCAGCATAACAGGTGACATAGAGATGTATTTCCAAACCCCCAGGCACAATGGCTATGAAACAAGATGCCTTAACCTCCAAAATTAACATGTCAGAGGAGTTTCATCAAAACTACACTGTCCCCTCAGTGATATTTGGCGCCCCTCTTCTGAAATTTAAAGATAAAAAAGCTCTGCTGTAGAACAGTGRTACCATCAAAAAAGACTTGTGGCAGCACTGTTCATATTTGGCCTATAGGATGAGGAAATTAAGCATTAATTTGCAGTATTAATTGCCCATATATTGTGAAATGCTCTAGAAAAAGGCAGATGAAAGAACTGAGCTTCTCCCTACTCTCTACTATAAGGATTTCCATTAAAATAATTAAGAAGAAGTGGTTTAAAAATCTTTGCCCCTTTCATCCACCTCATGGAGGCTTTTTGTTTTCATTTGAAGCAGGAAAGAACAATAGGAAGTGAATACTTTTTGACAAATAGGAAAGAAAAATAGGAATTGAATATATTTTGTCATAAAGAAAAAATGAAGCATAAGGCAAAGTACTGCTGCAGGCCTGGTATGAAATGAGCCCAGGTGGCCCAGCTAAGCTCACAGACCCATGCTTTCCCTCTGATTAATATTAAATCTGGCTCTAAGAAAAAGTWCTTACCTGACCAATTGATTTGCTATGAGAGGGAACAGTGCACACATGGGAAGGAAATGCTTCAATTTCAGAAAAAATATTTTTGAAGAAGTACTTAAGAAATAAATGTATTTTCTTAGGAACAGAAACTTTCAGCTCAGAGCCTGAATGAAAAGGCAGAGTTCATCAATAAGCCTCAGGCTTATCCTGCCAGCAAAGCTTTACATTTCCCATTCCTTACTCTGACATTTTCTTACTAGCTGTCCTCTGAGATAATAAAGCAGCAGGTCACAGTCTGATGATTCCAGTTCCATGGAGGATTTGGATTGGATGCTGCTTCTTAGATGCACCATTTCACATTTATATTAAGAGGCATTAGAGTTGACAGCAGAACCACAAAAGGCATTTTTTTTAAGGTACCAATTTTCCCATGAATGTAAAGCAGTGCTAATGAATGAAAGAATTAATTTTAAGGCTCATTTCAATAACCTCTGTAATGGAAAAGTCTTCTATATTTTTTCATTATRCATTCCATTCCTGCCTAGGAGGAGAAAGAGGAATTACAGAATCCTCAGAAGCTGCAGAGACAGGTTTTTAAAATTTATTACTRTCCACATTTTTTTTCAAAAATTGTTACTGGTAAGTTACACTGGCAATGGAGTTATCCTGTTAGTGTCAAAGCTTTGATGCTTGACAAAAATAGATGCAGACCGTGTAAACATGTGAAATTATACCTGACATTTTCAAGTTACGGAGGATCCCTAGGTTACCATTTCATTTCTCTTAGTTTCATTTGAAACATGCATTTTGAAAATAGTGCCTGTCAAGACATTGTAAGGTTCACAGTGTTCTCAGAAAGTGTTATTTTCCCCTGTGGAGAGATCTTTGTTAATAAATACTGTGTAATGATTTAAACTGCTTGGTACAGCACAGAGTGCAGGCAGTCTGACAGCTCCTGAAATCACCATCAGGAACAGAGTTCAACTGTTTGAAGCTCTGGGAATCATATTCTAATGGCCTGAACCCATCTTTCTTTTTGTAATGCCTACTCTCAATGAATCTACAAATACATCATGAAATGCTTGCATGTGTGAAGTCACAGATTAAAACACATTCCTCTCTATGGAAAACAACTTGTCTTCTTAGGCTACAATAATATCCCTACAAGCACTGTGGAAACAGACTGGGAAAAACTTGAGATCAACAGGAATTGCTGTTATCTCAATGAAAACAGGATAAAGTCCTAAGGAATATTTGCTTGCTGTGATGAGTGATATATCCAAAGAGTATGAAAAACCAAGATATTATAAAGGGCATTTTTTATGTCCATCAAAATTTATTCTCAAGTATGTTCCAAGATCTTCCATCTTTCTGATTCAATGATTCTGGGTGCTATTGCTTCCTCATTTGCATTGGTTCAGAACTTTGTGCATCTGCTCAGTAATGAATTATAACTAATTAAATACATAATATTTGTTAAGTATGTGCTGGGAAATGCAAACATACAACAGAGAAGACAATTTGTCACAGTTAAAAACGTATCTGTGAAGATTCCCAATGTCAACCAMATCTATTATTAACTGAAAAAACTTTAAAACACTTCGTTACTACTTTTACTATTCATATTTCACTAAAATAGCAATGAGGACTTTGTAGSATTCAGGCTTATTTCAAAAGAAATACAGCAGGAAAAATAGCTGGACTTACAGGGACTTGGATCTAAAAACATGATCAACTGYGATTAGTTCATGTTTCTGATTTCCACAAGCCCCTCTCAACATAGTCAAATACTAAATGAACAAATATCAAACTTCATTTGTACAATGACAATACCTGCCAAGAACCCTTCTAATGTAAGACTTAATAGTGCTGGACAAATTTGTAAATCACCTAACAAAGAAATGAAAGTTTTAAACTCAAAATTACATCTGCATAACTKTGTAACTAAAAGCTATTTCACAGCAAAACAATCTACATTTCAAAATAGACAGAAGAAGTGTTAAGAGTTTAAAAAAATATAATCAGAGTATTTTATTACAAAATTAACCAACACTAGGCTGCTCCAAGCTCACTATTGAAGCATCAATAATTAAAAAACTCAAATATCACACAAACTGGATGGAGAAGAAGAAACTAAATATGTTGTGTGACTTCCAGAGAAACTAAAATCCTCAGAGCACAGTTCTCACTGTACTTTCATAAGCAATAGATTTTAGTGCAGTYACTGATTTACAAAAGAATTCCCCAAGTTAGGCAAAACATCTAGCTAGTGATTTATGACAATGCTAGGAAGTGCACTTGGGGCTGGGGCTGCTCCCAGAATTTTTGCTAGTGTAGCACAGAAAAGTCTCTTCTATACAATTGACTTATATGGGTGAGTAAATCATAAACACAGCATTCTGTGGGCCCATAAATTGAGAACAAAGAGCTGACTTAAGTCACTTTAAAACTTTTGGAAAGATTCATTAATACCTTAACATATGCAAAATTGCTTACAAGAGTAGTTAAGGTTTGTACCAAAAACTAAGCTATTTCTCATGGTCATCAAGTTCTGACAGGGATTCATCTCTTTGATTATAATTTACTTTCTGGTTTTCATTTTTCATGCTTTCCATGGTAAATGTAATTAGCTTAGCCCTACGACTGAAGAGTATTTTCCTCTTTATATTATTTGGAATTTATACTCCTTATAATCATACCCAGCTTGTCTTTCTTTTGGAAAACCATGAGAAAAAAATTCTTATGTAGAAAGCTGGAATTTTTGATAGATAACATTCAGCTGATATGTAGATCTTCCTAATTTCTCTTACAGCTGTTCCCAAGATCACTACATCCAACATTTCTCAGGATCAGAGCCCTAGTGACTGCACAGTGACTAAAATCCATTTGCTAATATTAAAAACAAACACTCCAGTAGGAGACAGCAATTAAATAGAAAGAATACCCCAAATAATGCCTATTCAGTTTCCCAGTAGTTGCAGTCTGCACACGAGGCAGTACAGATAAGGTCTAGGAAGAATTCTCTGGGAATAAAGGCCATCCTCTTATTCTGTRATTACATTGACTTATCAAAGTGAATATGTAGCAGCCACTCACCAATGCTGATGTTGTGCCAATGAAGCAAAAGATGAAATAATAGCAACAAGAGTTTAAACAGAGTATTTTTGAAAGGTTCTTAGGATAACTAATTACAAAGGATCCTGCAGTAAAGACAGGATTTGTAAAGACAGTAGGATTTGTAAGATATTTTAAAATATCCCGTTTTAACTCTGGTATTAAACAGAACACTTGTTTAGTTTGTGGTTGATCATAAGGATTTTTCCCTCAAGATTCAGAGTGATTTCATCACTTATCAGCCAAAAGATGCATCAGAACTGTTTTAATGAAATTAACTTTCTCCAAGGCAGAAGTTTAAAACTGAAACAGGCAGTTCACAATTCACTTTCAGGAAAGAAGAAACAGTAATAACATTTAACTAATTTAGTTATGATATCAAGTTTCATAAGAGTTTTATAATTAAATAATACAGAAGAAATCTACTCTTGGAATTAAAATAAGGTCTATCACTTGACAGATTATACAGGATTTATAGAGGCATCACAGAAATATGACATTATTCTTTTTAATGAATTGTCCCAACACAAATTAGGAAAGCACAAGACACCGAGAAAGTCCTGTGTAAATTCTGTTAATGACATTGATGTCTTCAACAAATCCACTGGTATATTTATTGTTCTCAATTCAAAGTGACGTTTCAAAGTAGTGGATTCTTTATTTTCCTATCACACATTAATTCAAAGCAGCAAGCTAAAAGTCAATCAGAAGCATCATAATGTCTTCATGCTTTTGTCAGTGGCTGAAAGGCAACAAGTAGCAGCCACCAGAAACAGTTAAATCACTACTCTTGAGCAGCCGTAGAGAAGAAAACTTTGAGGTCTTCTGCCTCACAAAGGATATTTCAGCAAGAAAACAGATTTACCCAGGGGGCCTGGGTGCACAGACGGCAAACRAAGCACAGAGAAGCTGTTGTTGTGTAGAATGGTTGTGCAGTGGGCTCTGGAGAAAAGCACCCCAAG
>JACDOX010000003.1:17460481-17485060 GCA_014549065.1 Cardinalis cardinalis
CAGGGGGCACAGAAAGCACAGCTCTGGGCAGTGTCCTGCCCTTGGGGCTGCCCACAGCACTGGAGTGCCCCAACACAGCTGCACAGCCCCACGCCTGTCCCCAGATGCAAAGTTCAGAACAAGCTATTAAGCAACAAAGTACAGCAGACTTCATGTCCCCATGAAACACTCGCTAAAAGAGATATCCAAAATTTACTCACATAGCTAGCTGTTCACACTCTGGATTTTGGAAGGCTATGTGAGGTAGAGCAAAGGTAAGGAAACACTGCCCAGCACTTGGCTGCTCTGATGTATTATTTGACAACTGAGTCACAAAGATGCCTTATGCCTTCAAAACTGCTGTTTTAGCACATTAGAACAAAAATGAAAAGAGGAAAGGCAAAAGAAAATTCAAATGTTTTCCAATTATTTTTAAGTTGTTCGATAATTATTCTTTTCTTTCTGAGCCAAAACACTTAGGTCAGAAAAGGATTTTTTTGGAGGTCTTAGAGTCAGATGCAAACAGGATCTCTTTAGCACAGAGTATTGTCAACCAAGGACTGGTGCTATGCTATATGTGTGGATCTACACAGAGAAAAAATTCAGACTAGGGTCATATAGGCTTCTTTGACCCATAGTCATAGTTATATGGGCAAAGGAGAAATAGTACTACTACTAGGAGCAAGTACTGCTAAAAGTGTTTTATATTTCCTTAATAAAATCCCATCTACAAAAGTTGTTTCCCTGAAAATAAACAACAGAAGATATTCGTTACTCAATGTTCACACCACTTTTTCAGCCTTTGAATTACCTGAAAAGCTGCCAGCTTTTCCACGAAAACAGAGCATAGTGTCTCTGTGCTATTTTCTTTGAATAGGCTCTTGGTTTATCCAGTAAAAAAAACATGTACCTCTCCAGCAAAATATTCTGAGCCATTTGCTGCAACTTKGGCTGTAGCTCTGGCAGCCTTCCAGGGCTATCCACTCAGCACRTTTCAAAGCAACCCAGAATCAGCAAGCAAGTTGAAAAGTTCTCAGCCCCTCCTTGGGTTCACATATTGGCCTCAAAATGGTTATACAAATGTAAACACTATAGTAATTTTTTCCAGTGTGCTTCTGGAGCACGTTTTCCATTTTAATTTTTTTTGTTTTGTYAGGCATTTGTTGCTCTGCAATGAGCCGTTGCACAGTAAGGGTGGAAAAGGGAGATTYACTTCAAAACCACGTTCCTGATCTAAAGCAAAGACTTGGTGAAGATGCACTCTCTTTTTATGTCATTACAGAGACTTGAATACTTGTACCAAGTTTTCCTGTTAGAGCTAAGATTATATCTGGTTATTTCCTTGAATCTTTAGCAAAAGTGAGAATCACTCAAGATATGGGCTGTTGGTCAGTCCTGAGACCAGCCAGGCAGTTTGAACCCTTTTCTGGTCATAGCACTTSAAAGAAATCTGCAAGACTTTCACCTGCTGAAGTCAGGAACACCCTTGTTGCAGAAAGTGAGTAACTAGTCAAAAAAGACATTATTTAAAGGTAGGGAGGTAGGTAGAGGTAGAACTTTGCCAACCTTCCACAATAAAGTTTTCYCTCATTTTATTTGAAGTATAACATTGTCTCCTCTTTCCTGAGGGCAGTAGGAAGTTACAAAACCACAGTCAACCAATCAAAACACCAAGATTCTATTTTTACAATTAACAACGGATTAAGTGATAAGCTATTTTTACAACAGGGATCAAAGCAAGAAGCTGAATAGCAGAAAATTATGCTGCTTCTGATATTTCAAAGACCTGGTGATATTTACTACAGTAAGTGCCAGTTTTATGGCTGTTCTGTCTGACTAATTAACAATGAAACTGCATAGATGCACTTTACATTTAGCAAGACTTATGTAGACTTTACATCATAAAATCAAAGATTACATAGTTCATTCTCTAGTCTTCTAAATTGGGATAAATTGGTAAGAAATCTTATTCCTTAAAAACRTAACTTTATTAGACTTTTAAGCTATTTACAACACTGCTTATATTAATATTTCACACTTTAAATTCTTTTTAAATACACTCATTTTGCGAGTTACTGCCATTATATTTACTATGGTCAGGACAAAAATCCTTTTTCAGTGGGAAGAAAACCATCTGACACCTAAGGAAATATGCATTCATGTTAAAGTTAAGAACTCCCAAACAGAAACAAACATTCAAATCCTATCATCACCTCCAACTGCACTCTGTTTTCATGTCCTGGGAAAGCTTCCTCTACTTCTGTCAGCATATACCAACATTTGTTTTTCTGCAGTGCAGCCTCTTTGTATTGTTTATCTTCTGCAAAATGAAGTTATTATTTTTTCCTGGACAAGGAGTTTCTATGTAGTCTTAAGGAATAGATTAACAAATCTATTTTAAAATCAAGTGTATTTATTTCTGTTTCTAACAACCATCTGAGTTTTAGCTTATTTCATAGTGAAKGTAATAAATTAAAACTTGGTAAGCAAAAGGTTGTGTCCTGACTGAAAAGACTTCTTGGATTACTTTGACTGTGTTCATACTTTTCTCAAAGGCTTTTCATCATGTGTCTCACACGCTGAAGACTTTTTAATCTTACTAGTTCAATTTGTTCCAAAAAAATCTCAATTCACAAAAGACTGTAGCCAGTGTTGCAAGACTGAGCAATACAGATGAGGTTTCTAGAATGGAGCAGGTCATACGAAGCAGAACTCCTGGTTTTGTACTTGCCTCCAGGCACAAGAGCACATATTTAATGAACAGATGCTGAATTGCCCAACCATCCTTTGTCTGCAAGAACAAACACAGATTCATGTTCTTTTTTTGCAGGTGCAGTAATATGAGTTTTAGCCAAATGAAAATTCAGTTTTTATAATCTTCAACACAAAGCAAGGTTCTTCTTATACTGCTGTGCCTATCATAAACTTAAAAATCAAAGTAAATRACTATCAGCCATAAAATTAATGTTTCTTGAAGCCCTTCATAAAATCAAATGTTACGTTAGTGTCTCTTCTAATTACTCTACAATGAATATTTCTGGTGGCTTGGAAAATTCTGTATTTCAAAACTTGAGATTTTATTCTAAAAAGTAACCTGACAAACTTTGGTTTGGCTTTCTGTTCTAAAGGTATTGATTTTCTATAAAAAGATAATCTGCAGTGTATTTTAACCTCTAAACAAAAGGTAAACACTGTCATGCAAATATTCTAGGTGTAAAAACTAACCAGAATAATCCACTTTTAATCTAGATGTTTAAATCCCACCTCTTCGTAAAATCTGGGGTTTAGGCTGTTTAAAACTTCATATTTAGTGCAGAAATTTTCTATTCTTTTCAAATTACACAAACCAGTCTTTTTTCATAGTTATCATTCACAATAGCAGTTTGTGAAACTCAAGAGGCACTCAAATCTGCTGTCCAAGCCTTCACCATTTTGCTCTGAGGTTTATTTTACTCTAAACCACAGCAAATAAAAGAGAAATACTTGGAGAGCCTATGCATGGGAACATACACATATGTTGACTTTCATCTGAACTTCTTAGGGAAACTTGTAATGAAACAGATAAAAACAGTGACAAAGGGGATAATGAGGATATATAATATAGATTTTCTTTTTTTTTTCCTGAAAACAGAGATAGTGTCTTGATGCCTTGGCCCTGCTACAAGTGCCCCTCCCCATCTCAGCTTATGCAATCAGTGAGTGAAGGTTATGAAAGCTTCACCCATGTCAGGCTGTGAGGCTGAGGTCATCCAGTTACACTGAATGCACAGATTTCCCTTTAAACCTCCTGCAAGCAAGGAGAACACCCTGACCACTCACCACTCACTCCCTCCACACAGCACAGCTAACAAATGAAGGTGAGTGGTTTGTGACCCTTAACAGCTTTTTTTTTCTAAAACAGAAATTTCTGTGAATCAGAGTCACATGAAGATTATTTTAGGGAAAGCATCATTTCTGGCACAAGCAGCCTCCCAAACAACAATAGTTTAGTTTGGGCTTTTTTATGAGTCTCCCAGAACAGTGCTGTATTAAACAGCACAAGCAAAAAGAGTGCACTAAACTGTAGAAAAAAGTGTTTCATATCTGTTTGGGGCTGTGATACCMAAAAATTTGTTTGGACTCTATAGCCAATACAAAATGGCTTAAAATTCTCCTAGTTTCAAGACAGAATACTTAAAAACTCTAACAGCTAAACAAAGCTCCACATCTTCTCACATAATTTCCCTTTTTTATAGTATTGCTAATTTGTTTTTCCTGAGTGAAAAGGTCTCTGTCTCTTTTCTGTCTGTCCCAAATGAATTACAGTAACCAAGTAAAATCTTAAACCATCTTGCACACCACACACATCCATCATAGAAAGATCTAAATGTGAATTAATCCCATGTCAGATTAGGAGAAAAACAACCACAGATGTTCTTAGGACACATGATACAGTGAGAAATATCCCTGAATACCTGTCTAGTATCAAATACATTTGGAAATATTCTGGAACAAAAATGAACACAGTACTGAACCCATGAGGCTTCACCAAGGAAGCAGAATTAATTCACAGCAACCTGGGATGTGTTCTCTTAAAGAATCCAAGTGCCCCCATGGAGCATTTAACATTTCCTAGACTTTCTTATCCTTTAATGGCAATTTACCCTGGAATTGTTCAAACTGCTGCAGCTACAGATTTGAACCATATAAAAAAACAGAGCCTCAAATAAACAATTTAATCTAGATAACTGAATTTTTAGAGCTTGAATCTCTAAAACCACAGTCTATGGCTATTTGTTTTTAACTTCAACTTTTCTAAAGAATGAATTTCATAATAAAAATTATCCTATTGGCGTAATAATTTGAAATCTAACTGGAAATAAAATGAACTTGGTTAAGGAAGGTGGGGGTGGGAGGGGAGCTCTCCAGAAGTAGGAAATACTTGACTATAGAGTAGAAGTAACAATTTGTGAAACATGATCAATTTWAAAAATCATTTTGTCTTTTCCATCCCTTGTGCAGTTGAAAATTCTTATTTGTGATGTTATAAGGCTATAAATCAAACCAAATAGGAAGTGTCTCCTCAAGCCCTCAACAAACAGAGAACCAGCTGCAATAATAATATTGTGGAATTAAAGCTTTGCTGTATTCAATTTAAAAAAGCTTCAAACATTAACAGCCATTATTCTAATTGTGTTTTACTGTGCAATAATAAAGTACTGTTCTACTTGGCAGCTCCCAAGTTTAAGTAGATAAATTCAATATATTTTAGAATTGTTTACATTTAATTTTAGATTAGCCAAGATTGGTTGTGTGACCCTAGTCCCAGGTCAAATAACAGACCTTCTACCATACTATGTGATTTAAAGCAAAGTCCCATCTGAGCTAAAATAAGGAAACTGCAAAGGAAAAAGGAAGCAAGTTCAGGCACCCTCCAACACGACTGATTGTAATAAATTATCTGAACAGAAAAGTGAAAAAAATATTCTTCCTAAGATACAGGCAGGATGTTTGTCCAGCTTCATAAAACCGTGCTTGGTTACTGCATGAGCAGTTTTACCCTTGTGCATGTTAAGTCTTACTTTTAATGGGTTTATACTTAGAAAAAAAAAAAAAGATTAGACAATTATATCTTTTCCAGCTGGTCTTTAAACTAAAGATCAAAAAGCAAGTGACTTGCTTCTGTCATTTGAAACTCATCCCAGTAATCATCAGTGCTCAGCTGCCACACAAGGAGAACAAAGTTCCATCCCAAAGCCAAGCTAGGATTTGCTAGTGAATTAATTGGGAAGAGAATGAACAGTTACTTCCACAGAGATTTCACCTGGAATGGGGAATAAACACATGAGAAACATTTGAGAGAGAGAGAAGAGAGAAGAAAGAGACAGATGGCAGTTATAGAATAACTCTCATGGTCAAGCCTTTAATAACCTTATTAAAAATAAGGCCCCTGGGCATATTACTTGGAAGCCATTTTCCTTTTTCATTTTTAGCTTTAAAGTTTGTTTGTAATTTGGCATTCAAACTTCTCTATTCAAGAGAAGCTTCTTTCCACTTATGAAGACCAAGTCCATAAACCTAAAATCCAGACACAGATTTCAAGTCCTTTAATCCAAATTCTTTTGTTTTCCCCCCTCAAAATTAGCCARAGAACTTTGATACAAGCCCATTTTCAACATCAGGCTGTCACAATATCATGCTATTTTCCTAAGATGCCTGAAATATCCTTTAGGAGCAATACCAAACAACACAACTTTTCAATATGGAATACAATTAAAGACTGAACAAGTTGGTCCATTCTGTGCTGAAACAACTTACTAAGAGCTGAGATACCAAATATGTTGCGCCATGAAGCATGCAAATGAATTAATGTCTTCTTTCTCTGACACTTTAATGACTGTTCTTGTCTAAATCCCTCAGAAATGATTGAATCAAAAAAATAAGTGTGTGAATAAAATATCCTGGCAGACATACATTGCTTCAAAGTACAGAGTAGGCTTTTACTACAGGTCTCTAGAGAATTCCAAATGTTCTGAAAAGCATCAATCTTATGTAAGTTATTGTCTAGGAAACAGCTGCCAGATGGGTGGTAAATATGCCTTTGTACATTTATATTTCACATGTCACAGTCACCTTTGATTTAGAAATGCTGTAAACCTGTACAAAATAGGTACATTTTTTTAATGCTCAGAAGATTGCCACCCCCAGCTAGATATCCCAAGTAAATGCACATGGTGTTCAACATCTGTATAAATGATTGGAATGATGGAATTGAAAGCACCCACTGCAAATCTGGGTGTGACACTGAGCTAGAAGGAGAGGCAGATASAGCACAGACAAGAGCCTCCTTAGGAAGAGAAAGCAGAGCAGGCTGGAGGTCTGGCTTAACAAGAAAAGCACAAGCTTTCACAAAAATAGGTGTAAAGCTTCAAGTGTTGAGCAGATCAAGGGAGATCATGATTCCACTCTTCCACATCCAGAACACTGGGTCTCCTTGGAGTTACCCCACTCTGAGAGGCACTGGCAACCTGCAGAGGGCCATGGAGGGCCACCAAGCCAAAGAGATGGTTTGGGAACTGAGGCATGGGGAGAGGCTGAGGGGAAGGGGCTTGCTCAGCCAAAAGAAATGAAGGTTTGGAGGCTCTGATCAAACTTGTCATATTTCACAGGTTTTACGGAAAAGGGAGAGATGCTCTCTTCATAAAGATAAYGGTGACAGGACAAGAGGAAACCCAAGTACCTTCAGGAAGAAATCCATATGTGCTTAAGAAAAAAAACTCATCATGAGAAGAATTCAGCATGGCAATAGGCTGCACGGAAAAGTGGGAGAATCCCTTTAATTCAAGCTGCACCCCATAGAAAACCTTTATCTTGTTCCAATACCCACTCCTGGAAAAACTCTGAATGGTTTTWAAAAATAAAACCACCATAATTTCTAAATATTAATTTTTTCTGGCTATCTAGACTTTTGGTGAGACTGGTGGACTTTTAGTTAATTCTCTGTTTATGTGTTTAAAGTGTAACCTTCTTCCTTCAYATGAACTACTATAAAGTTCGTTTCCATTAACTATATGGAGATCTAAACTGCAATTGAAATGAAACATTCAAGAAATAAAAAAAATAAACTTTCCCAAGAGGTTTCTAGATGAAACAGTCACGTAAAAGTCACTCAACAGAGTTCAAACTTAAATTATTTTTTTTCTCCAAGGCTTTTCAGATGTTTACAAGCTATCCATGCGTTTTTTGTTAATGAAAACTTATTTATGTGCTGGCAAAATTGAGGCATTTAAGCAGCCAGGCTCTGAAATCGAACTACATGTCCTGAAGTCCATCTCTTTTTATCAGCATCCATTAAAATAACATTTATTTAAATCATATAGTAGTGACTTAACAAGCTGAAATAAATTAAAGTCAAATCAAAGCCAAACTCTGCTGGAAGCATTCCAAACACACTGTTTGGCCATACATATAAAGAGTCCCATTTGTACTGTGCACTGGGGGAATCCACTGGCCTGACCTACAGCACAGTTRAATCTGTAGAAAATTTTTAACTGACATGTTGGGCTTTGGATTAGCCCCATGTGTATTTGTTTACATTATTAAATAATCCAGTTTCTCCCATGTTAAAAGGGAAATTATACTTAATGTAAAGAAATGCTCTGCACCATTTTCAAAYGTTATCAAATTTAGGCAAGACTTTGCCTTTTTCTGTAAACCATCCCTCTAGCATCACAGCTTTTACTGTATTATAAACCACTTCAAGGTTCAGGAAATATGAGCAGATATTAGYGAATACTTCAGTGTTCTAATTAGTATTATATTAGTTAATGGTTTAATGCTGGGTGTTATATATCCCTTTGAGAATTATCACACTGTATTCCTGATTTTATCTCTAAGTTCCACAACAGCTTCAGAACTGTTGGCTGAGATTTTTCAAATTTCACTTAACCAGGCTTTCAACTTGCAATGATACCAAGCAACAGTTTTCCAATCCTTTAATTAGGTTTTCCAGAACCTACTTTTGGACTGGCAGAGTCATGCCACATCCAGATTTGGTTTCTATCCAGTACAAACATGAAAAATACAACAACAGAGGTACAAACTGAAAGCAAAGCTGAAAAAAGTTCCTTCCCAGTGACTGRCCATGCCAACACACCATTGATTTAAATTGATACAGCCTATCCATCTGCAATCATGACTCTAATATTAYTGATAAGAAGTCCGAAAGATCCAAGTTATAGCTCTGCATTTAGCAAGATGGGGAAGGGAGTAAGAAGAGATTCAAGTCACCAAGCCTTGTCTCATGTAAACAAYCCTGAMTATAYYCCTGTTCACAAAATTCTTAAGAACTAAGTTGGGACATTCTCTCTCCATTAATTAGAYGATGGTTAGAAACCAGCTAATTYAGAGCTGAAATTTGTTAATGGATARGATRTTTATCTGACCATTATCAACRTGTACTTTAGTTTAGATAATACTACTCTCAACAGCTACATGAAGGGAGAGAAAGATTTAAACTAACAGGAAAAGAGAAACCACGCATATATTTTTCCAGTTTAAGCTTTGGTGCTCTGTCTTTGTAGGCTAGAAAATATCAGACACCATAAAACTGAACTCTTAAATAAATTTTTCAAACCCATTTGAAAGTTAGTAATGGTATTTCATGGTTTGAAAATACAMAATATATGATCTAAAATCCTGACTGACAATCTAAAGGATGGGARACCCAAAATCTGTGGGAGCAAAATGCAGCTCATGGAGGAAGKGCTTTCTCCAGTAAATGAAGAGGACTGATTTCTCTGATGACAGAAGCAGCTCCAGTTTTCAAAAACATATTTACGAACACAATATACAGGATGTTTTACACCAGTRAAATTCCAAGATTCCTATTTTAAGACACAAGGCCTTCAAGCCTTGGTTTACTGAACTAATAACCCAYGGGGAACCAATACTCCGGGTTATCAGTCAAGCAGTTTGGGAGCAGTGAGTGTAGAGTAGGCTTTTACTAGCCTAAGGTGACTTCTGTATCAAATATATTCTAAGCAGCACACAGAGRTACAACAAAAATCCACTTACACTCTTAAAATAGTCAAAATAGCACGACACATTAAAACAGTTGTGAATCTTTGGCTTGATGTAATCCCAGAAAGCCTGGTCTAAGGTCTCAGCACTTCAATGCCCTTCATCTTAAAACCTTCTGTAAGAGGGTTTAGAAAATAATAAAAGCATAAGAAAAGTATATAGATCTATAGAGATTAATCATATTTGTAATCTCCTATCATTCTGAAAAAAATTATTTAAAGTTGAATTTCATTTTGATGGTCAATATTTCCCTATAGTTTTTTTTTTCCTGCCCTTGTGTATTAAGTTCTACAATGTGTCCACAAGCAAACACAAATATATTAAGGAGGTTTAAAATGTTAGTATTAAGCTCAGTGGGATTTCACATTAGATATTTTTGTCTCATCCGGGGACAGTGTYAACACAATGATTTGTAGTTAGGCTGCAAAATTAGCTCAAAGTTTTACTAGTGCAAGTGCTGGACATCAAGGCTGTCCTTGAACACTGCACAAAACATTTTCCTCCTTCCCTCCCAAAACCAGAGAAGCAACAGGAAAACTTGGTATGTTAGACCCCTTCTTAGAAAAACAATGGAATGGCTCAACTGGAATAGGAGCTTTCTGAACTGAAATATTGCTTTCACTGCCTTTGCAAAGGGGAAAGCTGGACTGCCACAGCAAASAAGCCTGAACCATTTTGATGCACTGTTACACTGCATCATATACCTGGMAGCAAAAGTTGGGTGTGACTCCTCATGTCCAGTTCCAACAGATTTAGGGATATTTTMAAAGGTCTATTCTATCTCACATTGRTCAGATTAAATCACATTCCATTCATAAAAATTAATCCTTCCCTATGCCTTTACTGCAGATTTTTCCTGTGCCTTGCTTCCGTGTCCAAATGCACCTCATTTCAAATCTTACTGCTGAGATTTCAGAAGTTTGATTTTTTGGGAATTCAATTGTATTCTGCTGCTCCATCCACTTAGGAGCAGCAGAATAGGATTGAATTCCTAAGAAATCAGTAGAGACCTCCAAGAGCAAGCAATGCTAAACACAGTGTTTCTACTTCTTGCCAAAGAATCACTGTATATTAATTTCCCAATTTCCCTGCCAACTGCATACATGCAATTCTATCACACTAGAAAAAATATGGCTTCAATCCTAAGGGCCTTGCATGTGACATCTTTAAAACCTGATCAGCATTGAAAAATGATTTGAACATGATTTTTTTTTATTCAGAGGTGTATTAGCCACAACTCTGCATCTGAAAAATTCAGCACTGAATATTGTGCTAGAAAAGAATTGCAGGAATATAACAAAATATATATAATTGGTCATGAAACACAAACCAGTCTTATTTTTGCTGTTAACTAACCAGAATTAAAAAGCTCCTCAAAATTTTTGTTCCTTGAGGAAAAAAAAGAAAAGCCATTTTCACTCAAGGAGCTCCTTGTGCCTATACATAACTGCAGAGGGTCAGTGGGCCTCCCATTCAGGCATAATCAGCTCTGCCAGCTAAAACAAGACCTACATGCTTCTTTCCTTTGAAACAAAGCTCACTRCACTTCTGTTTTCTGTTCTGTTTCCACTTGTACCTAAACAAAATTTAAAGGAACACACTGATGTTTTGTATCATCTGGGATGTCAAATTATTCTCTTTAGGAAAAACTGATTCTGTATTATGTGTCTCTGTCACTAGAGTGGTGAGTAGGCTACTTGAAAGAGCAATAGTCCAGGCGTTTTTCTGAGACCAGCTTGGGGTCAATTGAATTTACACTGCACAGACACCAGGCTGGTAGGGCAAAGACCTTTTCTGCTTCTGAGTAGAGCTAAAGATATTTTTTAAAAAAATTGTTACAATATTAGCTCAGGATTTTCCCTTGCATGAGCAAATAACACTAGTCTAGGTACAGAAATCTTCTGATTTTGTAATACAAGTACTCACCGTGTTTTTTCATTAAATTGGGACTATCACATGTAACTTTATTTATACCATTTTAAATTAAAATCTGTTATGCTTCATCTGATTTTTATAGCTCATAATGCACCACAAACACTGTTTAATTCTACAATTACTTATGCACTTTAATTTTTGTTCTTTCAGTTTAAGGAACTATTATTATATTCTAGAAACCCAGACAACTGTTCAAATGATWCAAATAAAGCTTAATTTCCATTACATTTGGAAATGCTGTCCTTTGTTACATTTAAATGCAATTTCAGACAGCATAATGAGGAGTGAATAAATCTTTCAGAAAATGGCAACTGCTTTTTTTTTTATTTTAAAAACCTCCTTCTTTTGGGTGGACATCTGGCACTTACTTCTGTTTAAATTGTCTTTCAAAGCAATAATAACAATAATGCATCTGTGTTTGCTAATAGGAATCTTATAATTCCTTCCTGCTATTGTAAAATGTTTCTGTTAATTTTTCTCTACAAGAGCTCTACTGACATTTCAAAGGTCTCAGCATAGTCTGTGAGCAAAAAATCAGGCCTAAGATCAGCCATGACCTTATCAGGGCCCATTTTCATTTCACTATGGAACAAATTCATCCAATTTATCCAGAAAATGAAGAAAAGACAAAACTGAGGCATGCTTTTAAGCAGTAGAATGGAGTGATTCCAGAATGATGTGGTATGACTGTATATTCACAAACATCCAAAATTGAGGGCTACCAAGTAATTAGCCCAATGTTTACTTGACTTTGTCGTTTATATTGGAATTYTGAACCCCTCTCACTCTGGTGATCCCTTTCCAATGCCCTTCATTTATTCCTCCACTGTTTCACTTCACAATAATATCCCTCTGAGGTTACACAGAGACTCGCTTCTGCTCTGGCAAGTGAAAACCATACCCATTTGCCCTACATGTACTCCCTTGTCCAAGTCCTCTACCATTTTCCATCTCAACAGCTCTATCAGTTCATCACACCATGATTTACTTGCAAGCTGCTGCTTCTGMTATATCTTACCTTGGTAAGAACCTCTTAATGTAGCTAACTGACTCTGATAYTTTCACTATCCAGATTACTAACCATATCATCAGGAAAGCTCTAGATTTCCAATTCATATACTAGATATCCATTTTTACCAACTGGGAAGCAGCATTGAGATTGGTTAAATCTATAATTAAATCTCTGGAGCTCAATGTGGATCTACCATTTMAGTTAGCATAGGGTGCATGCAATGCAATTAGCAAGAGTGGTGCCAAACTAGGAAGGTATCCTTTAGGACAAGTGGCAAAGGTCAGCTATTTGGTACCAAGAAAACCAGCAGTCAAAGTTTAAATACCAAATTGAAAACARGAAACATCATCATACCTGAGCATTTCAAGATTTAATTCTACCGACAATCTGTGGAAGAGAGACAGCATCCTTGCAAACCAGAGGACAAAGTCTTGGCTTTTACTTGAATTAAAACACAAAATAGCAAGTTTGGACATTATTCACATGAAAAGTTTGCTCTTTATTTTGACAYCTGCAGAGGGATTAATATGAAAAGGGTGCTGCCTTTATTAACCTATGTTTCTTAGGATTACTTGGTTTTGAAACAGTAGAAGAAACAGTATTTAAGTAGCAAGGTCATGATCCAACCAGCACTATCAGATCCAAAATAGAGGCTCTGTTTTGTTGTTACAGGGCAGAGTCAACAATCAAAAGACAGGAAGGTAATTAAAGATTTGGCTTTAGACCAGGCCTACAGCAGTTTTAGGAGCCTGGAGGTATTGTTTTCTAGGACACTATTAAATAAATGTAAGGCTACATTAACACAGTCAAGAAGCTCCAAATTCAGGGAAATAATTTCTCCTGTCTTGACATCATTGTCCTTCTGCTTCTGTGAAAGAGACATCCAACAGACCTCTAAGGAAAGGTATCCAAGAATAAGCTGCAGTGTCAGAGCTTTTCCCCAGCTCCCTGGGAACCAGCAGAAATTCAACTGGAAGYGTTCACCAAGGTCTCCCTTCAGTGTTTTTTCTGGACTCGGGGAGGCAGTTGATTCATGTACCAACAGTTCTGCACTGCAGCTGATCGAGTGGCTGTTCAGGAGAAGATCTGATCAGGATTTCATTTGGCCTGAGCCAGTGCTAGTGCCTGCTCTGCTCCTCCCTGTCTGCTGCTTYACAGGCARTGATCTCACCAGCACGCTGGAAATRCTGGTAAGGCAGGAAAAGGTAGAGGGGGGAGCRCAAAAGCAAAATGAAAATAGCACTAGAAAATTCCCTTTCCTACAAATTCTCAGAATTTGCCATCAGCAYCTCTTTTCCTACTTCCCCTGATTGCMACCTTCTTGAACAAAGAAGCTAAACAAAACTCTTGCCTTTGGGATAGTTACCTGTAGTTTGAGGAAGGTAAAAAAATTGCTTCTGCTCCCCACTGTAACTTCTTCACAGAAAGGAAACTTGGGATTTGAAAATTGTCATTGAAATATGAGAAAAAGAGGTATAGCATTGATTGGCAAGGAGGGGAATGACAGGCAAAAAAAGAATACTGACAAAGGTAAAACAGGAATACAGTAAGAGATGAGAGTGAAAATAAACAAGCAAAGAGAAGTGTAGGCCAAGACAAATAGAGGAGAGTGATCAACAAAGAAAAGTAAATGAAAGAACCACAGACAAACAGGAAAAAAGAGACAAAGCGATGCAGGAGTACTAAATGAAGTACCACAGGTAGAGGTGAGAGGGGAATCCCTTCCATGCTCATCAGTTACAAACTAAATAAAACATGCAATCTAAAGATCTAAATTTGAACCCTCTACTTCACATCTTTCAAACCCAGCTGCTTTAATGCAGAAAAATTGTTATTTTCATGCAAAACTGGATTAAAGGTTCCTCAGTTACTGCACTTTCCCTATGTGGCTTTATCATGCACTTATTTTTCAAGCAAAAATTAATAAACACCCCCTAATTGATATGCTACAATATCATAGACCTTCAAAACTGACAGCATGAAATGGTTAAGATTACCTAGCAGTGAAAAGATTAAGGCAGCATACGTGAAAGTGTTGTCAGAGACAAAAAGTAAGCAAACAGAGTGAGGAATTTTAGTTTTCTCTATTATTTTTAAAGTATTGTTATATGTTAAAGTAATAAGTTAATGCAATATCAGAGGGAGAAAATACGTAATCTCAAATTTTCATTCTGTTAATACTGGTGAAGGAATGAACCTACTAAGAGAAAAGGAAGAAAAGAAAAACCAAACTCAAGTTAAAATWTGAACTTATTTTGTTTGTAAAATCTGCTTCAAATTAATTTCTTCTCTCCACTTTCCTCCTTTGACAAGGAGTAAATCCTTGTTCATTTATTAATCCTCTAACAAAGATTAAAAAGAGAGGGGTGCTTCAGATCCCACAGAAATTACCAGCAGCGGCTTTGCATTTATGCTTCATTCCTGCAAGGCTCTACACCTGCAAGTGTTTTAATCAAGGAACCCCATGGGATCACACTTCACAATTAACATCATAAAATCCTCACTTCCTACAGGTAGCTGGGTGAGAGCAAACTCAACAAGAAAAATAATGTCACGTCAACTTCTCAAAAAAATTGTTCTGTTTTGAATCTCCACCTGTTCTGCTGATGGGCCAAGATGGAATCTGCTTCTCATAATGGCAATTTGTTTGTGAGGATATCTGCTTCCAAGTGTCCACAGTCCCACGAACAGAAAGGGAGCYACAGTGCACCCAGCAAGTGCTGAGAATGTAAAACCAATGCCAAGAAAGATACTGCTCCCTACTGGCTCATCTAGATAAGAACAGAGAGCAATTCCCTCACATATTTCTCAAAGTAAAATAAAAAATCTTAGTGCACAGATAAGCCATGGTTTTGAACAATAAAAAAACTATCCCTTAAAATAGTTGCTAGACATTAATTTTAAAAGTTGATTAGATGAAGCAGACTTTTATCCAAAGGAAAACAAAGTGAGAAGAATGCCAAAAACCTTCAAAGTAATTCTTCATTACCTTGAAGCTTTAAAAAGAGAAAACTAAAAAAAAATATTAAAAAAATCCACACAAACAGTAAAAAATAAACAAACGAGCTAGGATATAACAAGGATTTCTGTCCCAGAGTAAGGATCCTAAATCCTTAGCAACACTTAACAGTTCTTTTACTTATTTTTAGCTTTGTCTTCATGTAACTTTTCRCTCCCCTCCCTAACTTCGACCGAGATGTGAAAGCGGAAACCTGGAATTGTGCCACTGCAGATTAGCTCTGATTCCTTGTGTTTCAAAGACTTTGCACAGAAAAACACCAGCAGCAATCTCAGGGACTTGACAGTGTGCAAAACCTAACGAGATCCATACCTGAATTCCCACACATCAAAACAATCTCATTTAAGGGCCTGACTAGGCAGTGAAATGCAAAACAAGCTGGAATGTCAGTCTTGAGCTAAGAGCCCTTCTCTACTGACATGACTCAGGGTCACTCACTGAGAGGTGAACTGGTCATTCTGTGGGTTCAACCCTTTCCAAAAGCACTAGCATTCAACCCTGTGGAAATGCTTGTGCATCACTGCTAAGAAGCTTGGAAGAACTGTCAGCTTTTCATTAAGAAACTTGTGCCATTTTCTTTTGCAGACTCTATATTGATTTAAATTTTGGGGGAAAAAAAAATACAACTTCTGAGCACTTACCCAAAGCAGACTTGAGATATTTTAGCTGTCTAGCTTGGATAGGCCTTGCACCYCTGGTACTCTAAGAAAGGCCTGGTTTTCCCCAGTCTGCACAGACAGGAGAGGGGATTTTTTCCTATTTCTAACCTACTTCTGACTATAGAGCTTTTGGGGTTATTTTTCCAAAAATTCTCATCTGTGAACTCTGGGCTAAATTTTGCACTGCAATCCAGAAATTTTGTTTATATTTCTGCCCTAAATTTACACACTGAAATAACTCTAAGCCCCATAAACATACCCACTCAATTCCAAGCAGTACTTTACACTAACAGAATAGTTACCTCGAGATACCTTCTCCAAGGTGAAACAGAATTGTCCCATTTGCTATTTTCAGTAGTGTGCAGCTGAAAGGATTTGAGCTGTGTTTTATTCCCTGCAGTAAGATAACAGATATCCCTCTTGCACCATGCTTTGGACACACACAGAAGCTACCAACAGTTCTGCAGTTTTCAAGTCGCTTAGCAAAAGCAGGCTAAGGAATGGCTGAACACCAGACACCCATCTGATAAACTTTAATCCTACTGTGCAATTGTCAAAAATAACAAGAGTGGGTTTGCAGGAGAATGGCAATACAATTCTTCTTTCTAAATTCTTGCTGCTCAGTTGGCTGTCCAGTATCATATACTGCTGTAAAATTCCATTATCAATGAAGATGTCACAGCTTATCACATGCCCCCTCCCTCTGGCAACAAATCGGGTAACAAAGGCAATTAAGAGTTTCAGGATCCTGCCTTTTCTCAGCTATGCACACATCTTCTTCAGCTTAAGGTAGAACAATTGCAGGAAATGGTGGAATTAGAACTTCTTTTTTTATTTTTTTTTCCCCCTAGAAGAGGACTTTGAAACTTAGAAAAGAAACACCTATCAGTCCTCTACTTACACAACCATGAATTGGAGGAAACTGGTTGCATCAAGTGGATTTAAGCTGACTGACATGACAGAGAACTAGATTGTCACTTCCTAAAAGGGATGGGCAAATACCCTCCCCGGATGCACCTTCCTCTAACATTTCCTGTGCTTTTCCCTATTAACCCACTTGTGGTATTCCACAGAAACTCTRCTGTGTGAGCATGAAAACAGGCACCCAAAAATCCTCCAAACACATTCAGTGCAACAGAKAAGAGCAGTTGCATGGAAATGCTATAAATACAGGAAAGGAGATATATAAGACACACATTGTGGAAATCATCTGAACTCCTAACAAGTTCACTGCCTGAAGATACAAAACTATTACTGAATGGCCCAGTATGGGGCTAAATTCTTTAGAGTTAACACAAACCCTCAACTTCACAAGTTATTTATAATAGAAAGGTTATTAAGTGCTAAAAACACAGGGATCAAATGCTGTATTTTATTGCAAGCCATTACTTCCTATGGAAAAGTAATTATTAACAAGATCTTAAGACACAGTTGAAACCTTAACAAGAAAACTTTCAGCTAAGGAGAAGTGACTGAAGGGCAAGGCATTGCCTGGGGATTAATGACTGTCTGGTGAGAGCTGATGGCACCYGGCTCAGCTTCAGCTGATCCCAGCTGATCTCTGGGTCCCAGCAAACATCTTGAATCTCAGTCATTATTCCTTTTGTAATATGACAACCAAATRTGAACACACATGCACACACACTTCAGCGTTCTTACATGGGACTTGCTGTTTCCTCTGGTATTCTCCAGGACATTGCTGCAGAATTAGAGCTCTGTAAATTAGCCAGCTTRAATCATTTCTCAACATGCCATTCATCTTATAATAGATTACACATGGTATTGCCACTTGTCAGGCTGCAGCACAGACATTTTGCATCTATTTCTACATGTCTTCCTGTTTTAAATGTCTGCTCACAGAAATAAAATCTCTGTTCAAAACTAGATTTCCTCCTTTAATCACATTCAGCCAGACATACCAGTTCTGAATTTAGCCTGGAATTTTAGCTGAGTGGGCTTTACCTCTTAAATTGTTGTTTCCAATACACGTAATCTGCTCTCTTTCTAAATTTACACTGGTCTAGAATAATATTCTATGCTCCCAATATTATTATTTCACCTCTATAAACTACAGAGGCTGACACTGCAATGCACAAATCCTATTATGCCCATAATAAGCAACAGAGTACTTTGTATATCCTAAATGTGACTTCAACACTCCCTAATTTAAGGCACAATAACCTAATCCTAATCCAGAAGGAATAAAGCTGATAGTTTTGTTCAGTTGTCCCAGGCTCAGCACGATACTGATTCACTTTTTTCTACTAGAAACAACAACAGATATTCAAGATGGACTAGTAGACTTTGACCTCATCAATGAGCTCTAGGGAGCCAGCAGGAACTTTTCTCCAAAGCTTTCATATAGCCAGGCTGTGCTCAACACCAGAAGGACTAATAGGCATTTATATRCTGCAGGCATTTAACAGGTGAGCACAGCTTAGTTACCAATCAYTAATAAATAAATGATAGCAAAAATAATTAGGCATTAGCATACTTGGCATATTTATCAATAAAGTCCCTTTGCATTTTAGCAGTACTTTTGYATTCCGGTCTCCAGATGCACTCATACCCAGAGAAAATCTCATTTCTATGCTCATCATAAAGAACTTGAAGCTGAAATGCAGAGGTTGAGTCTCATACAAGGCCACACATTAAGGACTGGGAATAGAGGTCAACAATTATGATTTTCAGTCCCCTTAAATACACAGCTCCTGGAGAGCAGCTCATTCCACAGGAATTCTCACAACAGCAACCAGCCAGAAACCGCCTTGAAAATGAGCTTCACAATCTACTGGTTCATTATTAATGTGTGACCAACATGGAAGGGTAAAACAACCACAAAATGAAGATATTTTTGTGAGTTCATGGTTATGTTCCATGACAAGTGTTGCTCCCACACAATTAAATAWTCCAATAATCCAACTGCTTTTTCTTCTCCCTAATTTTCCCATGACATTAAACACTCATGAAATGACCCTACTGAGGGACTCCTTATATTCATGTTTCTGCACTGGGAAGAGGCAGCAGCTACACACACTCTTCTAAGTGGGCAGCACATTGCTCTCCCAGTCTGTCAGCAGTGGTAGGGCACCTGTGGAATGTGGCTACAGCTACACAGTATTGCTCAGAGCCCAGGCTTCCCTTCCTCCWGTGGGCTGGGTGGAGTTTTCCCCCTCTTGGCTGGAGCTTACTAGCCAAGCATAGTGTAACTCTCCCACCAGGTGTGGCCCAGAATGCTGAAAAAACATCTGCAGACAAGATTTGTCTCCTTCTTATGCCATGAGCAATGAAGTGAAATGTTGCCTTTTTGCTCTCTGAGGAGAGCTCTGGGACTAATTCAATTGCAGATTTTTCCTTTTTCTCCTGCCTAACACAGACCCTGTTCTAATCTAATGACTAATACTTGGGCCAGAAAGGGAACAAGTTCATCCCAGCAGGAACAAAACCTGAGGATGAAATGAAGGAGCTATTTTGTAYAATGCTATGCAATTAAGGAGYCAATTGRAAAAAAAAAATCATGTTAGGATTGGTTACTTCATACACAGTAGTCCTGTTTTACCATACTGTATGACTTTCTTACGTGCAAAGAGAATCTGAAGGGAAATTCCATATGAATTTTTGTTGCCAAACTTCTTATCTGCTAGTATCTCATAAACTATAAACTACAGAAATCCTAAAACATGCTGTGCTTCAAAGAAACACCAAGAAAATTAGTACACTAAATGAGAAAATGAAAAATGTGAAAACTGGAGGATATGAGAAACAAAATCATRTGGCATTGCACCATTTGTCTCTTCTTCACAGCCAAGTAATCAAACCAAACTGGTGATATTGGGTCCAGATTTGACATCTCTCCATGGTAAATCCAAACCAGATCCAAACTAAAAAGCAACAAAGGATGACAGAGCACTGTGGTTGCCGAYGGATTTGTCCACGGTGTTACCCCACCCTCTCAGTTCTCAGAGACAGAAGTGAGGCTGTTTTGCTGCCAGAAGCAGCAGCTACCAAACCAACAAGAAAAATGAACTGCAATTTACAGAGAAGAGGATGGTTGTTACCTGTAGTATGCTGAAATATCAGATACTACAAAAGCAGAGAGAGAATGCAGACTAAGTGGTTAAGGATGCTCAGAGCTGTCTGGGAAAAGAGCTGGATGTTATTAKAATACATTTGTTTTCTGCTTCAGCAGAAAGTCTTTACACAATCATGACTACCTATTGATTCTTGGACTAAAGCTTTGAATACTACAGCCCCATGCTCTCTGTAAACACAAGAACTGTATATCCAAATAYTCTGGCTAAAAAGAGCCACTAAACTGCTATCAAGAGAGCATTTTATCCAGAAACTGCAGCAGACAGACATCTACCACCTGTATGGCAAATACATGTCAACTATCAGCGTGAAAATCTCTGAAAGAAATGAAGGTAACTGTGTACAAACACCCAGAAGTTTCTGAGTTTCCAGGATTTCTATTTAAGGATTTATTGAGTACTCTATAGCCTTTCCAATTACCCAGAAAAGAACAATAAAGAACAAAGTAGGTTTCCCTCTTGTGTGCTTTTTACATTGTTATCACATCCTTTGGCATTTATGAACAACAGTGTAATGCTCCAGTTTGTTTTCATATAGCTCTTCCAAAGCACTGGGTATTACACTTTTTTTAGACAGATAAATCTCACTTCAGAGTTTAGTGATTCAATTTAATCATCCACTGAAGGAGATGGTTAATCCATTTTATAGGGGGTGCAAGCAGCTGTTGAACGAAGCCTCCAATAACCACCTTTTATGAAGGGATATAAATAAACAGAGCGGCTTCTATTTATAAGCTTCTAGTTCTGAGCCAATGTTCCTTTCAATTCTGCTGCCAGGCTTAGAAAGGAGACACAAGAATTGAACTGACAAGAGACAAAAGTTGACCTTCAGCAGTTGAGGGAAGTTGGGATGCAGGTCTGAATTTGAATGCCGGAGCTCTGGGGATTGTTTTTATCTGATTCACATCTTGAGATCATTTCTCAGAATAACCAAGACCTTCAGGTAACAAGCCCTAATAGAGCTATGGATTTTTGAATACTAACAGAGATCTCTGAATATCCATCTGCATTTATGCCAAAGGATGGCAACCAGATGATGGTTCTATGAATATACATGAAGTCCTTTTCTGAAATCCAGTGTTGAGACAATACTTCTCCAGGCAACTGCACTGATTTTAGTGAGAACTAGGGTATTAAGTCAAAACAGAAACCATCAGAATCAGATCTACAACTGATTACTTGACACAAYATATTTTGAAAAATATTTTTTAAAAAATATTCCTTTTTTTGATCAGTCCATTCTATATGTGAGGAACATCAAGGGAAAAAAAAACCAACCCAAACCACAAATGATAAATGATACATCAACTACAGTCACAGACCAAGAAAATCATTATGTTCTAAAGAAACATCTATATTTACTTACAATTTACTATGCTCCATGTGAGGTATGTTATAAACTCCAGGTTGTGTACCTTTGCTAAAGAAACAGAGGACAGATAAAATATACAAGTCGTGGATTGTAAAATGACTACAAAAAAGGCAGCCTGGATTAGATAGGAGGGAAAAAATGACACCCTGTCTATCATTAAAATATTTATGCAAGAACAGCAGGCTGCATGACTTTTTTAATTCTGTGAAAAACTATGAACTGAGCTCTAATGAGAAGCAGATAACCGGACTCTTTATCACAAGCCTGAAAGTCTGAAGAAACAGACTCTCTTGATACTTTCCTCTATTTATTATGAACTGCAGTGTTCTGAACAGCTGATGTTTTTTGAATCCAAAAGGCAGACACGTCAGCAGATGAACTACAGTACACCCAGTTATGTCAGTATTTTGCATGGCCTTTATCACTGGGTGTGAGCAGTAACTTCCAGGCATGTGAAACTCAGAATCAGATGCAGTTCTCAAACAATCATAGTAACAAAAATTGCTCATGCTTAAAAAGTAATTTATACATGGGAAATRTTATTGCCTTTTTGTTGTTGTTGTTTTGGTTTTGTTTGGTTTTTATTTTTGTTTTAATACTCTGTATAAAATCAACCATCTTTGCAAAAGAATTGTTTTGATGCTCCCTTGATAAAACCAGAATTGTTTTACCATGTTGCTCATTGCGTATTCAGGGAAAATTTGCATAATGAAGTTCACTTGGTTGTTTTCCTTTGACATATTACAATCGAATGAAAGAAATATTTTCAAATTATACATTTCTGTGATTATTCATGCTTTCACTAGAAATAAGAATTATACATTTTTCATAACAGATAGCCATGTTTCAAGATTATTATTCCATTTTTCAGAAAATTAGTATCCAAGTGAGAAGATTTCTATATTTAAGTAGGAATTGGCTCTATAATATGCACAAAACTCCTCTAGGCTGTCCTTGTGCAACCTTAGATATTCTMAAGGATTTGAGTTACAATCTGTGTCAATGATTCCCAGATTTCTTTCCTCCTCRCTCACTTCCCTTTTGTTCACACTTGTAATTCAAACTGCTTCTACAGACTCTTCTCCAGATGTCCTCTTGCCAAATGAAAATCAATGTGTCAAAACCATCTCTTCTCTCCTCCCAGCTCCTTCCCTCCTGTTTTGCTGTAACTGTCAACAATTCTACCATCCCCCTATCCCACAAGCCTTTTAATACTGGTATCATTTTCAGCTCTTCTCCACTTGCAAAGCTCCACACACTCAAGCACATGTTTAATGTTAACTCTACTGCCTGCCCTAAAATCTCTCTGCAGCAAAGTTTCAAAATAGACATCAAATAAACATCAAGTGCCACAGACTGTCTGAAGGAAATGAGGATTTGCCAGCCACAGAAAGCATTACCTAAATCTCACAGATGAGAAAATAAAAATCCAGCCAAAACAGGCTGTATTTGCTTGCTCATATCAATTATTAATCTTTTGGTCTTCTACACACAGGTATAGAAAAATGGGAATGATACCCAATACAAAATAATCATTAGCAAGACAACAAGAATTTAGGCACTTACTAAAAAAGAAGATGCCATCTGTCTTAAGCGAGCCTGCCTCCTGTGAAAGTCTTAACACAATATCTTACACAACTCCTATTTCAAAGTTTGAAGACAGTTATGTCTTTATAATAGAACACGTGAGTAAACTAGCCCCTACCACTGGAGTTGTTCAGCCACTTACTCATCTTAGTTCTCTCTACTTTTCACACAACTTTTCTTGGCACATGGGCACAAGCCCTTTGATTAAAACCTTTAGATKTAACCTTAGAACATAAGTAAGAGAAAAGCCTGTCTTTCAGATGTGATTTTCAAGGTCATTTTATCTTTTGAATGAGAGAAAGAAAAATCCACAGCAGAAACTCAATTGTATTTTTACTCCATTTCAGAATGCCTGGACTTCATTTCAGTGGCATCTTCTTGAAGTGGTAGCATCTTCAAATATTTTCCTAGGAAAGAATAATATGCACTTGTACATAGGGCTAAAGAAAAAAWTACACTGCATGCAGCATGAAAGATAAGAGATTTAATCTTTTTTGTTTCCTCTGGTCCATCTTAATTCAACACAAACGTGTGAAAGACACTTCCCTCTGTTGAGGCAATAAAAGCATTGTGATCTTTATGATTTAAGAAATTCTCCAAAACAAGAATGTATTGTATATTGTGCATTATGAAATGTTAAAGCTGAAAGAGCCTATCCTAGTTTTCACATATAAGTAACATTTTCAARTACAAGAGACAATCTCCTACATATATTCCAAATTTAAACAAAACCCATTTCCTCAAGCATCTTATGCAAATTGCCTGAAATAAGATGACCAAGCCTTAACACYTAATAAAATTTTCACTTTCTAAAGTTAGAATTTGCTCTCATCTTCTAATCTGGCTACTGCAATTTTGCATGCAGCAGTGTACTTCAGAACCACAGCATGAAAAAGAGAGGAGTTTTATGAAATTAACAAACAAAAAGTGTCAAGAAATTCAAACCCACTCTTCAAGAAACTGATAAAGACAAAGAAAGCAAACAAACCCCCMCCAGACAGTGACAGTTCATTTTATTTCAGATAAGCACCAACAAGCTTGTCCCAAATTTCTTAGTTATTTTTATATAAAACTGTATGTTATTCACTGACTGTCAAGAAAGCTGAAATATGTTATAGAAATGTAAAACTTATCTAGTATCAATGGGAAAAATCTTGCCTAATCTCAGTATTTCTCAACCATTAAGCAATATAATTCCCTCTGCACAGATTACAAAAAAAAAAAATCCATGAAAATATTTTCAACTTACAGGATATGATCACTCCTGAGTGGTGCACTTGACTGATGATTTTTGACTGAGAAAATAGTTTCCAGAAGGAGATGATTCATGTAAACCCAAAATTTCATGGAATATAGCACAAGGG
>JACDOX010000003.1:17485087-17574695 GCA_014549065.1 Cardinalis cardinalis
GGAAGAAACACATTCTCAAGAGATTAAGTGTTGTTTTCACTGCCTTTGAACTTATCATTTCCCTAGTTAAAGGATGTTTTCATTGTCTGCTGCTCACATCTTTATAAGGACCATCTGAGATGTCATTTTGCAGGCTATCTTCCCCTCCGTGACTCAGTGAGTTCTGTCTGACAGTTCAGCTCATAAATAGGGCAAACAAGAACAGAGCCATATGGGAATATAAGTACAACTAATTACTGACTTGTTTTAGTTTCAGCCAAACCTGGATTTCATCCTAGTATTTTCCTCACATAAGCCATCATGTCACATGTTACAGCAAAGTAAGGAACATTTATTTTCTAAACATTAAAAGGGCCTAATAATGATTTAGCTGTCCAATTCCCCAGTTTTCACTGCTGGTATTTACAYCCACATTTCCTACCAGGGAGCCCATTTCACTCACGCTTGATCATTTGTGGCATGAAGAGGTGGGGGCAGAGCCAGTCCCAGCCWGTACACAGGCTCCATTTTTTTGGGAACAGCCAGTGGTTCAGAAGACACTGCACTCACTCCATGTCAGCACAGTGCTAAGCACAGGTCAGAAATTGATCTCTGCTCAACTGACAAAAGCCTTCCTTCAGGCACAATTGCTCAGTTTTACAGTTCTACCCATAGATAAGCTACTTTTCTATTTATTTATGGTGGTGGAGTTGGCTCGCTGCTTCTTCCCTGTTGGTTTTGGGGCTCTTTTTGAAAACAGCTCTTTGTTCTGCTTTCCTTGCAGGTGGTTGGTACAGAAGTTAAGCAAAAGCTTTTTAGAATCCCCATACCCCATTTAAAGACCATTCAAAGAAAATCCAAAGACACRACTGTGAAGGATATGGAGACAGTGCACTGAAAAAACCCAAAACCYCTGGGACAGCAGCAGACCAACTAAAGAGAGTAAGAGTACTAGAGAGAAAAACACAAATGGAAAWTTTTAAATTTGCAAAAAGACACGACAAAATGAGGAGTCACATAGAGTAATTATTCTTTTACTACTTTGCTCCACTGTGAAGAGAATGTTTATATCTAAGTGAAGCTTACTTGTGCTTGGTTTTGGTTCTTGAATTTTGGTTGCTTCTGCAGGACATTCGTATGCTGACAAAGTTTTAGAGCCTTACTTTTTCCAATTTAAATAATGGTCTTATCATTCAAATGCATTTTAATTTGTTGTATTTTTAGGCTTCATATACTAACAACCCTCACAACAATAATTTCATAAATTAGGCACAGAGCCTGTATTGGAGRAGTACAATGGCTAGACAAGCTGGAAACATGTATTCTCCTAAATTTCAGAGTTGTGTTCTTTTATTCAAAATCTTTTGAGTGTCAGCACAAAGAAACAGCYCAGCTTTCTCAACTTCGATCATCTGGACAAGCTCATGATTTCACTCAGCACAATAGCATCCACATTAATAAAAAAAAATACAAATCCCTTCAAACCAAGTACATTACAAAATCAAGGAAGAGAATAGCATTTGTGTAGAAACAAACAACTGAACACAATACTTGGCTTTTTTTCCCTTGCTAGATTTGTTGAGAAGGTAGAAGCCAAAATTATTTTCTTGTTGTTGTTGGTTTTGTTTTAATTTAATGCCAATATCTAGAAAAAACATCTGGTTATTCTACACACTGTTAAAACTAAAATTGCCAGAGGACGGAACATCTTTCATAAAGAGTACTGAATGTACCTCTCAACTTTCTCAGGTTTTATTTTCAAAATTATTTGGGCTGTTTGCTGCTTTCTTTAATGTCTTTCCATAGAGAGGAAATTGTATAGGAATCAGTCTTGGATCTAAATCACCTACTCTTATCACCCACTCACTAACACCAAAGCCTCATTTTTTTTGAGGGACATAATTACTGTTAATTTACCCAGACTGTAGAGAATCACTTAAATATCTACGTGTTGAGAAACACTGAGATCTGAAAGATGTTTTGAAGTATGTTTTCTTGGTGGTATATTTAATACATATGCCATGGCAAAAGAAGAACAAAAAAAAAGAAAAAACCCAAACCAACCAGAATTCTCCATCCTGGATTTTCCTACAGGATGCAGCCATCATCAGGATCAGTCTAGTTTTTAAACAGCAATTGAATTCATCTAGATCATCCTGTAAGAATTTTGTGTAACTCAATGCTTACACTATTTTATTATGAATTGTGACAAATAACTGATGACTTAATCGCAATTAGATTGCAAATAAAGCTCAAAATTCCATATGCATGAAAAAAAAAAATCACATACAGGAATATATTTCCTTTTCATTATGTCAACATAGATTACAGATTGCAGCTGCTAAAATATGGAAGTTGCAGCACAATTTTCAGGATTAGTATCAGACCAAAAATAAAGGAGGGAAGATATCTAGAGATCACAGTTATTTTAGCCATTTTTTCTGAAATATTCTGGGGTTTACTATGATAAACAACTTTTATTTATTTTTTATTATTTGTCCTCTTTTTTCCTTACAGTTAGCTCTCCATCAGAATGAATTAAAAAAAAAGAACATTAGCTTTAATAACTTTATTGTATGTTCCTTTGAATGCCTGAGAACAAGTAGTTTTATTTAAGAGACCCATTCCCCAGCTGGTATGCATCATTAAAATACTACTGATTGCACTGGAGCAATGCCRTTAACATCTAACAAGTCCTTGAAGTAGGAAAATTTATAACAAATGAGAAAGCTACCAGATTAACAAGCAGAGTAGGTCAGTGAGATATTGAAGAAAATCTGTACAAATGGTCATGCTATATTTATTTTCGATTTGGCAAAAAGTCCTGAGAACTTAGAAATATCTGACAGCCTGTGCTGAGGGACAAGTTGCCCTTACAAGTAGAAGCACTATATTTTATAAGTTCTGCAGTGTTACAAGASTAGCAAAAGCTTTTTGTCCTGGTAAGCTGTTGCTCCAATGCAGCATCTGCTGCAAACATGCAAAAAATCAGASGAATATGGAACAGCAGCAAGGCAGCCCATTACACACACAAAGTATAAAACAAGAAAATTCAGTAGCTACTGTGTCCAGCAGTGTCTACACACCACCAGAATCCTTCTGAAGATTAATCCCTCTTGAGACAACTCACAAATAAAATAATTCTCCTATTGGTTTTGCTTGAGGCTGTGGCAAAGTACAGGTTCAATTTATGGCAATAATCCTTTCATCTTACCACCTAACACTGTGTAAATACCAGATGTAAATACAAAAGCAAATGCTTAAGGAGTTTCAGTCTGTTTACCTGTAGGACTTKTAGTTAAGGGGGTTTCACATTTGCCCAATACTGTTTTTTTCTAACAGCTTCACATTTTTAAGAATTTGATTCTAAAACAACAAGTTGATAAATCAGGAAACAGATAATTTGTATTTATGTGCCTGCATAGAAATGCTAGCAAATAGGAGGGAGCAGAGAATAAATTAAAYTTGGGTGTGATCCTAGAATAGCACTTCATCTGAAATAGCAAGAGGACAAGGGAAAGGTATCACTGTCCTTGGCTGCCAGCTCTCTGGGTCTGGCAGGGTATGACAGTGGTCTCAGCACACACTGACAGTCAGGATGACTGTTCCACTCAATGGCCAAACTTCTCTTAGCATTGACAGGCTAACTTTTCATCTCTTACCATACCTGGATACCTCTGATGTTGTATATCATACCCATGTGAAGTGACTAATTATAAACCACAGTTTAATGTGATTCAACAAAAGTGTCTAAATGAAAAAGGCTTTATGAAAGGTGCTTCCATTAAATGTTCTCTCCCTTTATTTCAGTAGTGCGCATCACTGCAGAACTTTTACTGGACTGAGGCTTGTTCCAAATGTGACAGGAAATTTTATTTGCGGTACTGTGCTATAACTATCATCACTTAAATAATTAATTCTAATGGAAAGGGGGAAAAATCCCCTCTAAATATAKTCTCCTTATCCCACCTTAGTCAGAAATAGTTCCAGGAATGCATGCATTAARCACTTCAAGTATTATCTCTTCAGGGATTTGGCTTCTTGATTCATACCCATGTGCTCCCTCTTTTGACAAACACCACAAACAAATCTTAGTTTTACTGACTACACAGCAAGCACATAAACAATTAAATTGTGGCTCTACAAGTGGATACACGAACATAAATCTAGAATTTGCACAGATCTTGCTTTATGGTGTTAAGTTATTAAAGAAATTAGGAAGTCACAGGCCTGGAGTTGTCTTCTACAGCCTTTCCCTAAAGCATAAAACACAGACTAAAGGACAATTCTCAGGACAGAAAAGGGTCAGAGGTATACACAAGTTAGTGGGCAGGAGAAGGCACTTTTGTCTTATGATCAATGACCTGGAGAAGGGAGAGTTTCCCAGTCTGTGGMTATCACCAGACTCTTTCATGCAGCCAAATGTCATGCCCTGCCAAGCAGCTCAAATCACGCAACTCTGTGAACAGGGGAAAACACAGCACAAAATCTTCCTTGTAAATAAGGGGAACAGAAGACACTGCAGGGAAGGGAGTGGGAAACATGGATGRGGGGGAGGCAGGGACAATCTAAACCATGCCATGATGACACTGGAATTGGGACTGGCAGTTACAGCTTAAGGAAAAGGACACTGGAATCATCACTAGCTTTTCTGTGAAATCAGTGACTCAGACAGTGACAGCCAAAAAACCTAACAGATCATCAGATGTCATTCAGAAAGGGTATGAAAAACAAGTTCTTYATTTTGTGACTGTAAAAATCTTGCTATATCTACATCCTGAGCGTATGTCTGGTCATCTTGGAGAAGAAGTAAGAAAAGGAYGCAAAAACCTTAGAAGAGGCCCATGAAAGGCAGCTGAAAGTACCAAGTGCATGCAATAACTACCTTATAAGGACAGACCTAAACAGGCTGGGAAAATTAAGGGGGAAAGGGCAAGACTGGGAGGGTACAAATATAATCAAGGTTTGGAGAAACCTTCAACAAATTTATGATGTGCAACCCAGAAACAGAGATAGGGCGGAGTTGTACTCTCCAAGATGCTAAAACAGTTCTGAATGCTGAGGAAGGATAGATGGCATTCTGCCTGTAGGAAAAAAGAAAAAAATAAAAGGTTGTGGAATTCCAAACAATTTAATTGATTGTGAATTAACAACAGTTCCTTTTGCTTTGCTGCTCCTCAGTTCTTAATCCACTTTGGTGTGAGTTYCTCCACTGGCCACTGTCACTTTGGGTTTAGCACCTTCTCCTATGTTTTTTTCTGAAGTCCTGTTCAGAGAGATTTTCATTCCTGCCTTGCTCAGACACCCCCTCTAGACCTTGCATCTCCTCCTGTTTCTCCTTTCTTTGATGTCTGTTCTCTACTCCTCCTGCCCCGWTGCGCTTCTTGTTTCTCCTTTGCCCCTGCTCAGGAKTCCYTCCTGGCATTCTCTCTTGCATCTCRTGKTTTTTTTGCCAAGGGGAAAGTGTCTGGCACAGACAGCCCCTGACCCACATGCAGAGAGGTCTCCCTGCAGTGTCCCTGCTACCAAACTCCTGTCTAAGACACAGAGAGCAGGAATTATCCCATCTGTGTTCATTCTCACTGCACACTGCTGTGTCCTGTGAGAATCCAGCCCASTCCCTCTCCTTGACACTGTCAGAGGAACCCAAGGGCTTTACACAGTAATTTTTTTGGGTCAGACTGTGCTGCCAGCCATGAAATATGTCAAGGCTCCTTTAAATCAAAACCATGGCCTGAGGCAAATATGAATATATGTATTTGTTCAGAGCTTTGATGACATCTTGATTTCACATATGAAGTTTCTGCAAAATCTATTTATCTACATTTCCTTACCTAACTGTGCATGCTGACCCCACAAGAATTTTAAATGGCTTCGGAAATTAGCATTTTAAAAATCCAAAAGAAATGGTTATCCATTACAACAGAATTGTAATATTCTTTCTTACCAAGTTTTGAACATCTTAATTCCTATTCTACAGAAGGATTTCTCAGTCTCCAGCCTTGTAATAGCATTTGAATTTCCACCAGCACAAAACCTCCATTTGCACTCARATAAAATAAAAATACATTTGTAAAGTAGTGTAGCTAAAACAATCTTATTTTCCTACCTTTTAACATAGCTTAACAAAATAATTTTTTTCAAGGCCTATTTTAAAGATTTACCAAAGCACTCATGATAGAAGTTCCCATAGCTATAAATTTCCTTAAGATACTATTTCAATAATTTTCTCATCTAAAAGAAAACTTGCAGCTGTTGTGTTTTGAAAAATTTTGGCAGGGATCAATTTGTATGTTGTGAATGATGTCACCATCTTGTGACAAGCTACAGAATGCTTTTGGCTGGGTCAGATTTTGTCTAGGCCACAATTATCTACATTTATTTTAAACTCTTAATTGAAATATGTCTTGGAAATGAACGTGCATGCAGACATACAGCAATGAGAAGTAATCCCTTTTGCTTGCTGCATTTGAGTAATTAATTCATGATACCAAACAATACCATATGTTTCTTCTCAATAGAAGCATTTAATTAACACATGGGATCAGACAGATTTACATAAAAGCTGGGTTTTCATCTTCACCTCCTGAGAAATATTTTCCCAGCACACATAGTGTCTGAAATAATTGTTTTCTRCAAGGAGAATTTTGTTCTAAACAGGTCTGATCCGCTGTATCGGTTTTAACAGTCAGCAAAGACATTTGCACAAGGTCTCAAATAGGACATGAAAAATCACCAGAAAAGCAGAGGCCGTGTGAGAAGCTCAGGGGAAAAAAGACCATGCAGCTGTCAGGCATCCCTCCAAAAGGGCTGGGCATGAGGGAGGAGAAGTGAAGCACAGAGAAAGGGAGGCTGAAGATTGACCAGGCTGCCACCTCTGCAGAATTGAATTTTGCCATCTCCAGGCCTGAGGACTAACTAAGTTAATTCAATTTGCTTAATGAGCTGGAAAGCTTCTAACAAACCCTGCTTTTAAATGTCTGGTCAGGAATACAGAAATCTCTCCAAAGCATTAAATCTACTACTTGCAGAGAAGAGGAAAAGTTCCCTTGGGAWAACAAACAAGGGTGGCAAGGGACAGAAAAGGACAGAGTCCTGCAGGAGCCTTAGCAAGGCAAAGTGTTTTCCATGGGAGTACCCAGGGTTTCAGAAATGTTAATTACCTTTCCCGTCTCCAGACACACTCTGCCCTATTTGGGAGCGATCCAGGTAGGAGGCCGGAAAACAAGTTTCCACTTACAAGGGTGTTTACGGATTTTTTTCCCAAAGTTTTGATTTATTTTCTCGGAGAAGTAGATGAGGATTCTGCCCTCAGACTATTTTCCCCTTAAAAGATAACCATGAAGGAAAAACATAAATCAATCTGATGTTATGTACAAGGAATCCCTCGGTATTTTTCTCAAAGTTTCTTTCTGCCCAAAAAAATTCTCATCTTTTTTACTTCAAAAGACATTTATAGTGGCTTTAAAACTCACTRAAGGTATATGCTAATCTTAGACTTTGAATAGAAGCTTTGCTTCAATTCTATTCCAATTATTGTATGAATCTTGACAAATACAATTTCTGAAAGCATATAGAATTAATATTACACATAATTGTAATAAAATATTCTGTATCTTTTTTTTTCTTTCCTGAAGTGAGGGACATTTAAACAACATACTTGACTCTCAGGAATTTCAGCAAATTACAGTTCCAAACAGAATATTTGATTTCCATCTACCAGATTATGTTCCTCACTGCATATTATCTGTTGTCTTCTAAAACAACAAATATTCTTGAAGAATTTATTTTAAAATATATTTGACTATCCAAGTTCCAGTTTTATTTGTACTCTTTCAACTTGGACTCTTTCAACTTGGCACAGCAGTAGGGAAAAAAGCAGACTCCACTWTATAATTCATAATTAATTATCCATACAAAAGAAAAGTGATAATTCAGAACATATTTCATATTCCRACAAATACTCAATGTCCTTGAAACTTTTTTCTAATAGAGTTAAAGCTATTGGTATGGGTTTGAGCAGTACAGACAGACTAAAATAAAGGTGAAATACCTCTTTTCCCACCCCCAAAGAAACAAAGCAAGGTCTCTGCTGTAAACCAGCAGGTGCACTTCTGGCAGCAATATTCCCAAATATTTTCTGTTTCTCCAGTGAAGAAGCATCTCAAGTGAAAGAGCAAAAAAGGGAACCAGCTTTCTCCTCTCTTTTTATTTTAAAAAAATGTTTTTTCTGGTAATAACACACTTGATGAGATGGAGAAAGAAAACAAAATCCAAGTCCCATGGTTCTTAAAGAACCTCAAATGCAGCATTTCTGGGATGTCAGGATTATGGAAAAACCAGCCTAGCTAAATATTTACAGCTGATCAATAAGACATCATTTCTTTGTACATTACAAGTCAATTCTGTGGTTCTACAAATGTGCAAGCCATTCAAAGCTGCCTGCTCTTCCTTTTCAATGTTACTAAGCCTCATCTCCCAAAACACTGTTGCAGAGTAGCTCTCAAGTCTTGCAAGCAGCATATAGGATCTTTTCCATGAATCAATTCTCACTTTCTGTGACATGACTTTCCTGGTAACACACTACACCCAGGAGCTGGAGCCCAGCAGGAATTACAGCAAGACACTGCCCAGTGCTTTTCAGCAAACAGGAACTGGGCCACCTTGGTAAAATGGTCTCCTGGTTGCTGATACAGCCCAAATTCCAAGAGGAATAACAACAGGGCATAAAAAATGCTGCATGAGTAGACCTTCTATCAGGCATTTAACTGTGAAAATGAGCAACTGATCCTCTCTGCTGAAAGGACATGTTGAAAATGCTCTATTTTTATTAAATTCTGCCTGGTATGATAACAGCCCTGATAGAAACCACTGAAATGATACCAGCCCTTTTTTTCCTGGCCAGATGCAAGAGAAACCATTCTGCTTGCAGGCAAAGAATGAGGCTGCCAACTGCTTACCCTCAGTTGTGCTCTGATGTACCTGAATTACAAGATGATTATTAACTGCTGTGTTAAGAGACAGGGAAGGAAAAAACTACTTTAGAATTCTATTGTAAGGCGTTTTAGCTGTGAATGCTATTACCATTAGTAACCACAATCATTCAGATTTTGCACACAGAACTGTATTTCTTTATTAATTAGCTAAACAATGGCAATTGATGCTGTTCATGCCATTCTATTTTAACATTTCAGATACAGAGATTTGATAAAGAAACTATGAAACCCTGCCCTACATACTAGCTTTATTTGCTAAATTTCATTTTTTCAGGCTTAAGTCCACTCTATTTTACTGTAACCTATGGACTAAAATCACTCCTCATTTCAGTAGTTTCTAACTTGTGTCTCATTGTGCTTGCTACAAGAACTATAAGTAATCAAATTTCAACCCTCTTCATCACCTTCAATTTTTCCTCAAATTGACCCATGAGGGTGACTTATTTGCTCCAGCAGTGTTGCTGAGAAGTATGGAATGTGTGTAACTTTACTATTCAGTCAGCATTAGGAAACATTCGTTGAAAATTGCTTCATCAAGATATTCTTAAAAATAAAACCTTTTCTAGAAAACAGCCTTAGAAAACAAATACAGAATTCTAAAAAGACAGAAAATCTAGTTTTTTGAAAGTGAAAATACCATGAAGAAAAATGATTTCAAGTTTTTGCCTTTTGTATCTTCTTATTCTTTTTGCTTTTTCATTTTGCTTGATGCCAAGTARCACTTTAATACTTCACAGTTATAAGCATTACTAGCTTTCAGTGCATTCCACCTTTTTTTTTCCTTTTGGATCTGTTCATTTTTCTGATGCCATAGGAAACCCAGAACTGTAGTACCAGGAATTTGTCCTTATTTCTTATTGTAATACAGAGAGAACAATGGCTAAATTTCTTAAACACTTAAACCACTTCAGAATGTTCTGATCCTTTATTAAATGCAGTAATTAATCCCCCAGATATTATGGCATAAGCAAACATTTTTAACTTCCATCCCCTTGTGGGATATTTGACATTGACTTGGGGAAGGAAAGGGCACAGACAGGGCAACTCCAATCACCAGGAAATTTTTGAAGGAAATCAATTCTCTATTGCATAAACGCAGAAAAGCTGTTTTCTGATAAAACAGCTTGGAAACTTGAATGTTCTTCTCTCTTTCCACGGCAGAAGCAAGGGCTAGGTGAAAGCCTGGGTGTGATAGCGCAGYCTGCTAGAGCTGCAGTGCTGTGACACAAAAGCACGCTGCTCCTCAGAGCATCCCTGAACTGCTCTGGGCTTGAATGCAGGGGTGCATTTAAAACACAGCAGAGATCTACTCTTAAGTAGTAAAATATGCAATAAAAGTCATGGCATTTTCATTTGTCTGCTGTCCAACACACACTGCCGTGGCTCTTTGAAAACACAGAATAATAACTAAAATAAGAAGACATTATTTTGAGGGAAGATGTTTGAAAAATCCAGCTGTATGTTGTGCAAGTTGAAAACTTAGTGACCTTAGTTACTTCATTGAGGGTCATCTCTTCTGAAATGTGGRGAAATAAAAACAAACCCTAAAACTCATTTTTCCTCACACATCTTTCACCTGGTTTTCTTTAAACTTGAATCAATTTCCAAATATTAAAAAAACCCAAACAAACAATATGTCATTATCACAAATCTGTTATGTATCAGAACAATTACTGTCACATCTGTTAACATTTAGTTTTCCCCAACTCTTCATCCTGTCCCCCTAGATTATGGTTTCTTTGATATAAGACTAATTCATTATGATGGGTTTTCTCTTTGCAGGTGTTCCTATGATGCCCAACACCTTGATCCAATTTTCTTAGAGCAGGCAGCCTTTTGGTCATGAGGAAAATTCTGCTCATGATGATTACATGTGCAATGCACTAAATTGCACGAGACAGCTTTGTTTGGAAATGCAAGAAAAATCAGGTCTCACTTGGGAGAAATGCCAAGAAAAACAATCTCAGCTTTTTCACKAAAGTGACAGACATTAAATCCACAATGAGAATTAACAAATTTCTTACAATAATGAAAATCACTAACCACTTAATCTCTCAATGCAGTTGATTTCCTCAATGTTCCTTATATCTCTAAATACATACCAGACTTTTCTTGCTTAAAAAAATCCCCYGAACAAATCAAAATGCCCCACAAAAATACTCAAATTGGAAACTCAGTAAGAATTCACTGATTGCCCCTAGAAGTTTAGTGCAAATATACAATGATTCAGGTAAGCATTAAAGAACCACCAGCTATTTTAATATAACTATATAGTTTGACACATAAGTGAAACTCTTGGTAGGTTTTGTCACTGATTTCAGTGGGAACAAAATATCCTGAAATAGGTATTATGATTGTTAATTAGACTCATTGAGGGGAAGAGCTTGTTCCATTCTCACAAAAGAAACAAGAACAATTACTAGCCAAGCCTAAGCTGGAAATCTCTAAGACAAGTCCAAATATCACGTAAGAAAAATTAGGCTAAGCCAAATATCATTTATTCCAAAGCAATCTCTTATGTTTGTGATGACCAATGCTTCCAGTCTGGGCAAATAACATGATCTACAGCTTGTAAAATGTGCAGTGTCCRTCACAGGCAAACATTGTGATGAGCAATTCTATTTTAAAATTGATCTTATTTTGAAATCAGAAGGCAATCCTATAAGCATTTGTATGGTTTTCTCTCATGCAAAATTCTTTTAAAATAGTATGGTTTTGTTATCAGGTTGAAGTTCATCATAAGAAGCCAAAAACATATTAATAATGACAAAAAAGAATTGGTTACAGGTCTTGTCCTACAAAATCTGATGAGGAAATACATCTTAATAAAATTAATGCATAATTGATAGCCATATGAGGATTTTTTTACTTTTTCTGATCTAAGTCCTACACGTAATTCAAAAAATATTAGTCTAGAATACATCCAGGTTAAACACAAGATTAACTTTGTGAACGTAATTAGGGCAGGGGAACTGGCCTGAAAAAATGTCTCTAATTTCCCTCAGTTTWCACCCTGCAATCATCCTCATTCAAGTGTCAGATACTGCCAAATTTTACAAAATATTTATCATACAAATGGTGAACATCAGGAGGYTTTGTTAGTTTCTTATGCTTTTGTTATATTTTTGTTAATTGGATTCAATAAACACAATTAAATTTTCATGGTTTTCCTATGGAAGCTGCCTATGTGAATGCCATTATCTGTGATTTTTAAACTTACTTGAGAGCAGTGCTGCTCTTTGTATCTAACAAGTTCAGCCACCATTGTAGTACCAGAGTGGCTTTCTGAAATTCACTAATTTATCCCCACAGCAGCCTAGCCAGGTCAGGATGTAACATCCATATTTTTAACGTGGCAAACTGACATCCTGAGTAAACTGAATTTTTGGGAGGACTAGAATCCAGCATAACTGCTCTGCCATTGTGCTGCCAAACTAGCAAAGGCAAACCTTTCTCATTCTGGGCTGTCTTCCACCTCCTGCCCTCCTCCAATGTGCWCCTTACACATTTGAGCCTTGATCACGAGGCACTGACCATGTGCTTATTCTGCCATGTGCACCAAGATCTGTCACTCTACTAAACCATTCATCTCATCCTTAAGAGGTTTTTTAGTGAGTTTTAGGAGTTATTTTATGAGCTACAACAGGTATTGCTTAGCTCCAGTCATCTGTGCCTTTATTAAGCAAGGGCATAATAAGCCTAATTATTTTGTTTTTCTGTACCTTTGTACCTCTCTAGTTTGGGATTTTTTGAGTGAGAACTCTGATGTACTATGAGAAAGGCTCAAACTTCCACTAATTCTAAAAGCAGGAAATACCACTGAAAACCTGTTTCTCAGGGGACTCCCAACCTGAATACTTGGTTCTGAAAAATTCAGATAGTCAAAAAAGAATCTATTGCYTGGGTGTTCAGCTATACTGGGATTTTKGAACACATTTTGTACCATATATTTGATAGGTTATGGTCAGGTCCAGAAGTCATTTAGACAATCCCTTCAGAATGCAAATTAAAATATACAATATCTACGTTACACTGAGGCTTTTATCTCAAGTATTTACCTTGAACTTTGTGAACTACTGAACTACCACCTGAAGCAGCAGGCTTCAGACCCCAGGAACAACTTATTGACTCCCTTTTCTCTAATAACAATTCTCCAGTAAGAAAAAAAAATCGTTTTTTGCAAAATTACCCCTCTGGTAAGAGGGTTAAGAATCCAAGAATGCTTTGTACTCCAGAGACTCCTTTTCCTACATGAAGCATTTCATTTTTCCACCAAACTCATCTAGTGTATCATAATTATCATACACCCATTTCTCATTATAGTCTCTTTACTGGCTGAAGGAGTCTTATGATAGAAACCTTAATTTTTAGTTGAACCTAGAAGCAGACAATCAGACTCTGCTGTGCAATAATGGAATTTCTAAATCCTTATGATATTCATAATCTCTACAATATCCCTAAAATTTTATTGTCTACTTCTGAACAGCAAATATATAAGTTGATTTTTCAGTTAAACACTGGAAATGTGACCAGAACTTATAAAATAATAGGAGATCAAAATGAGATGGTACTGATTTGATTTCTCTGTTCTGTAAAGCCATTTCAGGCTAATCTATCTTTATCTTGGCACACTAGGAAATTAGGCATCMTTCAGTTTTTAACACTTACTTAAATAGCAAAGGGTTAACAATGAATATTATATATTTCAAACTGCAATCAGCCTCAATTCCTCACTCCAGAAATATAGAAATATTTCCYTTGACTACGATGAACTGTAGAAAAATAATTCTGTGCAACAAAAGCAGAAATTTGCAACACAATGATTATCAAYTACCTGCTGCTACCATGACTGAGAACATGTTTTTCATTGGCCATTCAAGACTGGACATGCACACAGGTAAGTCCCCTTCATTGTTCCCTTTCCACAAAAAAAAACCAAAAGCAAACCAAACATCACCACAAAAAAAAACCCCAAAAAACCAAAACAAAACACAAAAAAACCAAGAAAACACACAAAAAACCCCCCAACCACCACATATAAAGCTTTGATTTCTTTCACTGTGCATTGTTGAAACAAAGAATGTGTGTTCCTCCACTGATTCAATGCAGAATTTAAAGTCACACTGTACTTCAGAAGCACAAGGGTGAACAATTCCTCTTTTTGAATACATCCAAAGGAATGGCTATTACAAACACGKTCAAATGAAGAAATGCTTAAAACAGCTATTTAAAATCTACTGAAATCATGTGCATTTTGATGTATACTATTCAAGTGGACTTCAGGAACTCATGTWATAGCTTTGCACAGGAATTCTCTCCTAGGTAACATGTAACTTGCCTGTCTATACTAAGTAATTTAGGCAACATCTTTTTCACCAGACACAAGATTCACTTTATACACCACATATATATATATGTGATTTATAGAYAGCTTATATCACAGGATATAAATTCCACGGATTGACTTTTTTGACCAATATTTAACATATATATAATTCCATCAATTCGACCTTTGAAGTCTTACCTTTAAAATCTGGCATTTCTTTCAAATCAATTAGTCCCTTAACATCAACTTCTTATTAAGCCATCATGAATAARTGATTAATATTTAGTATCAATAATTCACTTGGATCCACATGAGCAATAAAAAGCTGTTGTCTTGAATCAGAGAGGGGAGTGTGTCATGGTCATGAGTACTTGGCCTATCTACTCCCAACAGGAGCAGCTAAAAGCTAGATGCGAACATTTTTTTGTTGTTTTTTTCAATTTAAAATCAAATTTTTCCCATTCACAGTGGACAGTTATTAAGCAGATGGTCAATGAAAAAGCATGRATAAATCAACAATTTGCTAATATTGTACCTACAATTTTCTGCTTTGTTTTTTTGCATGCCAAAAAAGTGTCAGAGTAGACATTACCTATCAATGCCAAACAGCTTAAGACAAACTCTTGATGTTAACAAAAAGGCATTATTCTCAAGATCTGATTAACTGCCAGTCATTACAATCATTTCCATGTTTCCATGGACCTTCTGCCATCAGCAGTGTTTTCCTCTGCATGCTGTCTATTCCCCATGGCACTGCAGCCCCTTTGTGGCATTCAAGAGAGGCTCCCAGTGATATTCACAGAGATCATCCCACAATGTCAATTCCTCAGCTATTAGTGCAGTTTCTTGAGATTACTCCAGCTGAGGCACTGTTTCCTTTAATTTGGTTTGTACTGCTTTTGAGAAAAACAATATGTGAAAAATAGTTCTATATTCAGGCCAAAGAATAAAACTTAGTCTTTAGTCACCCATGTTCAGACATAGAGAGATAAAAAGGGAAAAATTTTCAAAGGAAAAGAACAGTGGCTTAAAATATAACACTCATTCTATTAGCATTTGTCTCTAAGTAGGAGTCCAGTTGTCTAAGAGTAAAACACAATTGGTTTCATGTTTTGCTTGAATTCATCATTTCTACTTCATATACCTTCTGCATAAAAGCACAATTAGGGGGGGAAAAAAGGGAAAAAAATCACTTTTGACTGAGAAATAGGATTTCTTTCTAGAAGAAAGACACATCAATAGGTAAGTTTCAACCTCATACTGAAAAACTTAACATTCTGCTTCAAACTACTAAAAATCTTGTGTTTCTCTGAAGCTGTTGGCCTAAAACTCCTGCATGTGTCATCCAAGTGCCAACAAAGCAGACAAGCAGAGTAAAAGCRGCAAGGCAAGATCTGGGAGCCCCAAACAAATGAAGGGTGAGACACGAGCCTTTATTAAGAGCAAAAGGCAAAGCTCAGAGCTGGCTCATATCACTAGATTGTCATAGCTGGCACTGGCAGGAAGGGACTCCACTTTTTATTGGGCAACAGCTAATATTACAGAGGCTTTACTGACTACTATCTATAGGAAGCTGTGGCAGATTCCATCAGCAGAAGTTGACACAGAGCCAGCCTCCAATTTTACACTTTGCCAGAAGTCAAGAGACATCAGACACCTACTGACAAACAGCAACTCTTTGGGAGCTTTAATRCACTTAAACTCACAAATGCTTCTGAGATGGTTTATCTCTTTTGGAAGTGTAAGAGACATTTATGGCTCTTCAAGACAGTATTTTACAAATTCTAGCAATGCTACTTGCCTTCCAGTCTAGATTATTGCCTTTGTGCAAAGAATACAAGCTGGTGGTTGACAGTATATTTCCTCTATGCATTTATTTCATTCAAATTCACAGAGATTCCTTGTTTGTTCATGTTTCAGAAAGTAATTAAGTATTGGACCTCAAAAAAACAACAGAAAGAATGGGATTCTTTGCTCAAAGAGGACTTCCTGTCACCAGGAAATTAAATGTTTCTTCTGGCAGACAGTAAAGTACACACAGAAATAAAAATTAATCTGTAGGCTTACACTTACATGCTTTCTCAAAGTTAATTAAGAAGGAAGGTTACCCAAGGTTCAATGAATGAGGCAATGCCAAYTTAGGAAGTGATCTCAACTTACAAGGGAGCAAAAATACAAAATTTCAATYGTTGAGCAGATGGAATAGATGCTTGTATTCTCTGATTTTTTGAAACTGTGACTGAACTCCTGTATCAATGCAGGTGAGGTTTACACAGAGCAACACACTCCCAAAGATGAATGACAAATTGACAAAAGACTGGATAATTAACACAGAAACAKGGTAGGTCTTGCATGCTTATTAGCCTGACTTGCCTAGATATCAAGAACACACAGAGGGAAAACCAGTTCCCAATTCATGCACATGCAATTCMAGAACCGAAATTCCACAGCTGCAAAAATTTCCCAAGTTTTCACAACAGTAAAAAGAATAATTAAAAAAAAAGATCAATTGCTTTAACACTATCAGTGTTATAAAAAAGGGGGGAAAATCGATACTATTTTGGGGGTGACAGTAGTTTCTCAATCATCCTGTAATTAGTGACTTTGACAAGGATTAACTCGTGGATCTGTTTTACCATTTTACTTTTCATTTTCACCCCAAGACAGGGCTTAGGAGTGACAGTACAAACCTAGTAGCAGATGTTACTTGATTTAAGGGAAGAGAAGGAGGGTCAAGACTTGAGAATTTTTTTACTGACAGTCATTGTAACTGCCTGCACTATTAAAGCTTTGGTCTTCAAATGAAATCCAGACCAACATATTTATCACTCCTCTGCAACCCCATTTTTGCAGAAGGCACATTGATACTTGGAGAAGTGAAGAACCCACTTCTCAATGATAGCATGGACTATGAATCTTAGAAGTTGCTGGTACAGAAACAACTTCTGGGAATAAATCTAATTAGGAAATCARGAAACCTCTAACCCTAGAAACTAAAAATACCTGGTATGTAGGATTTAGCTCTTCTAAGAACAGTGTGACAGGAAGCCATGAGGGGGCATTCTGCTAGATTTGGTCATACAAATGTAGCCAGAATAAAAAATTCTGCACTATAACTGAAACAGGACTGCAAATGCTAAGGTGCTTTCTGAAATACATAATTACTCAGTTTCAAATCTGCCTATGTCACCATCCAAAACATTGATCTAGGAAAAGCATTTGAAATACTTATATTTACTGCACCTAATTCCAGTAAGCAATGACTAGAAAAGAGGAGCACACACTTCCTGGAAAATTCACATCAGAATTATCCTTCAATGTCATACATTCTTTAAAATCTAGGATAAAGCAATCTAATAGATCACCAATGATACTTTAAGGCATTTTTTGAAGTCCACATGTTTTGGAAACGCTATAATTAAAGTACCATCCATGCAGAGAGACAGAGAAACAGTTCATTGCTTTCAAATATAGTTAGGGCTCCAACTAGGCACAGAAACTTTCTTATGCCCTTTTCATGCCCACAGCTCTGGGATCAGGACTCAATTGTTGAGCAAACTTCTTCAAAACTTTACCAGCTTCAACTCATGACAGAGCTGCACGACTCATTCCTGGATTCATTTTCCCTAATGTTTTTGTATAATGCATAGGCTCTAAAAATACTCCACAAAAGCTGAAAAGCATAAAAAGCTAGCTAATCTTTATGGCAGGACAAGTTATTTTTGTCATACACTAAGAAAGAGATATATGCATGTGGCAGAAACACAAATAGATTTGCTTTACTGTAATAGACTTTGTTGTTTTATTTTGACCTTTTAAAATGTTTAGATAAGGTCARAGTAAAATTAACAGGCAGTAATCACCCTCTCCAAAGTAACTCTAAGTAAATCCATACTGCTTCTCCATTAAGAATTCCATAGGCCACTGCATACAAATTTAGGAATTCCAGCAGGCCATTGAATGCTTGCTCCAAAAATCAGTTTGGAGCCAATTTTATCAAATGCCAGGAATGAGGAGTGAACTCCTTCATGTTTACTCCATGCTGCTCTGGCAGGGAGCCAACAATAGCAAAGGAACTTGGAACTGCAGGACGAAATCCCCATTTGTCTCCCCCTCGTAGTCATAAAACTGTTTATGCAGATAAAAGGACTGACAATCGTATCAAGTGCTGTACACTGAATTACTGAAAGCTTCCAAACACCTTTTCTTAAGGAAATTTATAGCCTTAAACAATCAGTTTCTTAACAGACAGCATGAGAATTTTTGCCACAAGTAAAGTATGAGYAAAATACGTTGAATTGTTGTTCTGTGGCAGGGTATGATTCTTTCTTACTTTGCACGAGAAATACAGTCTCAGAGTTACCAGCCTTATATTACACAAGGAGAAATATAACCCAGAAGATTCACACTGTTTGTATCAAGAAAAGAAGAAATTATGCATGCAATGTGGAAGGAAAAAAATAAGAATGACAGGTGGCAGACTCAAAATTGTTTTAACACAAGTTCTGTTGCTACACCAACTGCTGTGGAGAAGGCTAAAACAAGCAGGGAATAGAAATATGTTTTAATTGCTGCACTATTTACTTTTGTAAGCAATGTGACAGTAGTCACATTTAAAGTACCAGACTAAGTAAAAGCAAAAGGATTTAGAAAGCTAAGATGGAACAATTTCTGATTGAATCTTCACATTTCTCCTAAACTGTTTTTTCTCACATCAGAAATATTATTAAGAATCTATAAATGACCCCGGCACCCAGCAGGTCGATAATAGAAATGCCAGCTTCAGCAGCTTTCCCTGGTGCTCACAGCCTTCCCACATGTACCCCATTTTCTTACTCCCACTTGTTTATGCCAGAATAACTAGTATAATTAAAAGCCTAATATGTACAGGGTTAAAAAATGTCAATTCTTCTTTCTTTATGTGCTGCTTTCACGCTGAATTAATTCAGACATTCAATTTACAAAGTTCTACAGAAACACTTTTTCTTAAAGACCTGGAGCAAGGAGAACTGTGATCACATTTTTAAGACAGCTTTGCTACAAGAAAGGCATCTCATGGAACTAAACAGACCACAAGGGAGAAAACGAGTCCTGCATTACAGCTTTGTTGCTCTGCACAGCTGGTGACATTTCCCACAGATGTCCCTACTAAACATCAATAAAATGGAACAGCACAGAAAAAACAAAAGATAAATTACATATGTCATTTGACATGGGTCATACCTCAGGTGTCAATGCTTCAAGTATCAGTGCAACAGGAAAATAATAGCAATGAACTTGGAAGAGATAAAACAGAGAAGAAAATTCTAAGTCCCATGAACACACATAACAATCTACAGGATTTTGTCAAGGATTTTCAGCCTCCAGTAGTCTAAAGAAAAAAAAAAATCAAGATTCTAAATGTGGATTTAGAAACGTTACCAGAGAATAGAATAAGCAAATAGATCAGCATTTAACAGCTCTTACAAGTTTAAAGACTGCAAAGAGCCTGCAAGGGCCCTAAGAGGGTCTGTCCTGGAGGCTTGTCTGCCTGGGCTGGGGGCCAAGGCAGGGAGTGCAGCTGCAGCCTGTCCAGGCTGTCCCCCTCCCTTCCCTGCACAGCCTGGGCCAAAGCCCCTTCCCGTGGGAGCTGCATTTCAGCTGAGCCTCTACTATCAGCCCTCCTGCTCATCCTGGGTCCTGTTTATGCAGCCCACCGTGCCCAACAGCCTGGCCTGGGCTCAGGGGCCCTGCCTGGCCATCCCGAGGCTGTGCTTGCCCTCTGCTCCATCACCCTGGTGTCCTGGCTCAGCCTCTCTCAGGGAGCAGCCAGCCCTCACTGCTCCCTGTCTCATGTTCTTTTCCTCTCGTATTCATGAGGGAATAGAAATGACAGGACATGATTTATACWGGTCTAATTAAAACTGGAATAACTCTTATCCAGCTAGCTTGACAAAATGAAGCTGAAAGGAAAATATAGAATAAAAACATTATTAGGTCTGYCTGATGTTTGTTGCAGGCAAATATTCCTTATGAAAATTAGACTCTGATCACATGATTTCAAGATGAATATGGAAAGGATGGTGTYTGTCACCACTGACATGACAGGAAAACTTCATCTTTGACTAGAAATTTAAATAACTGGCTGGCAATCCTTGTATATGGTTAAAATCAGCTGTGATGAAACAAGAGGATATCAACTAAAACACTGAAGCTTAAAGGGAGCAGATTTTTTAATAAACTTTATAAACATAACTTGAAAATGGTTAAGATTTAAAACTGTAGGATGAGTAGTAGACTAATCTGGACAGCCTTCAAGGGAAAGGTGGTGTTTTGGTAATTCTAATCATAAATTGCTTAAATTTATTCAAATCACATAGCTCTTCCCCAGGATATTCTGCCAAGTGACAGGCCTGCACTCACTATCTCAATTTCCCAGTCTTTAGAATGGGACCACTTATATTACACTACCAGATGCAGTTCCATCTSTTAGAAATGAAAAAAACCAAGATACTCCATAGAATTATATTYCAGAGAATCTTTGTTCTGCTATCAGGTTAGTTTTAACAYATTACCTTTCTTTAAAGTTGCTTGCCATCAGGGACATAGTCCATTTCATACAGTTCTCCAAATTGCAATATCATTTTTCCATCAACAGTTATTTGTGCTAGAAAGAATAGACTTCTTTAACTAMGAGTTTCTCAAAGACAAGACAGAATGCAAAGCAAAGTAACAACCTAGTACTTGGCCTGATATAATCCCTCCAAAAACAGCCACTGCTGCTAGAGGCAGGGAGAAGGAAAGAAGACTGTCTTTTCAATTAATGAGAAATTAATTTTCTAATGAGTATCATTTCATGCATATCCCTAATCTGAGAAAAGTCTGATCTCTCTTCATCTCAGAAGGAATTACACATCCCCAAGGCCAGGCTATCTGCTGGATCTAATAATTGCTGGGTAACCAGAGMCATAGGATTAGAACAGAACTGTTCCAAACAACTTCTGTTGTGCCAGTTTTCTGACAAAAGGAGCTTTTCTTGTAAATTACACTGGCAACTAATGGTGCTGGATCCCTACACCAGCAGGGATCATAGGAAAGCAATGCCACAGCTGTAACTTGTTCTTCCATTAAAACCAACTGGGACCATGGAAAGCTGATCCTGAGCTTTTGCAGAGAGTCAGCATATGTTATCACATTAGCAGGGTTCTAATGTACATGAGCATCCACACCAAGATACAGCAGGAGAAACCAAAACAGGGGGTTAAAAAATGGTAAATAATTTAAATTCTTCTTTGGGTGCTCAGTTCTGCAGTAAGACAGAAAAGAGGATAAGTAACCAAGTACAGACAAAAATAAAGTGAAAAATAGAAGGGTGGGAATATTAAAGTGATTAGGAAACAGAATGCAGAAGAAATAAACTATAAGGGAGATAAAAGAAGTTCATGGAGCAAAAAGTAAGAAATGGAACAAGCTGAGCATGCATAAACATTAATTATGGAGAATTCAGATCCCTTCAGCTCRAGATTTTTGTTAGCGATAACATTGACTGATTCAGTTACAGATATTAAAAATTAATTAAGAACTCATAAACTCAGACAAAACCAACAAATTCCAGTCTATGACTGAATTGAGTTGAGTGTATAAAGCTGGTAACCAATTTGGCCCTGAAAACTTTCCKGGTTAAACACTGGCAAGCTTGACAGCTTAGGGGTGATTCACAACCAGCTTTACTACCATTCCTCATTTAAACTGATTAACACAAGCAGTRAGAAAATATCTGCAGCTTGACAAGTGAAACATGGAGTTTTACATAAAACTTTCAAGGGATTCAGAAAACATGTGTGTGTTGGCAATAAAGTATGTTTTCCATGTGGAACTACTATTTGCTGTCCCCTAAAGCCACAGTAGAAATCATGTCAGGCTGCACACAGAAAGACGTAGCTCAGCAGGCAATTTCTTAAACATGTAAAACATACAGTGGATCCAATTTCTGCCATAACAAACAGGATCTACCTTTGGTTCTGCTTAGGAAATCTAGCAAAAGAAGTCTTTCCCAAAAGCTGAGCTGGGAAACTGTTACAAAGACAAAAAATAGAATAGTTATCTCTTAATCCAATGGATTCAGCAGCACAAAGGGGAATGATTTGCAGCTGGGGCAAGGTGCAGCACTATTTGCCCCTCCTAGAGAGAGACTGGCCTGACACAGGAGTTCCTAATAAGGCCTTAATGAGCCAGCTTCATTACCTACAGGCAGAGACCAGAGAAATGAGCACCTGCACACTTCTCACAGTTATACACTCATCTTAGCACCCCACTATGAAAAATGCAGGGTACGCAGAATGTACAGGAACAGCAGAGCTAGAGATACTGCAGGGTGTGCTCTTGCCACCATTTGTTTTATCTTTACTGCTTCCTATTTGTCTTTTTGTATTCATAAGTTAGGAGGAAAGTCAGTCCATGCAAATTATTGGTAATCCACAAAAGTCTACCAAAAACACACTGCAAAAATCCCCACATATGCCAGCAAACAAAAATTATGAAGAAATAGAGGTAAAAAGGGAACTTCAAAGCTTAAACATATTTAATTTGGCTAGAAATGTAAGCCATTGTGACAGACAACACAAGAGATTCTGATACTATTGAAAAAAACCCAGAATGGTATGTTTTTAATTTTTAATCACATCTCTCAGGATCAGTGTATCTTCACACAAACAGCCTGACTTGTATATGTAGTTTCAATACTCAGAGGTTTAGCTGCCTAAAAAATGAGATCAATTTACTGTTTCTGAGTTCTTCTTCATGTGTTCACCACTGTGCCTCCAGAATTTTGTGACTTACTAACCATAATAGCACACTTAGGGACCCATACATAGTCATCTGAACAGAAAAGAAAACATAGCTGCTTCTTTATCTAAAATATTGGGCCTGAGCATTAAGCAAGAATTTACCTTTAGAYACTTCATGTTTCCTTCTTTAAAAGGAAGGGTTTCTTTCTAATGGGCAGGTGGGCAAGATTACATATTTAATTATTTCCAAGGATTCATCTTAGTCATTGTTTCTTCTGCAAATTTTGAAGGGGAAGGGAACATACAGGAGAGAATTTTTCAAGTTTTGATAACATATGGAGAACTCACTGAAACCCTCCAACCTAAATTCTGAAAAATAAGTAAAATAAATACATCAGCTTTTCAAACAATGTTATTTTAGAAGAATYCTATTTATACCAGTGCACACTCATAAAACAAATATCTTATTTTGGTGAGACATGAACATTTGAAAAAATACTTTGGCATCCCATCCCAAGCCTTTAGATCAATTGTTTAATCTCCTTACCAGTAATATCTGYTGTAAAAYAYRTTCTTTTTCTTTCTTTCTTTTTCTGGTGTGCACAGCCATTGCCCAGCTCCTACTCCAACTGCAACMTCTCCATGTGTGAGTGGAAAGAACGGTGTCCTCCCAGCAGGTAATTAAYTGGCTGTGAGGGGTCATTTTTAGAGAGATTGAAAACACCTGAGTGGGAGGAACAGCTGTGGGGCAGATGGCAGAACAGCCACTTGCTCCCACTCACTCAGGGCTTAAATGACAAAGTCCTAAGAGCTCTGCACTACCTTGGAAATTTMAAATGCTTATGTGAGGCAGGACTAAATGTCTCCCGGTGCTCTCTCACCTTGTTAGAGGCAGCCTCTGAGCTGAGGACTGCACCTCCTCTCTATTGAAAGAGGGAGGGAAGGGCAAAGAGGGTCTCAGCAGGAGGACACCCCTGTAGCCMGCACAGTCAGCTGCCCTCTTCCACTTTTCTTCCCACTCTACTCTTTTCAGGTGTGATTTATCTCTTGGGTGAAAAAATGGYATTGATGGACTGAAGCAAATGATTTCAATGTGTTCAGGAGAAAACACGAGACTCAGAACCTCAATTGTAAGAGCCATGTTGGAGAATAAAAAAGAAAAAATTAGTCTSTGCTTTGGAAAAATGTACAGTCAACCCCTCTTGACCTCAGTAGTGTAATATTACAATCTCTGCTTTTTCAAGTTTATTCAGTTTATTTTGGGAAAATTCACAACAAAAATCACATTCAGTTCTCTTGCATGTGGCTCAGACAAAATGTGCATTACTCTAACACAGACACTACAGGTAACCTGGAAAATTTAAATAATTCCAATGATGAAGGAACTGATACTGGCTCATGATACTAATTAAAAAATTCTGATAATCTATTTCTGTCCCCTCACAAATTAAAACTAGAAAGCAATCTATATACAATGCAAAATGGGTCTAATTAAATTACTTTACTAAATAAATTTCTTTGCACAGATGTCTATATTTTATTTTAATGTATTAATAAGCACCATATTATAWGTATTTTTCTACATTCTTTTGTCACATCAGTACCATGCTTTATAAATTTAAATTACCTGCAAATATGAGGATAAAAAAGTGATAAAATATGACTGGAAGCCAAAACTAACTGTCAATCCAATACTAAATATAATSTTAGCATGCTCAAAACAATTTCTTTCTTGATATTGCATTTATTCCACCTGTGGAGTGGTTAGATTTTCACTTCCTGAAGCTAAATGTGAATCTAAGAAACCTGCATTACTGCCCTGCTTCAGGAAAAAAGAACCAAGGGAATTCCATCACATTTTATGTCTATTGTATGTTAAAGCGCCACAAGTACTTTTATCTTCCTTATGAAAAAAAGGAAATCAGACATTCCAATTGGCTAATTTCTTGCTACTCTTTATTTCTTTTCATTAATGATTTACATATAAAATGTTCTTTGAACAGATCAGACTGAGCACTTGTAAATGATCAGTGTATTCTCTTCCTTCTAGAAACTTGCATGTGGACAAGAAACCAGCTCACTGGCTATTTTAAAGTGAAACTGGTCATATTTAAAGACTTCCAGAAAAACAGATGGATAAAAGGTTTAGTGAGGAAATATTTAATCAGAAGAGATTTAGGAAATTAATCTGTAAATGACTCCTTGCATGTGTGCTCTTTTCATTACAGAGAAGCAATATCCCTGCTGCCAATCATCTCCCAGCATTTTCAGTGCCAAAGTGCACCTTACCCCACATTGCCTCACCAGACTTCACTGTTTTAGCAACAGCCTCCTACACTTGCAGGCCAGGTAATACAACTTTTTACATTAAAACAAAACCCAACCACCATTTCTTCCCACCCAAACTTCCCATTTTGACTCCCCTAAGGATTCCCAGGAAAGAKTCTGCTTCTGGAGGTTGTTGATAGGCAAAATCCAGAGGTTACCTAATATGAGAGTTGGAGTGTGACTTTGATGTTCCAGACATGAATGACTTGGGGGTATGTGTCTAATCTTACAATTCAGTGAAGTGAGCAAAAATAAAGAATAAAGGTCATTTTTTAACTGGCTGTATTGTTTACCAAAACAAAAATCTCACGAGACTATTATTAAATATAGTCTGTTATTAATATTATTATGCTACTTCATATTACTATTATACTACTGGTTATTTTCAAACCAGTWCTATAATGGCCTAAATTCACATCATAGCAATGCCTTACAAGCCTCACCATAATGTTAGCTTCTGAGTATTTATAGCTCCACTCTTTATATCACAGGAAAAGTATGCAGGGTCTTATACTCTGGCAAGCAGAGATCACAGTGTCAGGAAACTCTATAGTCACTTTGCTATAGTGCAGGAGCTTCAACAAATAATAAAACACAAGCCTTAAAAAGGCAAAGCATCCAGTGTGTGGAACATCTTAATCTATTTCAGAAGAATTATTTAACCAAGTGGTAATGATTTCACATAGGTGAAATCATTCTCATCAGTATTGTCAAAATTTATATGTAATTCTGAATAGAAATCTAGGCTGAAATGACTGTTTGAAACTCTAGACAGCTTTTCTTTCCAGCCCTTCCTGAGCTTATAAAATGGAACAGGTGTTGCAGTAACTGGACTTGTTCCTTTTCCCTTGAGGTAACTCTGTGCCACAAAGAAATCAAGAAGCCTCTTGCTTGCATTTCTCCAAGCATATTAGAGAAGGCTTCACTGTGAAAATATTTGATAGAAATAATAACACTAATTTACTGCTATTCACCACAGCTGCCTTCCATCCACTTCACACTGAAACATAATTATGCCTGTGACATGCCTTTAGGGGAACCTCCCTAACTCACCATACCTATAGCATTAAAGTAACTTATTTTTGGAAAAGGTACAACATAAKTATTCCAAAACAAGCAGGTGGTTCTAAGTCTAAATTGCTCCATTGTGACAACTGCATTTCATCATTTGTGTGTACTACTCTAAAAAAATATTTTTATATTAGTAATCCAGTTGAGCGAGATCTCTAAGGGGTTAAGTAAAAAAATTGATATCCTTTCTCAGACTTCCAAATCTTTAGGAAGGATGCTCTTTCTGCCTCCAAAGAATGAAATGTAGTTATTTAAAATCCTGTTGGGATTTGTTTACACTACTATAAAATTTGGTATTTTGTGTACTCCAAGCATGGTATGACTTTAAACAAACAGTACAGTTGCTGTACTTCCCCACCTAAATATTATACCTTATCTCTGATATAAATGTAAATGTATATTCATGGTGAAGAAGAACATCTTCCATCTCTGCATGTTCTTGGCACACAAAGATTACCAGAGACAGTGCAATTTTACTGCCAGTTTATCCTCATGCTCTTTGGAAAAAGGGAAATGTGCAGATCCTCAGCTGATACGAATTGACTTTTCAAAGGAATAGGAGCGACTATTATAACTATTCATATCAGCCTCTATTCCTGTCCCTTTAAAATTCTTAATACAGGTTTTTAATGATAAAGTTATCATTACTCTTTAAAGTTTATGTTCAATGAATATCATATCATACCTGCAACCCCCAGATATAGTCCTAAAAATAAGAAAGCACAGAGCCAAACAGGCATTAAAATTAACAATGCTTTGTCTTTTAAAAAATAGCTCAGGCTCATTTACAGCATACACTTTCTGGAATTGTATGTTCTTAGCTCTTGTAGAGAATTATCATTAGATGAATCTAGAARACTTTAGCATATTGGTATTTGACTTTAAAATCCAGGAGACTGAGCAGCCCTGAATCACAGTTCTCYATCCTATTGCCAGCTATGGGCTAATCATTCATACATTAACCTCAGTTTGACTTGTTTTACTGACAGCAATGTGGAAATATGTGATTTATGAGGTAAAGCAAGTTTACTCCATTAGAAGAAAACTACTAAGTCAAGCACACCACAYTGTGGATTAAGAGGTAAAAGGCTCATTCCCACTAGAGATTCATTCCTTTCTGAATCTAACCCTTTTTCAGCAACTGCCCACCCACATTGATTATAAAGGATTGTGTCAGCCTAAATCTTAATGCAATGTTAAGAGAGAAAATTGGATGTTTTCTGCTGGCTTCTGCAAATTTCATCCAGAATGTAAATCAGATTTTTTTATAAGATTCATTTGTTTCAGGCTATTACCTAATAATTCTAATGCTGTCAGAAAGATTATGGAACAAACAGATTTTGTCAGGGGGATAGCCTAAATGGTTTCTTCAGGCTTCTTCCTACCCTATTTTTCTACGTGCCTGTAATTTTGGAATGATGCTAAAATTTTCATACTGTAGCTGGAATCTGAACCAGATTATTGCTTCACTACCCTGAATGGCAAATGTGGAGCCTGAACACCAGACCATCAAAGCTGAGCATTAAACTTCATGACAAACAACAGAGGAAATGTTCCATCCAACTCCCCTGTGCCCTTGCTGGAATTCTTGAAAATCCTGGCATTGTTTCTCTTTTCAGACAATCCTGTTAACATTAGGAAACCACAAAAGTGCAAAGAACCACACAGCAATATGATTAGTAAGACACTTTGTACACTGCACAGAGAGTAAGCATCACAGAATGCAGTAAAAGCAGTGTTCTAGTACATGTGTCCTAGGGACTTGGACAGAGGAGAGGGAACTAAACTCCTGAAACTCCTGGGATAATTTTGGGCAAATTACTCAAGCTGAGCCTAGAATGCTAATTTGTTATTTTGGAGTGGTTCTGTGCTCTTAGTCWATTTGCTTTCCTTCTCCACGGTCCAAACCCATTGCAAAGGAGAGTCCAAACCTCTATGCCTTGRTCTGCCCTGGAACCAGAGCCACCAGGAGTATCCTCACTGCTCATTCTTTCAGGACAGCCCTGGGCTGAGACATTCAAACTCCAGACCTGAAGCTGTAGTAGATATCTTCACTTGAGAAATAGTGCTAATGAGTCCTGCACAAGGACTATAACAAGACAACTGTATCATTTCCAAGACCCCAGGTGGTATTTCTAATAGCTTTGTGCTGCATATTTCCAAAAGACAATTTAGTAGAGCTGTCTGGGGATCTCAGGATCTCTGTTCTGTACTGTGTAATGTAACCAGACCCTTTTATAGTCTAGTTCTCCACCTAACACAGCACCAGCATTCCCTTCTTTATAAAAATGTAACTGCCAGAAACATTCACAAAAAATGTTGTGACATCCAGGTATTAAATTATTTGGAGTGAAGAGAAATACACTAGAATGAGGCAACTGGAATACTTTCATTAAAAAAACCCATGATTTTGAGTGGGATAGATACGTGCCCACAAAACAAAGCAAAACCACAGCAACTCCACAGCTCTAGAAAAGAGACAGATTCTCCAAAAATGTATTAAGAATGCCTTTATCAACAGAAGATCAAATTATCACAGAGGGGAGAAAGGTTAGCCAATTATTGCTGGTCTAGTGCACCATAAAGAATGTTCACATCTAAAGCTGTCTTTACTATACCTCTGCCTCAGACTCTGGAAAAAACAGGTGATGTGTTCATTCCAGGCTTATGTTTTACCTCTGGGCAAGAAAACARTGCAGAAAAGTTTCTAAAGCTGAGCAAATCTAGAAAATGCAACATTTTGATCAATCTAGGCTCCCASTAACCACAGCTAAAGCTGCATGAATCTTAAAAAAACAACTAAGAACAAAAGAGGGAGGAAAGAAGGGGATGGGGCTTTATATGAATGCATACACCTCTAAGATGAGATAGAACACCCACCTCTGATTTCTGAGGCTTCATAATGCAATATTAAAACTGTAGTGTTGTGAACAGATTGATAAAGCTCTGCTGGGATTGCTTACAAAGTGTAAATACACTGAAATAAATCAGAATTTCTTTGCACTTCAAAATGTGTTTCTCTGCAGTGTAGACAGCCCTAATAAGTAAAGCAGCCCATCCCAGCTGACATACTTCTGCAATTCTAAACCACAATTATCCTTTTGTCTAACTGGTATGTGCATAAATGGCTTTTTTAAAAAAAAACTTGCAAAACACAAAATACTCCTTCCCAGAAGGGAAACTGTATAGTCAGAACATCTCATTACTCTTCGAAAGAAGACAGTTATGAAAAATATGATGGGAACTTTCAGAACATACTGCATCAATCAAGTTCTGCATGAGTAATTATAATAATGTTTTGTAACATCATTAATTTTGTCGGCAGAACATGTCTCAGGTTTCTGAAATACAAGATTTGTTCCCCCAAAGGACATTGGCCCTCAGCATAAGTTCCTGGYGAATTTCTGTGATTCTGCTGAGAACATCTGAGGAGTTCAAAGAAACATTTGTTTTCTGGGCTAGGATTTGGGTGTTGAGGTCACAGAAGGTATTGTCTGCAAGCTGGCTTTTTCCTTCTGTGGAAATTGTTRTTTTGAAAGATTTCACAAAAGTGTCCAAGCTGTTAGGTGTAAGAAGGATTGTGTCAGTAAGCATTAAAATTCCTTCTTCTTCCAGTGGGAAGCCAGCTCACTTCCTTATCTTTACTGCTTCTCAAATGAGAATCTATGTTTTATGGCTTTATCTTTAGATTTCAAGTGKTTTTTTTGTTTTTCTTTCTGATGTTAGTATCAAAAAGAAAGCAATTAATTTCTCTTCAAAAGTCAACATGTTGAGAATAGCTTTACTGTTATAAAAAACAACAAGATTAAGGCTTACCTTGAAAGGGCAGAAATTGAAAAAATGAGTTAAAGAACCAGTTTGTTACTGATCACATAATCTTACAGTAAATTCAGAAACTATTACAAGGGTTCATATAAGCAATGATCCATTAAACATTTTATAAAAATAGTGAGAAAGAAAAGATAAACTTYAAGGAAAGGCCAGTAGTTGGCCACGTAAGACATATGGAAGAAAACAGATTTAGAACCAAAATGGGGAAGAGAGGACTAGAAAGGAACTAGTTATTTGAACTGACATCTCCATGGGAGATACCAGAAATGTATTGTACCAGAAATGTATTGTACCAGAAATTGTCAGTAACAATACGACCCTAAGAAAGGTTTGTAGCAAGACAGTCGTGTAACAAAGCCCTCAGCTTTCTGTTGCAAATCTGCTTCTGCTTTCTTTATGTGGGTCTGTCTCACCACACAAGAGGTACAGCCCAGCTTCCAGGACACTTGTGAAATTAAATTCCTTTTTAATGAGGAATCACAGTAAGTCTTTTGTAAATTACACCATTTTGAGTTAAACCAGCTCTGAATTAACAATTTCACCAGAGTTAACAAGCAACGCTTTACAAACCAAGAAATATTTATTGCTATTTTTTGGTAAGGAATTTAAAAGTGATCTGTTTCAAAARCAAAACAAGTCAGATTAGATGGCGAGAATGAGATTTGTCCCAACCTGTTGGCAAGGAATTCAGTGTGAATATAATATTTTCTCCTTCCAAGAAAATAATATACAGGATTATTGTTTTCCTCAATTTTGTTGTATTTCCTTACCTTCCCATCTRTTGTTACCTGTTTCTTGTCTCTCCTCTACCATTGCACTACATGCACCAAAGACATCTTATGGTGTAAATGTTAAATTGAAAGTTCATCAACATGAGAGTGAAAAATCTTTATACCTTTTTTACTTTTTTAATTTCAGTCAAAAATTTTGCTGATGCTCAGCCTGATGATTTATTAGAMATTTCTCTACTAACCATGATTTCTATTGCTATCTTCCTACTTGCTGTTTCATGATAGTCCAAATTCTTYTTGAGACAYAACTGGTGTGTTGGGAACAGAGTGCTTTCTTGCATTCTCTATGCCTTCAATCCTTCTATGCRTCACAAAGAAATCAATAAAATCAGACTCTTGTGCAGCTGTATAACAAATACATTCTTCATGGAACAATGTGTCCAAATAAATGACAGTGACATGATTCCTGTCTCTGATGATGTGTAGGTCTTCTCTATTCCAAGCTCATAAGAAATTCAGCTGTCTGCTTTTCTTAGGTAAGTTTGAACTGTAAGATTACCAGTGCAATATTTTAAAATAATATAAGATGACCTTCTGAATGTAGGCAGACTCCATAATTCATRATGCCCTTCAATTGCTTTCACTTGGAAAAATTGAATCAATAAATGAGCTAACACTATAGCATTTACATGCCTTTACCTATTGTTTTTCTCTTGCTCTGTATATTGTTGATCATCTTACACCAAATCAAGCTTTTTAAATCAAATATTTAGGCATCTCTGTAAGATTAAAAACTTATAAATGTTCAGGTTTGAGATTCTCCATGTGACAGCTGACCACTAAATTTAGAAAAGGAGGAAAGACAATTTTCATATCTGCTAGTCACAAGGTTTTCACCTTGTCTATCTGCTTCAGCTGAGCAGGAATAGAGATGGGAGATGTAAACCAAGCAGATGTGTTTGCATCACCTTACTGTGCAGGCTCTGGTCACAACCCCTACAAGCAAATCCTTTGTTTAYAAAATAGTTCCCCCAGAATGCACGCTGGAAGGCAATACCAAGAGATTCAAGTGATATTTAGGCCTAATATTTTCCTTAAGATAATATAAGGCTCAAAAATCCTTTCCTAGGTAAGGCAAGACCCAATCCGATGGACAAGCTGAACAGGAACCTCTTTACTTAGTGTATTAGCCACCATAAAAATTTCCTTAGGATAAAAGAAATGAGGACATTTCTTCAGTATTATTTTCTATTTTTGATATTTATTATACAAATGTTGGCTGCAAAAGTGTTGCATTCAGGGATAATCTATACTTCTGTTTGTAAACACCTCCTGCAGAGGTGTCTGACTGCAGCTGCATAGGAAATAGCTTCTGAATGAGAAATACTTGGCCACATTGCATGACTGTTACCAGAATAACTTAAGAAGAGATAACTGAGATTTTCAAAAAGGGTAAAATTTCATATACTCCTCATCATTTACCCTGACAGGCTCTGAGATTTTATGCTGTAAAGTAGTTCACCACTCTCAGCAAAGACATGAGACACAACAACATAATAATAACAATAAWAATGAYAMTAATGATAATAACAATAAAAACCAGTCACAGGTTTAGGAGGTTTAAGCTTGTAAAATACACCTTCCCAATGGAAGGGGTATGATGCYTCTCCTACAAAATATTCAGACATCTAAACTTTGCAAACAACTCCTGTCTTCCCATTGGACTTATTAAGGAGAAGAAGAAAAAAAAKAAAATGCATCTTTTGGTGAAGCCTGACAAAGGTTCCATAAATCCACATAAGTAGTCCACTGAGGCTGCAAGGCTGCATGACAGCAATGTGGCAGCTGGAATGGATGCTGTGGGTAACATCAGTGACCCAAAAAATRCATGAATCTGCAGACAGCAAAGGCACTCACACAAATGAAGGGAAAGGATGAGAAGCGTCTTCTCAGAGACTGAATTGCTTTAGCCCATAGTGGACTTGACCATCTCCTCTGTTTTGCCACTGACTAAGCTACTCTCCTGAGCATAGAACCATAGAAAAGCCTAGGGTGGGAGGGAGTCTGGAAATAGTCTGGTTTAATCTGTTGCAAATAGGGCTTTAGGTTATGTTATCCAGGGCTCTATGCAGACAGGTCTTAAATATTTCCTGTGGGAGACACTCCACCAGTTCTCTGGGTAACCTGTTAATTGTTCTCATGAGAAGAGTGACAAAAGAACCGCAGTCTTGTCTATAAATAMCCTCCAGTATTGCAACACTGGGATAAGATTCCCTCCCCTGAGCATCCTTTTCACTAGGTTCAACAAACCTATTTCCTTCAATTTTTCTTCATTTTTTTCGAGTTCTAGAGCCCTCTAATCATCCTGTTAATTCCCTGCTGGATCCTCTCCAGCTTTATAATGCCTCTTGAAACAGGGAGACCAAAACTGGACAGCGTTCCTCCCATGTGTGGCCTAACAAGTGGTTGAGTAGAGCACAAAAATCACATCCCTTAATACCTTGGTTACACTTCTGCTGACACAGCCCAGGCCATGGATGTGTGGATGTGTACACCAGAGACTTAACTACATGGAACTATGTTTACGTATATAAAAATTCCAGAAATGGAATCTTGACATTCCCAGCCTGCCTTATTCCTTACTTGGTCTATGGCAAGCACTTCTATTTTTTGGTCTCCATGGCAATTCAGGTTGTTTTTAATTAGAGGGTTGTTACAGTAYCTCCAGGCTGCATTGTGCAATTGCAAAGGAAATCATCTTTGAAAACAGAAAAGGCTTGTGTTGACTAGATTGAGAAAATACTCCTTTTTACAAAAAATAATTTTCTCCCTGTCCTAWATTATAATTGCTCTGGGTCTACTGWTTCTATATAAGTTTTAGCTCCTAGTTTTGYAGACAAACCACAAAGAAAATTACATCAATAAATCTATCTGCTGTGTATTCAACAACTTACCCAGGGGTTGAATAGAATATATGCACAAACTAAGAGAAAAACGTTCATCCTTTTAGAACTACTTAGTTTTGAATCAATTGCCAGCAATGCTAATCTCACAAATTACACTGGTAAGTGACCTATTTCCAAAGGAGCATTTTTGCCCCCATGGTAATCCTAAATCATCCTCATTCACAATCAGYGATTAGTTACTGATGATGTACACCATGGAACAGCAACAGMAAGGTAAGTYTAGAAGGCTTAGAACAGAATATAGYACAGGATATGGTTAGRATATTAAATCAGAAGCTGATCAYAAACAGAATTTCTAGTAATCTCTTAGACCACCACAATTATAGAAATCTACTGTAAAGCCTAGTCATACAAAGAAATCCCTTCACACAGCACAGCCAAAAGTATGTAAAATGTGTCCTTGGCACAGGCAGTCCTTTCAATTTCAGCACATCCTGAAGCAGATGGAAGCTCTCCTGATGAGACTTTTCCTTCCTCTGCATAGGAGTCCCCCATATCAAAATAGAGCTGCTTCTTTCCTGTCACTCATTGTTCTGGCCCTGAGGGGTTAGGAGATCATTCTGCAGAGCTGGGCATCTCTTTAATTAAAGATATCCTTTTAGGAGATAGCTCCACAGCATCTTCACAAGGGCTAGACTGGGTGGGGTTGGATCAGATGTGGCTGATTTAAAGAGCATTTCTCCTTCAGAACAGCACTATGGCACGTCAAAGGAATGCATTTCAAGCTATTGCAGCTCGTGGAGGCATGTGATTACTAAACTACCCAATTGTGAAAGTTTTATTGTGCTGATACTCACATAAACATCTACTGTAAGCCATAAACTTTGACAGGAGGAACTCATAGCTTACACTTGAAAATCTGTATTTCAATAAACATAAAAAGTGGAATTGGAAATCAAAGAGCTCCTCTATAGATAATAGAGATGTCTTTTTATGTGCTTKCTCAATCTTTGCCTTTAATATTTATGCTTAAATTTGCATTCCAAAATTAAATAACTGACTTTTTCCTATACATAATTAATAGATTTCCTTTTAAATAACCTAACATTTGTTGGAAGGTAGACTCTATTAATTCACTAGTTAAGACTTTCCTGAATTTAAGTGACTAATTTGAAAGAAAGCTGTCTCAGACAGAGAAATGRGTCAAACAGAAATTTAATATGCACTGCAAGATGGATTTTTTTATGACTTTACTAAAGATTCTCTGAATAGTTGGTCAAATTCAAAATACCACTATGTTATCATAATTAAAAGTTTTTTACTGCTKGAGTTTGATGCAGAATCTTTAATTACTCAAGGATTACTCAAAAGACTTTTCATATTCCCAGGTATCTGCTTTTGAATTTTGTGCTTTTCTAAAAAAAAACGAAACAAACAAACAAGCAAGCAAGCAAACAAACAAACAAACAAAAAAAATAAAACCACCACAAGCCAAATCAAAGCACAACTCAGAAAGCTTTGTTTGTGCTCACAAGTATTTTGCAAAGATGCATTATTTAATTAGGGAACCTAATSAGAAAGAGATGGTATGGCTTAATACCTAATTGAGCAACAAGGAGTACAGTCCATTTTTTGTGGTATGTTTTAAGATAAAAGTGGCTTGAAAATGCTGAGGCTTTGCTGAGCAATCTAATTGCATGTCTTTCATTAGCATATCTGCTAACTTCACAATAGAGGTCCTCAGGACAAAGCCTGTCTTAAAAAACCTGTATTCTTGTCGTTTATAGAAAAAGCGGATCTGCTGTGTAAGGAATCTGCGCAGGGTTTCACATTTCAAATAATTACATACAATGACATCTAATATTTTGCACAATGAAATACACTGACAGCCACATTTGAAAAGCATGATGCTATTGGAGAAATTAAGATTATTGGGAAAATTAGGGAAAAAAATCTTTAGAATATTCTGATTCTCTTAACTGCTAGGCATTATTTTCAGTGCAATAAGAATAAGGCAGTGGAGAACTTACTGGTGAAAAAGCAAAATGTAGATGGCTGTCATTTAGGTCAAAGATAATTCTTCACTGATTCACTTCCACAAGCAATGTGAACCTATACAGGTAAACAATACTAATTATTCTCTATGAGTGACATTTAAAATTGGCTGTTGAGAGATAAATMTATAACCCTGTTATCCTTGTTGATGGTTTCACATGCGTGTCTTTGATTTTAAAACACAAATGGGCCTCAAAAAAGCTATGGAAGGATATGGGGAAGCTACCTGGTATTTAGGGTTAACTGAACAAACCATTTCAATGACCAACATAAATACATGGAAGTAGTAGCGACCATAGAGCAAAGAGCAGTACCTGAACAAGACTATAACCTTTTCTAGCTGTAATTATTGCACATGCAGCTGCAGGTATTCTCTTTGRATCAGCTGTGGGTCAGTTCTCCATGTACTCCTCTCTCTGGCCCTCAGTCATTTCAGAAGTGCTGATTCTATTTTTCTGTCTTTCAGGACAGTGCAGAGGACACACCTGTGGTCTCACATCAGCCACAACACAAAATCCCACTCTCTGTGGCTGCCTGTCAATGCCTTGGTGACAATGGCAGCACAATGCCCTGCACACATCCACAGGGCATCCCAGGAAGGAACACCCTGGATACACCCTGGCCAAAGAGGGTATCAGGAGAAGAGACTGACAGGGAGCTGCAGTCTGATCTGGGCAACCATGCACACCAAGTTATTGGAGCTRTAGAACATGGGATGTACCCAGAGCCACCAAGGGATTTGGAAGCCTCAAACTCTTCAAAGAGTGGCAGTCTCCATTTGCAGAAATGCACTTCTGAATGTGCCACACCTCTCAGAATTCCCTGAAGGAAAAGACATGGAAAATCCTTRTATTGTGGTTCTAACTCACTGTGCAAATTGCATTTTTCTGAACAGCTGGTTCAAACCATTAAGTGGAAGACCACTAGTGACATTTTCAATCTCTAATTTAGAAAAAAATCCCCAGGAAAGAGAACCTAAAGGTGGTGTGATGATCTATAGTAATGATTTTGCATTTGGTATAAACACCATAAGGTATCTTTACAGATTGAAGGCCAAAAACCACTACAAAGATTTCTGATATTAATGTTAGACAATCACTTAACTTCAAATTGTAATCATTTTTTWAAAAAGCTCCAGATATGCACATGTCTCCAGGGTAGAAAAAACAGGCAAAAAAAACTATGTCTTTTTTTGAACCTGAAATATTTTAAAAAATGAACCTTAAGAAAACATTGCATGTGTCTAGATMATTTCAAAATCTAATTAACCAAACTTGAATCTCCTGGGGGTATATTTTCATATTCCTTAAAAAAMTAAGCCAAAGGCTTTAGTGGATACTGTTAAAAACCACCAACAGCTCATGAGAACATTTTGATTCCATTTATAAAGCTTATCAAACTCATAAATTAGAACATAGGAAGAAATTATTCCCTAYGTATTGGTTCTGAAAAACCATAGTTATTATTTACTGTCCACTCTACATGCTAAAAATTATCTTATCATAAATAGTGAACAGCTTCTTGGAAATGTCACAAAGTTTATATTTTCTCTCTAGTTTAATAGAAGGTACTAAGCAGGCTGAAGAGGAAGTAGATACCATCTGAAGTGAAGGAACTCTTACAGGCATGCTCTCCTTTAAGATATTATAGAGATGCATTTCATAGGGCACTTTAGGGAAGCAAAAGGACTCTTTTTTGGYACCTAGTGATATTAATGTTTAAATAAACATAAATGATAGTGATATTAATGTTTGAGCTTTACATTGGTAGAGAAAGTTATTGCACATAGATGATATAACTATGTGCATGGTTCATTAAGCAAAGAATTTGAAATATTAGCAGCTAAATTGTCAAGGAAACCAATCTAGCAGAAGTAATGTCTTTGAGCTACATCCACCCTACATACATTGCACTGTATGTGACTCAGGAGCAGGTGGATTCTGCTGCTGCTGATAAATAGAATATTTTAAACACAGGATAAACACTTTCTGCTCCTTTCTAAAGCAAAAGAATTCTCCTCAGAAGCCAGCACTTTCTCAGAGCATTACTGGCTCCTGCTGAGCTGTCCAGAGCATTTCTACTCCGGGGGACTCCCRCAGACCTGCAGAAGGCATGAACAGCTGGCTCAAGACTCTGGACAGCTCTCAAAATAAACCCTGAGTACAGTTCTAAGCCAGCAACAGTAAACATGTGTAGGGGGAAGGGGTCAGAGAGGCAGCTTGGCATGTGTACAGGTCACTGCACAAGCCCAGGCATAGTAAGCACCATTCRTACCAAAACTCATAATGCAACTCAACACAAGTCAATGCTCTGACACTGTTGTTTCCTCTGCCTTACTCATTCTATTCATGCAAAATCAGACTTTAATATAAGTTTTGTGGGACTTTTTGKTGGTTTTTGCAATTATTTTTTACCAACCAAGAAAACTACTCATTATTTTAAAGAGAGAAACTTGTTAGAGASTATGGAAGATGTGCTTGAAAACCCTTCTACTACCTCTTCAGCCATATGCAACATTTCTACTTCAATGTGCTGAAGACCAATAGAGAAAAAGGCACCAGCTTGGGGAGAACAAGAGCAGGGAGCACAAAAGCAGGCAAGTGTAGTGTCAGCACCTCTGTTCTGCCCAGGACAGATGTGCTGACAGGCACAAGTGGCTTTCCAGCAGCATGGATACTAAATTTGCTTGTACACACTGGAGATAACATGATAACATMATTGTGTGTGAGATCTAAAATAGTCATTATATACAATGGTCCAAAATTATGGAACTGTATTAGTTACACCAAAAAAGAAAAAAATCTRAAATAATTTCCCTGTCTTTTTTATCTAGCCTTGAGGAAAATTCATAGAAGCCAGAGGGAAAGAATTTTTTCATAGACATCACAAATCAGTTAACYGAGCCATTGCCTGCCTGACTGTGAGGCCGCTTTTAGGCTGCTGTAGTAGCTCTTGAACAAAAATAGTGAGTGCATTTTTGACTTTTTTTTCTTWTTATGGGATATTGATGCATTTTTTAAGCCATTTGTATACTCTTTGTGGGGTTTTCTTTCTGCTACTGCTCTTATGAAACCAAATATTAAAATGAAGAGCTGCTAGAAATGAGAATATTACAGATTTCCAGATCTAGTATTATAATTGAAATGTGGTATTATGAAGGAAAGGCTTAATGAACAAAATCTGTTTAGACCAATGTTTTTCAGTTTTGAATAAAAATTATTTTACAAATAAAGATGCCCACATAGAATTGATGAAAAAAATGCAGTTTAGAAATTACCRTATGTGGCAACCAATAGCCTGTTCYTAAAYCAYCTTTAAAAGATCTTTGCACCTCTTAGAAGGTATAATGCAACTTCACAAGAAAGACACCTAATTCCATGTGGTCCAACTGACTTCCATCCAGATTTCTGATGGAACATCAGGAACAGCTGCTTGAGCAATGAAAGCTCTTCCAAATTCAAAAGCCTTCTCTTGTGTGTGCTGTAGCTTAACACAGTTGCTGCCAGCTAGAGTTGCTGGGGCAAGGAAACAAYCACTGAAAGAAGCAGGTGCTGGTGTTAGAGTGAGATGTAAAGTCCTCCAGAAAAATGTGTGGAAGGAAGGAAAATGTGTCCCAGGGAGATGAAGCAACACTTASATTTGCCTTTCACTCTGTGAGATTCAAGCGCATTCATCTAAATGGCTGCAGAGCTTGGTTGTAAAAATGTTTAAGCTGAAAAGAACTTCTGAAGTGTCTCTCATGAATGTTACCCAGATGTCAGTTTTGTATCATGTGTTATGCCAGGCATTTAAAAAAAAACGTTGCTAGGAGAGATTAAAYTGAATCTAATAATATTTTTTCATATGGCTCTCATCTGTTATATAATGTAAAAACATCTTATACAAATATGTGATCAATATGTTGATCACCAAAGAGGCAAGGCCAGGAGTGTGAGTACATGAAGCAGGCATTCACATCACCAAAGCTGTCAGACAAGAGAAGCACAACAATCTCCTTGCTACTCATAAAGCATGACCAGAAAGCCAAAATCAAGGTGAGCCCTGCGATGTCCCTTTGGGAGGGGAGAGGGCATTAGCACAAAAACATCACACACAGTCAAGGAAAATCAGARGAGGGAGAAATTATCACCTTGGTCTCAGATACTAAGAACCATGAAGGATTTAATCAATAGTCTTAACTATATAGCACCAGCTCTGAAGTATTGTGTGATCAGTSACAGTTTGCTATAAACCAACAGATWTGTAAAATTAGTAAAGCATAAGGATTAATCRTTGACAAGAAGTGTGCTGTTGATGAATTGTTTTGGTAAGGTTAATCTTCTAAATRCTCATTACAGCAACCTGTAATTCCTTTTTCTTTATCCACATATATTCACCAGCAACAACATTATAATAAAGGTGCACTAGGTGAGCTATAGTCTCATTGGCTGCATTGGCTGGTCTCCAGTAAATAATTTCGGTGCACTACAAGCTGTCAGCACATCTAGTCCTACTAAATGCAACACAATTATTTATTTTAACAGGTGCAGCATTAAGAAGTTTTGCTTATCATGGAAAGTTTTGATGTCAGATCTTTAATCCTAATATTTTGCCATTGAATAATCAAGAAAAAACCCACTAGGACCACAGAATCACAGTAGTGACAAAGTAAATTCCCACCCCAGACCCACTTTTGCACAGGAAAAAGAAATTAGCTCKGCCCAGTAGAGAAAGCAACTACAGGATCCATTAATTTTATTATTCTGGATATCTCAAGTTACTATGATCTGTGAGCTTATACTCTGATGTCTCTGAAGCCTCATAACTGTAGAAGAYTTATTCAAAAACACAAGATAAGAATTAAGGAACACATTCCCAAAAATTATAAGCATGCTTTCTCCACAATCCCTTGGGAATGCTTTTTCATCTTATATTATCTCTTGAAACTTAACTTTTGGAACAGTGTCTTTCCCTAAGTAGAGTCAGCATCACAAACCGATTTAAAGTCAAAGCAGGCCATGAACAGGCAAGGGCAAAAGTTAGGGTRGCAGCAGAGAGAAAAAACCACTAAGCCCTATCCAAACCAGTCTGCACAGGTCACAGTCCTCCACTGAACTGGGAAGGAAAGTAAGGAGATTCCAGTTGGCTGCATATATTTAATTTCTCTGTTTTCAGACCTATTCTGCAGGTGAGCTCAACACAGGCATTCAATATTAAAGAGCTGAGGGACAGGGGCAGGAACAGAGACACTAACTACAGCTTTAAACATTTTCAGTCTACAGTAGCTGCAAAATATCAAAATCATAACACTGTGATTTTGCCAGAGAGGTGAAACAGTAGTTGTTTTCTAAGAATTTAGGGCATAGAAAATTAAAGACATTATTTTGATTTCTATTTCTTGCTGCTTTGCTTTTTTTGGAAATTCTCCCAGGACATTTCGGGTTGGTCTCTTTGCACTTCCTCAGTAGGTCTATGGGGATTTCCAAAATCCAAGCTACAAATGAAGACATGTATTTTATTATCACATCTAACACTGGGCACTATTAATAAAGGAAAATATGATGTGTTTCTTTTAGTCAGAATCACAAAATTTACAGGGGCAGACGCAGCAACACTCAGGAGGACTGAAAAAACCTGTATTCTCTGTAGACAGAACATGATTAAAACACTGAACACTTCTCACATCTTTTCATATTGTTAGGCAGGGATCTAACTATTATTTGAAGATTAAGCAGCAAACTCAATAAAAACTCCACTCATTCCTTCATCTTCCCTAATACTGTAGTTACACAGAGATTCCCAAACCTATAAGAAATCACATGGAATCATCAAGCTTACTGGTGGCTGGCCATAAGAAACTGTTCCGAAGATTGGATTTTAAATCACTGATTCAGTGGTTTTAGGTCATTTGTTTTACTGAAATGCTGAAGTTTACCAGTTTTCTGTTTCTGGGAAAATGGAATAAAAGGCACTCTAGGATTCAAGAGCAAATGTGCTTTTATAGGATATTTTTCACCTGTCATCTTGACCAGTTATATAATTCCTTATATGTCAGTGTCTGTTGGTTTTTTATTTTCCTSACCTGTAGATTAAACTTATTRAGGCAGGACCAATCACTTAGAGTTTATGCTCCCCTGCATGGCACAATGCRTKCTGGGCCCAAGAGTCAAGTTCCTAAACMCTGCAGTAACACCATGAAATACCACTGACAGTCATTGGTAGAACTGTATCTCCCTGATGAACACACTGCATCAGTGTAGCTTTGAATGAACGACAGAACAAGGTCATTCTGAAGAGTACAGCCCACCTTCAATGTAATGCTTTGTGCCTTGATTTAAAAGCTATGTTGGGTTGTAGTATTTTAATGAAGCACAGCAACTGCATACAAGTTTTACTAAAAGTCCATTTACAGTCAGAATAGCCATACTGAAATTGTGTGGCTGTCCATAAAGAAAAGCATCTTGTGAGAGTTACAAATATGCATCAAATATCCTACAGTAGGAGGAGAAGGGAGGAAAAAGAAAGCCCTTTCCTTTCTCTGTTTGGTATATTAAAATGTAAAGCCTTTAGAGCCAGCTCAGTCTTTTCAATATGCTCTTGGACAGTGCCCAGCACATARAGCCCAAGTCTCCAATTAAAGTGTCTATTCTCCATCACAAGAGGAATGAATGTGTATTGAATATATTCAATGAGCATTAATTCACCAAATAGCTTAGGGTGATATTTCTGTTTYCTAAAAGGAGAGCTCAAAAGGAAGTCACTTGGGCTGTAAACAGAAGTTTATCATATTCCACTTCCTTCTGTGACAATTTTCCTTTTTATGGCTACCTGATTTATAGCACCATACAGAGCTCAGCTGCCAAGTAAAAGGGAATCTGAGCAGCAGCAAAGGCTCCTCTCCCAGATTTTAACTCCATTCTCACTGTGGCCCACAGTGTCCACGCAGCACRTTTGCAGCAAGCAAAGCAGCCTAGAGATGGAATAAAGATAATCACAGCACTCAGGAGAAAGACACTGCTTTCCCACATTCTGAGGGTGTGCCTCCCCAAAGAAACAGGAACAAACTACAGAAGCAGCACCTCTAATCCTTTTCTCACTCCAATTCTATGGTAGGAAGGAAGATACAATTTATGCCAGTGTATCTAACATCTGAACTTTCAACTCACACCGGCCCTAAGGCACCTCTAGCCTGATCATCTGCTTTTCTGTCAGATAATAAGAACAGATGGTGATATTTGATACAAACTAATCAGCTAACTTAGCAAAGAGTTGGGTATACATTTTCATAACAAGGCATCTGATGAGGCTTGATAAATAAAATTTCCCATGGGAACAGAGTACTGGAAATACCACCCTTATAATAGAAAAATATAACTAATTCAATAAAGAGCAAGTGAAGGTAACCTTAATTATAGAAACCTCAGTGCTTACAATCTTTATGCTACCAGAATTACATTTGCAAAATATAATTGCCAAAAGGTGACTTTCCCACAGCTAATGTCAGCAGATAAAGCAGTCATGAATGTCCTGTTCTTTTCCTAGAGAACTCTTTTGCAGTATTAAAAGCATCAAATAAAATAATGAACTAAAGCTGGTCAGGAAATTTTTATTAAATGCTCTTCTTCAGACATTACTAATTYTTATTATCATTAACATTGGAGATTTTGGCAGAGAAGACTTGATTGATTCCCCCACTCTCCTCACCCCAAAAATCCCTCAACCTAAAGTGTCCAATTTCTATTATGTTTTTCACAGAGAAAATTAACCCATTTCTTTTCATTACTTTTGGCTGTCAGAAGAGTAGCGATCTAAAAAACTTCAGGGTAACAATAGACAGCTTTGCTTACTGATTTTTATTTTTTCATTTTAGAACAAAAATATATTTCAGAGATTATTTTTACCCTTCCTTCTGAATGTATTTTTACTTAGGAAAATATTAGAGCTATTATAATGGCATCTCAGCTGTGCTGAGAATGAGTAAAGKAGTTTATTTAACAGAACAGGATACAATAAAACTTGCTTTTTTTTGTCTGATCTCTTGCATAGGAGAGGATATCCATTACTGACCAAGAGCCAACAATGAGTTCAGCTATAAACTGAGTTAGCAGCTAACTCTGCACATCTCAGAATGCTCAGCCTTTTTCTGTGCACTCTTTTAGTGGTCTTCCTCAAATACATACTCTTGACTCCTCAATTCATATTGTAAGTGCTGTTTGTATTATATTCCAGAGCAGCTTGTTGTTCCCACAGGATATTCAAGATCACAGGGTAAAATTGCTTTGTTGTCAATGACATTCTGGTATTCCAGAGCTGAACACTTAATTGTGCCACTATCACTCTAGSTGGTTCATTGCTCAGACAGTGGATGAATTTCACCTGAGAAAAATAGGATTTCTCAATGCAAGAGCTTTCCTGTCTGCAGACCACAAAAAGGCAGCATGAAARCAATAACTGCACAACAGGAGCAACAGATGATAGGCCCATTTGGTGTTTTATCAGGTTTACCTGTCTAGGATAAATGGATTACTCATACCATGCAGTAATGTCACCAGCATCAAATAATAAAGTCACTAAACTGGAAGGAACTTATGGTTGTTTTGTAGGCAAAMCTCCTGCTCAAAGCAAGGTCAACAGAAATAACTGTGTCAGCAAAATATATATTTGTCTTAAAAACCACACAAATCTAGTAAGTTTCCCTGGTAACTTTTACCCTTTGAGGCTCTTTAAAACTTGATATCTTTAATATTGAAGTCAGTAAGTGAACTAACAGCATCAGTAGAGAGGTCTTCCAAACAAAATGCTATTCTGCTTGGTAGTGTATCATGACACCTGTTTCTTTGGGCTCATGTACTAATTTCTCAGCAGGAAGGCAAGAAGCAGAGGTATGTTTATTTGAACAGCTGAAGAGCAGTGCAAAGACTTTATGATGGGAAGACAATGACCTACAAAATCTTCTCTATTACCAGCTGTTTTTAAAACCTGTATCAATTTGAAACTCTATCACAAATAACAAAGAACTAGGATTTCCTTACTTAGGGAAGTGAAAGATACAAAGGCTCTACCTGATGYTTTGAAGAGAAATTAAAAACAAAAATTTACAAAATATTTTTATTTGCCTTTTTTTCCCCATGAAGCCTATTCTTAGCAGCAATAATCCCCACAAAAATAAAAAAGGGTTTTTAGCCTTCTTCACATCTTTCAGCTAGGGATCAAGGTCAGCACAAACAGTAAGCTAGGAGAAGCTACAATTACTGGTGGACAGCCAGTGCCTACCCTTAGATTTTGAATTCTTGGCCACAATGAAGYTGGGCTGAAAAAAATCTTCATGTCCAGGCTCTGTTCTAAATAAAAAAAAAAACTGTTGGGAAAAAATAAAAGAATTCTACAGAGGAGAATTGATTGCAAATGAAAGAAAAAKTATTTCTGATTTGAAAAGAAGAGGAGGAAAGAGTCCTTATTTCACTGACAGAAACATGACAGAATTAATGACAGTATCTCATAAAACTCTAGTTTATGAATATTACATGTCACATTTCAAGCATGAAACAACACCATGGACATAAGCGAGCACCAGATAGATTCCTTCAGTTGTGGGAAAAGAAAAGTGTGGGAAAATACAAATGGGAGGGGTAATGAAACTAGTGCTGACCTTTGTTCAAAGTTCCCAAGAGTAAATACAAAGCAAATCACAGCTTGCATTGTGGCAACCGTTTATGGTGCCCTACATTTGATTTGTGAACTCTGCTGTACTCAATAACAACAGCAGAGTAAAGTGAGGATATAATCCCTCTTCAATTCTTCAGTAATTCTAAGACAAAACCCACTTAAGTTTGAGCTATTTTATTTACCACTGCAATGCCCAAGAGATTTTTTTTCTGTATTCTTTTCTTTTTCTCTTATTATTTTTTCTCTCTCTTTTTTCCCTTCTTTGGTTGCAATTCTCAACAGAATATCAAAATGAAATTWAAAAAGTTGAAAAGGAAAAGTAGTGTTCTTTTTCAGGAACAAAAAATAGACCTCCACATTATGCTGTAGCTCACAAGAGATGCATACAGTCTGCTGCCTATATGCTTTCACATGTGTTAATAACAGTGCTTAAAAATTATTCTTCCTCATTTTGCATTAATTTTAAGYAGTGTTTCTCAAAGTACGTGTGCTGCTACCTTGAAAACCATTTCTCTCCAAAAAATTCTGCATTTTTCGTATTCTATTACTTGAGTTCTAAGAAAACTCACACAATAAATATTCCCAGACACTGAAAACATTAAGGCATAAAATGAAAAAGCCACAGCCCCCGCCCTGCAAAGCCACTCAGCTGTGTACAGAGATCTTCCAGGAGCATTGTTGGTGTTTTAAAACACTTGAATTGCTGCCAGATGTGCAAGATATGAAATCAGTTTATTGCTGCAGGGTGAGGTTTTCATGATGTTTACAGGCATTTAATATTACACAATAGAAACTCAGAATGTGGCYAATGTAGATATGAATGAGAAAGGTTTTCTAAGACTTAAGGCACATAAACCAATATTTAAAGAGAAATTACTAAGTTCTTCCCAGAACTGGAAAGAACAAGGTTTAGATCTCCTCACAGACAGAAACAGAACTTCTACATTACCTTTCTTGCATCATAATAATTCACTACAGACCAAACAAAGACTGCAATCATTTTCCATTTCAAACGAAGTTTTTTCTGCTGTAAAGCTGGAGATTGGACCCCTCCAGACTTTTATTCATTAGACATGAAAGACACTGCCTCCTCAGTCACATCACCCTCCTGCACTGAGAAAGCTGGGGACTCAGCCCTTCTCCCAGCACTGTGTGCCATGAAATACACTCCTCCTTCTGGGTCTGCATGCTAAAAGGTGAATGAATGAGGCAAGGATTTATAGAATCCTCCAAACTTCCAGATCCTTCAGAGATTAGCTACCAAATAAAATTGGATCTAGAGCTCTACTATTACTTTTTCCAAAACCTGCTCGAAGTTAGCATTCCAAAATAGGGCAATGATATTTGTCACTCCATTGCAAAGCAAGGACAGAGCCTTTAAAAAGGATGCTGGCATGCTAAAAATACCAGTTAAAACAGGGATAGTGTCTCAAGTGGACAAAGCATCATTATTTCATTTACTTTGGCTTGGACAGCTCATGGCTTGGGTTTACCTCATGATGGTTCCCCAAAGAAATAGTTTCTCACAGAGATTTTTTTCACAGCTCCTATTCTATGAATTTCACTGCCAGACAGTATGATCATGCCCAAAAATCCTTTTWACATCATTGTTTTTGCAACTATGTATTTGGCATCAAGGTACAAAATAAAAACCAGAATAGAACAATTGGTTTCTTAGCAAGTGCCTTTTTAAATTTAAGCTTTTCAATAACTTTTGAATCTATTCTTGACAAACAGTAGAATCCAACCAAAAACCCATAAGAGAAGGACTTCCTTTATCCTCGCAAAAAATAGATCAACCAACCAACTAGAGCACGTTCAAACAGCTTAGCTTTTAGTCATTGCAAAGAACTCCAGCCCCCTCTTGTGACAAACCATCAGAAGWCAAGCACAGTGTCACAGTGTGACACTACACAGTTTGAAACTGTTCCCATCCCAATAAAATTCCTTTTGAAAGATTGTGAGGCTGSAAGGAGATAACTTGGCTTCCTGTAGTCACAATCCTCCATTTCYTAACTTAAATAGAAAGGCAGCATTCAGATAAAATTGCACCAAGTAAGAACAAGAAGGCTTTTTTTACCAACCAGCATGAATTCCTTCCACCTCTGTCACTTAAGAGCTATTAAGCCTACTGGATATAAAAAGTACTTTTGGTATAACACCTTGTTGCAGTGGTGCATAATGAACACAGCTTTTGGGACCATAACATTATCAAATTCTCTTTAATTAGGGCATTTGTAGCATAAATTCTTCATTAATATGGTTGGCAAAAGGGCAAAGGACTAAGAAAAGAAGAACAAGTGGCAAAATGCCCATTAATTTTTGACCTGGTCTGACTAGATAAACATCTGTCTAGATATATACACATATAACGACTCATAGAATGTGTATCTCAGAAATTACAGTTCAGCATTGAAGACAGCACCAGCCTGCACTACACTGACTGACTCAACAAGTGGAGTATTGGGAAACCAGCAGCAGCCATTTTCACTGCTGTAAAGGAAATTTGTCAGACACCTATAGAGTATGAAAAAGCTAATAACTTGCAGGACTCAGGCAGGATCCCAAACATAGGGYTAATTATCATGGTTCCAAAGGATTGGATTGACCCTTCCTATATAATAAAATTTCTAGTCCAGGATTTTACCCAGGTAGGTAAAATACATTGCAAATGTTCTGCAGATGTAGAGAAGGGGTTTGTCTCTGCTGGGCTGATATGAAGAAGTATTTGGGGTCCTGAACATGACCAATGTTCAGAGTTGTAATGAGCTGACAACATACTGGTCCAAGCTAACAAACCTTCTACTGAGCATAACTKGGAAAGAGTCCATTGCATCCAAATRCAYAGCAATGTTTAAAGYGCAAACCACYTTCTAAAAACTTTCCAAATACAAATGCTCTGAACMACCCCCTCAAACACTGATGGTATTCCAAAGTTATCAACATAATCCTTCATAACAAAGACACATCCATTAAGACAGAAAAGCCCTCTTAGTTATTTCCAAAATGTACAGTCAGGAAAGTGCAGTCATCAGGTGTGTTGGGAAACTTTTGTAGTTCAGAGCATCTCAGTAGCTCCAGTTTGCATGCACATAACAGTGCAGAGTTTCACTGGAGGCTACAGAAGTCTGTATTAAGCTGCACAAAGCTTTGAAGAGAATTGCTAAGAATCAGTATTCTAGAATATCAGAACTGGGATTGTTTAAAGCCATTTATGTCAACTGCAGATAGACAAAGATCAAAAGCTTCAGATTAAGATGATCAGTTGTACATAGAAACAGGTTACCTACTCACCTCAGACCATATCAAAACTAAAGTACTAGATCTCAGCAGTTCAACTCAAATTACTCCATTGACTGGCTTTGCTCARAGACTGAGAACACAAAAAATTTCAAAGATGGCAGAAGAAAAATAATATCACTCATGTTTCTTGTAGAACCACAAGCATAGTCCTCCAAGTACCTCTTCTCTGAGTGAGGCATCTGCTCTGAGTAGGCAGTTTAAATGCCAATTCACTAAAAGGTTTCCCTCAGCCTCATCTCTTGTTTCTCTAGTTTCACCATCTGTTTAATTCTGGTCATTTCCTCACTGACACCTTCTATCTTTTACTCTATCAGTGAGCACAGATTTTTCAGCACTTGGACTGTAGCTAACACAAAGGGATGACAAGTATGATTTACAGATTGCTGTAGTGATGGATAATTCAGTTTGAAGTCATGAAAAAGGTRTTGGTTTAAGTAAAAAGCAGATGTGTAATGACATGGCAATAGGCTTGGCTAAAGCTATAAGTGCCATTTAATTTTTCATTCAATATCCCATCTTCAGTTCTGGAGCCTGCCCTTGCTCCTCCCTCTAGCCATGCTTGTCACTGGTACAGGTGCATAGCTACTCACTMTGTCTACACAGCCTAGAGCTCTGCAATGTCATGTGGTCACATCTCTTTTCCAGCTGGTAGAAAATATTTTATCTATTGACAATGCACTTCCTCTCCCACTTCTTTTCCCCCAGCAAAATCCTGACAAGTCTTTCTGATGCGATGTAAACCCAGACATTTACACATACACAAAGTCTGCAGTACTGACACAGACCTTAATATAAAATAATGTGGAATCATTCAAGAACTTTCAACTAAAACAGAAGAGATTGACAGGATTACAGCAGGATGTGACAATGGCTAGTTTATATTCATAGCAGTAACMCTACAGTGGAACAGCAAGAGTTACTTGCCATAATGGTCTATTTCAGGATTGAAAGTTCAGGTATAACTGTTACACTCATTCTCCACCTCAGAGCAGTGTCCTAAAGTAGTGCTTAATGCCYGAAATCTTTAGGGACAACCTCTAAGCCCAGCTGCTGCCATCCCTTGTGTCTGATGAAGAGCTTTACCAGCAGTGTCCCTGAGCTTCTGTTGCTGTGAATTCATCATTTCTTGCTCTTGGTGCCCCCTGCCAGATATACAGGCAGCTTAGGAGTGCAGAAGGTTGTGTCTGAGTCACAGCATGATCCTGTTTACTCATCTCTCACATCTCTTCACCAGACTTTCACWGCTGCTTGCTGTTTCCATCCACACAGCACTCCGAAGTGGCAGAACACAGGCACTGGAAGCAGGATCTATACTTCTGAATGGCAAAAGTGCTTGTTTCTCTTTTAAAGTAATCTAGTAATCTCAATAGAGGAAGCAAACCATTTTAAGGCCCATCTAAAAGTATATTTAGCTCTTGGCATAGCCACTGATGGTGTGAAAAGAGAGATACAACAAGGAGAGAGATGGGACAAATTGCAGTAAGGCACTCACTGGCACTGTCATCWGACCAAAGACCCCATCCCTGAAGGYATKGACARGCAGTCAATATAACTTAASTTCTTTTACACTAACTCTGGTTCTTTCATACATAACTACTCTATTCCCACAGATATCTGTGTATGTTATTTATGGTGTGGCCTAGRAATTCCAGGTAGAGGCAGTACATAACAGCAGAGCTTGAAGTGGTCCTTAGAGACAGAAGCTGGAACTCAGTGTGCTGAACTGATTTGTTCTGTGCTGAGCAGAAGCCAGAGGATAGGAACTAATATAATGTATTGGGAAGACTTTCCTATTGGGAAGCAGTAAACAATGTACCGGAAGCAGAAGAGAAGCTGCAAATAGACCCAAATTTAGCACTCATGACTGTGATTCCAAAATACTGGATATCAGTGCTGATATATAAAGGTTCTTTCAAGCCACCTTTCCCATTCCAAAATTACAGAGAGGGGGAAAATGCACTTTTCCCAGAACTAGGCTGTCATGACTCACAGCATTTCACTAGATGAGCTTGCTARTATATTGTACACGATTTTAATGTTGATACACAACACACTGTTCATTAAAATTAGGAAATCCAGAACTAATGGAGGGCACCTTACATCCTGTTTGTTAATTGACAGAGTGAGATTGTGTCTGACCAGGTGAACTTCATGTTCAATTCTTTACCACTAAATCCCACTGCAGCTTTGCTCTTTATCACCTAAGCAATTATTCTTCTAATGCAATGCAGCCCCATCACTGGAGATGATCTCACCTGTAAAAGGTTTTAAATGGATACTTGCAGTTATGTTATAACAATATTAAACAATCAGCAGTAAATAACCACCCTCCCTGGAACTGAAACATCCCCAGCACACAGACTGCTGGTTATAGTACTATCAGCTCTCTACTACCTTAGCACGGCTCCCTCAGCTTTTAACCAACCTGATGCTCTTCCTGCATTTGTACTTTGCTGAACACAAGCAGGCTCACAGCTTCCTGTGTGATGGTGATAACATATGTCTGACTTTGTTATTGTCAGCTGGAGTGAAGGGGAAGACAATGCCCTTTGAACTGTGAAAAGCAGTATAAAGCTTATCAGATCCTCTCCAGATATCACTGAAGGAAATGGGCTGGAAGAGTTGGCCCCACATAGGAAATATATATAAAAACCTGTCAGTACTAATCTTTCTGAAATGTCATTAAAAACATAATTTTGCAAATCTGAGTCCCTGCTAGACAAAGTCATTTGTACAAAGCGAACTGAAGTAAAAATGGTGAGGAAGAACTATACAACACACATTAAACTTAAACACATATCACTCAGTAGTCAGTAGTACCAAGACTGCTTCATTTTACAGTGCCAAAATAAACTGTTCTTAGTGATTATTTCTCTCTGGTCATTTTCTGAAGTCGAGCTTTAAAGGTCACGTACTGYATAAATTATACACAACTTTTCCCACTGAACAGTTCATTCAGGGGTTTTGTTTATCTGCAAAGTCTTCTAGATGAACTGCAGCAAAKATCATGGAATGACTCCCACAAAAACCCCACACATAATAAAAAATGTATTTTCAGGCTAGTGTTAGTSTTATGTCCTTACTGACCTGCCAGGTACTGTAGGTAGCATTAGTATATAAAACTTTAATATGAATCATGTAGTTTTATAATGATAAAACACCTATGTGACTTACCTCGTACTATATAGCCACAAAAACAGTTAAACAGCACAAACACAGAAGTTGTAGAAGAAAAAAAGAAAAATCACTTGGACATTTTTATATGATATTTGAAAAATAAAAAAATTCAAACAAAATACTAATAACAATCACTAGGTTGAAAAGATTATGAACAGAGATACAGGAAACTCAATTCTTCCTTTTGATGTGCTCACTTTGTGTTTATGATAACACCAGCTGAAAAGCAATTTTTCAGTATCTTCTCTGACATAACTGGGGGACATTTCTAGTTAATACAACTGGAGATGAACRGTAGGGGGAAAAAAATTCAAAAGTATAATCCCCATTGCTCAGTTTAGTAACTGAAAGAAAAAACCAAATCTGCAGATGTCAGGTGAAGCATCAGCAACAGAAGTGCTTCRCAATCTCTTCTTAGAAAAGATTTTCATTTGCTGTGGGTTTTTATTGCCACTATAGCAGTATTAATGCACTGCATATAAGAAAACCTTGTGTTTCACACTCACTCCTTCTCTTTAGCAATGATTAAATAATTTAGGAGTCATGAAATCCCACTGGAGATCRTTCTGATGGTGTCTATATAAGAATGCATGCAAGAGTAAATATTATTCTCCATATTATTTAAAAATACCATCYAGGCTAGTTTATTGGCAGGACAACATTGCAAATCTGCCCCAATTTATCAATGCTGTTTTCTGTTCCAGCTCTCTGTCACAATGCAAGCTTCATGTTTCCRGTTGAGAGGAAAAGGACAAGTCGTTTTTTCTGATATGGGGTCTTTGTTGGCTTTTTTCCCTTATATTTATAGCTCTTGAAATTATGTGGAAAGAATGCAGCTGGCTGATGTCAGCCAGAGACCTGTACCCATGYGGCTTTGCTCAGAAACTACTGCCCAGTTTCAGGAGCTCAGTGGACAAATCCAAATTCCAAGTATCTTAGGACCACTGCTTAGTGACTGTTGGTAAAGCAGGAAGGAGCTGATCAGAACTGCAGTGTGTCACTGCCAATACACACKGAGAGCCCTGAAACCCCCTCCTTGAAAGGGGGGATCAGTCTAGGGGGATCAGACCAGGCAGGGAAGAGGAGCAAGGAAACACTCCTGAGATAAAACTGAACTATTTTGCTCAAGGCCCCTCTGGAAGCCCATAAAAGAACCAGGATGAGCTTCTCCTTAGTCCTRGTCTACCACAAGGTCATCTTGGTTTTTAAGTCTCACAATACTTAGCTTTTTTCACCATTATCTCTGACAGGAGTTATATATTCTGTTTTCATTATTTGCAGGAGATTTCAGAAATATTAGGATTACATATCTGGTTTTTACTTGCTTGTATTTTGTTTTATTTTGTTTACTAGAGAGAATTTCTCTAAAAAAGTCCAAGTGTTCACAGACCAATATATAAAGTAGCAAGGAAAAAAAAGTAAATTTTCTGCTCTCTGACCCAATAAATCTTGAGAAGGTGACAAGAGAGGAACAAAGTTCYCTTTCCTGTATTATTTCACATAGCTTAAATTCTGGAAATCAGAGACTTCCCAAGTACAAAGAAAATAGAGATTTAACCTTCCACAGAGGCAGGAACTCAATTTTTTTTCTACTTTCTATTTCAAAATGAAATTCAGAACTGGGATCTCACAGTATTCAAAATTGCACCCCATGAGGGCAAAATAATCTACTGTTACCTGGACACTTCACAGTAACAATTCAGAGATGAACACAGCTGATGCCACTCACCTGTACCTTTTACACAGCCAACAAATCCTAGGGGCTCAGGAAGCTTTAGTGCASTGACACTAAAGATGAAGCTAGCATTACCTTAAAATGCAATAAAACAAATTAAGAGGCATGTGCCATCTCAAAAAAAAACATTAGGAAAAAAACTACAAGAGTTATTACTTTAACACACAATTATTTCTAAAGATCATTAATGCAAGTGAGATAAACCATGAGAGTGCCCATACTCAGATTATGCTATTCAAGCTCTGCTGGCAAAAATCATACAGGCTGATCTGTTCTAATGGGGAATAAACCAGAATAATTTCAAATTCTGTAATGTTTTAAGGGACTGAGGGCTAAGAACACTTGTACACCAAGGCCAGTAAAGCCACACAGAACAAAAAGTGAATAAATATCAGACCAGCTCTGGAAATGGAATAGCTCAAGAGGCAAAAAGTTTGTAAGAGCAAATTGATGCATCTTGTGCCATGTCATGTAATTTTGTAACTGCAAAGGGGAACTGTTTGTTATGTGTTAYATATAACAAATAAAACAACATTCCCCGGGTTCTCACTGAAAGGGTCCCTATACAATGACCTGGGAAAAACATGTCCAAAATATGCTCAGTGCAGCTGTTAAACTGTAAAATTCACAGCTTCTTTTCTGAAGMTCTTTCTCTGAAGAAGTCTGAAATAATCTGTAACTTAATCCTTTAAATGTATTTGTAATTYCATGCTTCAAAAGTTTTGCAAGGTGCAAGCATTGTTAGGTACCATTCTCAAACCTAGGATTGTATAAATCACAAGAAGATCATGGATTGATTTTATCCATTCTTAGGATCYCTCTTCCCACACAGCAGGTGCAATCATGGCTGTTAACTCTATAACATTTCATGCCTAGCGAGGAAAGAAAAATGAAAAATAACTTTTTATTTCTAAAACATGATTCAGKAGAGATGATTCCATGGTGGAGACAAGGAAGAGAAAATGAACAAGCTGATCCATGAGATTTTACAAGAATCTGGGATACTTAGCTAAAAATGGTATCCTGAGGGCTTTGCTTAAGAACTTTGCWCCTAGGGATGTTGTCTACTGATGCTCTTCCTTCTCCCTTTCCTTTRTCCTCATTTTGCTGGTAGGGTTAGTTTAAATATTATTTAAAATTAGACAAAATAATTAACTCTGAGGACTATTCAATACACAACTTCGTCAGAAACAGCCACTTCARCTGCTCCAGTTTGCTGTGCCCACTCGAGCTGACTCAAGTGACAGCTGTGACCAGCTCACCTGAGTCAAGTCCCTGTGCAGTCGGTGCCTTTCACAGCTCTCTCTCACTCAGGCCCCTCTTTCTTTCATGAGTCAAGCATTCAAAAACCTTTCTGTCTGATCTTGTTCTCACCTCTGCACTGATCTGGWTTCTGCAGCTCAATCAGCTTTTCTTCATCAACACTTTTCCTTCACCACCTGGCACAGGGAGGGTTCACCCATTTTGGCATGGCACAGTGACAGAACTTCATCCCACCTCCTCTGGCATCCCCTCGGCTGACCCTTCCTGCCTGTCTGGGAGCTTGGCTCCGTCTCTGTCCCGTTCCAGCTGGACTCAGTCACTTCTGAAAMAAAAAGGCATTTCAGAGAAGCTAAGAACAGGGCAGGAAGAATTTCTTATGCCTTAAAAAAACATACATGGGACTAAAACCTCCGTTACCACATTATTACAGAATGGTTTGGGTTGGGAGGAAACTTAAAGGCCATGGCCAGGGACACCTTCCACTATCTCAGGTTGGTCCAAGTCTTGTCCATCCCAGCCTTGGACACTCCCAGGGATGGGGCAGCTCCAGCTTCTCTGGGCAACCTGTGCCAGGGCGTCAGCACYCTCACAGGGAAGAACCTTTTCCTAATATTMTATAGATAATAATATCGATAATAATATTGTGGAAATAATAATTTCCACAATRTTATAKATATTATAATATATATTRTAATACTATTATATTATATACTGTCATATATTATAATATAGGTTATATATATGTGTGTGTATATACATATACACAAGTAAAACCCACTCCAATTATTTATACTGGTGTAAGTGTATATAGTATATAGTTTGTATTTATATATACTGGTATATGGTATATAGTATATATACTATGTATACTATTATTTACTGGTGTGTATATGTGTAGAAACTACATTAATTACTCTTTATTACCAAAAGACTCGTAACTATCAACTGGTTGAAGAATTGTTACAAATATTTAAGAGAGACCATAAATAAACGCATTTTTGCAGGCTGGAGGGAGTGCAACACCTCCCCCTAGCGACGGCCGCGCAGAGCAGGAGCCAGGCTCTCGGAGCTGTTCAACCTTTAGAAGGCACACAGAAAACCACGGGATGTTTCTAGCGCGTTCTGAGCGGCGGGGGCCGAGGGCAGGGCGGGCTGAGGCGGAGCCCCCTCAGTGTCCGGCACGGCTGAGGCCCGGCCCTGCCATGGCGGCCGCCCCTGAGGGGCCGCGCGGGGCCTGGCACGCCGGGAGTCCGCGTGTGCCCAGCAGGAGCGGGGGCTCCGTGTGCGCTCCCTCACTGAGTCACGGCTTCCTCAGGCCAGCCCGTCCAACCTGGGCCAACACCTCCGGGGCCAGCCCGTCCAACGTGTGCCGAACAAACACCTCCGAGGGCAGCCCATCCAACATGTGCCAAACAAACACCTCCGAGACCGGCTCGTCCAACCAGTGCCAAACAAACACCTCTGAGGGCAGCCCGTCCAACCTGTGCCAAACAAACACCTCTGAGGGCAGCCCGTCCAACATGTGTCCAACAAACACCTCTGAGGGCAGCCCGTCCAACATGTGCCCAACAAACACCTCTGAGGGCAGCCCGTCCAACCTGTGCCAAACAAACACCTCTGAGGGCAGCCTGTCCAACATGTGCCCAACAAACACCTCTGAGGGCAGCCCGTCCAGCCTATGCCAAACAAACACCTCTGAGGGCAGCCCGTCCAACCTGTGGCAAACAAACACCTCTGAGGGCAGCCCGTCCTACCTGTGCCAAACACCTCTGAGGGCAGCCACTCCAACCTGTGCCCAACAAACACCTCTGAGGGCAGCCCATCCAGCCTGTGCCAAACAAACACCTCTGAGGGCAGCCCGTCCAACCTGTGCCCAACAAACACCTCTGAGGGCAGCCCGTCCAACATTTGCCAAACAAACACCTCTGAGGGCAGCCACTCCAACCTGTGCCAAACAAACACCTCTGAGGGCAGCCCGTCCTACCTGTGCCAAACAAACACCTCTGAGGGCAGCCTGTCCAACATGTGCCCAACAAACACCTCTGAGGGCAGCCCGTCCAGCCTATGCCCAACAAACACCTCTGAGGGCAGCCCGTCCAACCTGTGCCCAACAAACACCTCTGAGGGCAGCCCGTCCAACCTGTGGCAAACAAACACCTCTGAGGACAGCCCGTCCTACCTGTGCCGAACAAACACCTCTGAGGGCAGCCCGTCCTACCTGTGCCAAACAAACACCTCTAAGGGCAGCTCGTCCAACCTGTGCCAAACAAACACCTCTGAGGGCAGCCCGTCCAACATGTGCCCAACAAACACCTCTGAGGGCAGCCCGTCCTACCTGTGCCAAACACACACCTCTGAGGGCAGCCACTCCAACCTGTGCGAAACACCTCCAAGGCCAGCGAGTCCGGCCTGGGACCCCGCTCCAGCACCACGTCCCACCTTTCCTTCAACATCTCTCCGGGCAGCCTGTTCCAACGTCTAACCACCCTTTATGTGATTAAATTTTTCCTCATGTCCAAGCTGAACCTCCCCAAGCACAGCTTAAGGCTGTGTCCTCTCGGCCCGTCACTTGTTACCTGGGAGAAGAGCCAGACATCCRTCCKCYGTCCTTTCAGGGAGTTGTAGAGAGCAAAGAAATCTYTGGATAAAATCTGTGGGTAAACAACCCCAAGTCCCTCAGCTGCTCCTCATCACACTGGTGGCTCCTGCCCCTGCACCATCTCTGTTGAAGTAATAAGGATGTATTACCTACCTCAAAATTCAGTTAAAACCCACCACATCAATAGAAAATTGGTGGTTTTGCTAGGTTTGTTCTTTCGGCAGTCTGGAGAGGTGAATCGGGTCACTGGAGAAATCAGTGACAGGAATATAAGCTGGGAGGGGGACTAAACCCTTGATTTAAATTTAGTTTTAAACACTGATTTAAATTTATCAAACAGAATTTCCTACAGTAAGATTACTCAGCTCCTCATACAATTAATTTTTTTCTATGTAAARCAGTTTAAGACTCTTACAAGGCAGAGAATGACAAATGCATTGATCAGGGAGAAACTGATGAAGAGGATGTTTGTCCCATTTGTCAGGAGGTGTTATTAAGGAGGTGTTATTTCAGTTCCCTTAGTACAGGTTAGGCATAAAATTTGTTCCCTGACTTGCTACACTTCTAATGACAGAATAAATACATAAGAAAAAATACCTGACAATTGTTACAGCCCTTTTGCAATCTGGGAGAATGTGGCAATCTTAGGAGCTAAAAAGTGGGTGGAGAGGAAGGAGTTAAAAAAAAGGGAAGACTATTTAGTATTGATATGTGATTTTTCTTAATTTTGGAGAGATAACAGAAATTGGAATTCATTTTCTGTCKATACATGTGTGGTAATGTTCACATTAAATACCTAAAACTTTGCTGGAACACCAAGATGAACTGGAGAATGGCTCTGCAGTCAAGTCTCCACTTTACAGAGAAAAACGTGCACTTCTCATTCTAATAGAATTTAGAAACTAAACGACTTGTGAATGCAACAGAAAAATCAAGACTGAACAGCCACCTTGGAAACCCTTGTAATAGCTGCAGAGCATTTCCAGCTTAGGAAATCTCTACAATAAATATTTTTAAACCAGTATTTTCACAGTCTTTGACTATATCTTATAGCTCGTCACTTTCTTCTCTGCCTTATTATAAGTAACTGACTGTGATGCCAAAAATCACAAGCCAAACAATATGAAATGACAAAAAGGGGTTACCTTCTATGAAGGTCCCTCAGGTGCAAGTGTGGCACAATGCATATGATACAGGACTCTGACAATTTTAAAGGTGGAACAAATTAGCACACTTAACAGAAATCATCCAATTAGAGGAACAGTTAATTAAGTAACTCCCCCTCTTTTGGTTCTGCCCCCCTCTGAAGCCCCCTCCCAGCTTCTAGCYCCACATTTATTATGCCTACAGTATCTGGAAAAAACCAAAAYGTCCTTGGTTCACTCTAGAGGAAAGACTAATTAGGATTCCAGGAAGGTTAGCTTGCTGTTCTAAAATCTAAGAGAAAAGGTAGGAAAAGTACTTGAGTTAGTTAAGGAGCTATAGAACTATATAATAGTAGTCTACAGAGCYACAAATTTATGATAAATGTATAAAAAATAAAAACCTTCTTGGCATCAACTTCACTTAGAGAGCAGACAACATATGCTTTGTAAACAAACATCCATGGCAAACAAACCAGATGTTTTTAAACTTGCTGTTAGTGCAGTACATCTCCAAATGATTCTGTAGTATGCATTTGGATTGTCCTTGTCCAAATAAATAATTTAGCTCTGACTTTATCATAAAGGGTTGAAAACTCTTTAAGCTAGCTCCTTATTCTGCTGATGTGCTTTTGTTTGTTTGCAAGGAAATTGTCTCTAAGGTCCAGCTGAAGACTACAAGAAGGTTTTCTTCACAAGAAACAGAATAGAAAATGTGACTCTATTAGAAWTGGTAACCTGAAGGAGGATGACATTCTTTTGTCATGGGAATTATGGTGATGACAGAAATATCTTTAATAATATTTGGAAAGAAAGTGTTGAGAGATGTCCCTAAACAACATATGGCTTCAAAGACAAACAAATAAAATTTCAGGCATCGATAACTTTTTTCAAATTTTTATTATATTGCATAAGCTGTAACATTTTACAAACCTTAGTTACATTTTCAGCAACAGATACACTGATACTGTAGTAAATACAGAGATGAAAAGACACCTCTGACAAAATATAAAAAGGTAGAAATACTTRAAACCAGGATGCCAAATATCAAGAATGTTTTACATAAACAATATCCATACTAGAGAGTTTTTGAAAATAATTGCTGAGGTCATGAAGCATTTGTTGAATATGAGGCTCCAGAATTCAAGGTGGTGAGCACAGTCAGGGCCATGAGTTCACCTGCCTTGCAACACGCAGAGCCAGGCTTTGCACGAGTAACATGCTCTAATGAGCACTAAAAACTGCCTTTCTACACAGTGACATGTAAAAATAGTACTGGTCTAAYGTGGACTGAAGTGCAACGAGTGCTKCAAAGGAACTAAATCCGTTACCCGGGGAATAAAGTACCAGGATGTTTTGGGGAGGGGGAATATAGGAATGTTCAGTAAGTCCTAAAACTGACTGAAAAAATTCATTTGGTAAAACAGTTTTCAGGCTGAGGGTGCTAGCAAAACAAGAAATGACAGAGTTTTGCCCTGCCAGTCTTAAAAAGCTATTTATTTGTTCAGAACACAATGAATACTGCTTTTAAARGGAAACGAAGCTCAGATTCAAGTCATTTAAATCACCTTTCATATAAACTCTTTAACACAAATGTAGCTGCCTACTGTTACAAGTGTGGCACAAATTAGTACAAATTACTATAAAAGAATGCTCATCTTTAGCTCTGTAGGCATAGTACTGTGTTTTCATGATACTACTGAATTTAAAAAAAATTAAAAAGCTATTAAAAACCAATGCAGGTTAGGCTCCAAATTGGGATAAAAATTGGTTCTAGAAAATACAAATTACGTACCGGTCTCCATACAATTTCTGCTGCTACTGACAAGCAAAGTTAGCAGCTGAAAAAAGGACTTTTATTGTTATAATAATTTATATATAAACATACGTTATTTTCAGTTTTTGAAGTTAATATCCCAGTCAGTTTCATACCTGTAAATCCAGTGAGTTCAAGATGCTTGCACTTGACACACAAAGTTGAATCAGATCCCATATGAGCATTTTTAAAAGACACTTCTGTTCAGATTGCTAAAGATATATTTTTAAAATTTCTTTTCAAACATCAAATATCAAAACTAGGTTTTACAACAACTACCATCATCATCAACATGCAGAAGTCAGTATTCCAACATAAAAAGCACTARATCTGCCTCTTAAAATATTATAAAAGCTACGTAATTGTAAGAATTCAGGGGGTTTTGGCTAACAGAAAATAAAACTGTAATGTGCTTTTCAGATAGTCAGGTGTCCCACTGATAAAATAAGTCTGATGAAAGAGAAAGGCACTTCAGCAGGCTAATTTATCTCCAGAYTTTCCTGATGTAAAGCACTAGACAACAGATGTAGTGCACTGCCTTTTCATTTGCACAGTGTTTGATCAGTAGTGTTGTGAAACTTTGTCACTTTTTAACTAACAAGAATTTATACTGGTGCCAGTTCATTTCATCTTCTTTGGTACAAACCACTGCATAAAAACAAAGGAGACAACTAAACATTCCTACATCCTGGATTATTTTTGGTGTGTCACCTCTAGCTTTGTGGTGGAAAATAATGTTCTAATCACATCATTTTTACTTTCAGGTTCATAATGCCAGAGCTCTATTTTCTGATTGCACTTAGAAGGACTTTTTTCTCTTARCCAAATGTGATTTTTAAGTGATTCCCCCAAGTTTTTTTTCTTATCTATAGTATCTAGCATTTGGTAGCAATCTAAAAATTACTGTCAATGAGCTTGCACTTAAAACTATATGTACATAAATAAGGGCTTTTCTTGCAAAAGCTGACAGCTCAAGAAGTGCCTTGTGAAGAACTGAGACATAAGTGTTGCAAACATTTGYGTTCTTTAGAAAGAATTGATTCCACCAAAGCCCAAACACATATTAGTTTGCAAACTAGCATCAGAAAGAAGCTGTATCCTTTCCAATTTTCCTTATTCATTCCCCTCTCCTGTGTCCTCACAGACATTTCTCMCTTCTTATTCTCAAGGTAGGCAACCTCCAGATTCAAAGAAGTGAAAACTTCTGAATGYTTCCCCAGCCTTTCCAAGAGCTGTGTGCCACAAATCCTTGCTAATTTTTGTATAGGCCTAACTCTGGCACCATCATTTTAACAGTCTGTTAATGCCACAAAGAGCCAACTAAAACAAAAAAATCCTTAAAAAAGAAATTCAGGGACTCCTATAAATTCATATGTTGAAATCATATAGAGAAATATAGAAAACCATTMGTTTGTGACACTTCAGTGTGACATTCTGTCATCTCCACATGTTGCACATCCCGTAGAATGTTTTGTGGAATTAAAATTTTTAGAGCTCAGCATAGTCAAACTCCTTCTTTAAATGATCTAAAGCCAAAAAAAATTCTAATCTCTAGCAGGCAATGCAGGTTTTTCCAGTGCATAAATTCCAACATACAGCTGGAATGTGAAGACTGATCTATTTGGAAATATTCTCTATGAATATAAATCATAATAATTTATAGAGTTGGATTTCTAATCCTTTTTCTTTAACAACCAGACACCCACTCTGTCAGAGAATGAGAACAATGGAGTGCCAAACTTGTTTCCTTTGAACTCATGTAAATAAAGCCATTTATAGTAGTCTGTATTTTTTGATGATACAAGTAAGTTTGAGAAATTAGGTCTTTTTTTGTATATACAATGAAAAATGCATTTAAAAAATCTGAAATATTACTGTAGGTGAACAAAATTTCRAGTAAAGACATATGAACCTAATATGAATTTCTCAAAACCATTAGCTTGTCAGGGATTTTCTATTATGTTCAACAGAATGTATAATAATCTCTTGTTGAAAAGGGAGCTATCAGAACCAATGCAACTCTGCAAACAGGGCAATATTGAAGCTCAAGGGCAGCTTTCAGAAGAAATGTACATATATAAATTGATTCCTACTAATGTATACAACAAAGCAAAGGATGAAGTGATCAATATCTGGGCCTAGAAAGTCATATTAAAAATCCACTACAGCTGTACATTAAAAAAAAGTTTTAGTGAATAAGTATTTGGTGTKGGACAACAAAATTCCTGTTACCTAGAAAGAGAACCAAAGGCATGCTGATATGACAAGCCATCTTCACATCTGAAATAGATGAATCATAATTAAACCTCTTTTAAGTTCTTGAGGCCAATTTAATTACAGACTTATTTACACACTGTAGTGGTTTGCCCTGGCTAGATGCCAGGCACCCACCAAAGCCACTCTTACCAATCCTTTGCACAGAGTGGACAGAGGAGAGAAAATCCAATGAAAGGCTCCTGAATTGARGTAAGGGAGAGATCACTCACTGAATACTGTCACAGGCAGAACAGACTCACTCACCTTGGGGATATGAACTGAATTTATTACTGACAAAACCAGAGCAGGATAGTGACAAGTGAAATAAATCTTAGAAACACCTTCTCCCCACCCATCCCTCTTTCCCAGCTCTACTTCCTCCCCACAGTGACACAGGGAGACAGGAATGGGTCAGTCCATCACGTGTGGTTTGGGACAGGAATGGGTCAGTTCACCGTGTGTGGTTTCTGAGACAGGAATGGGTCAATTCACCGTGTGTGGTTTCTGGGACAGGAATGGGTCAGTCCATCAGATCTGGTTTCTGGGACAGGAATGGGTCAGTCCATCAGATCTGGTTTCTGGGACAGGAATGGGTCAGTCCATCAGATCTGGTTTCTGCAGGACTTCTCAAGGACAGAAGTCCTTCCCCTGCTCCAGCACAGGAGGCTGCTCTCCATGAACTTCTCCAACTTGAGTCTTTCTCAAGGGCARCAGTTYTCCACAAACTGCTCCAACATGGCTCACTCTTCCACAGGGTGCAGTCCTTCAGGCACAGCCTGCCTCCAGTGTGAGTCTCCCACCAGTACTTCCAGGATACCTGCTGCAGCAGGGGCTCTTCTTCTCACAGCTCCTGCCAGGAGCTTGCTGCAGCACAGGTTTCCCATGTTCAGGCATCCTCCACAGGCTGCAGGTGGATATCTGCACTCCAGGGGTTGTAGGGGGACAGCTGCTTCACCATGTATTTTGTTAGTGGGGGGTGGGGGAAGGTCTACAGGGATGAGAAGCTGCCAGAAGCTTCCCTGATGTCCAGCAGAGCCAATGCCAGCAGCTCCAGGACAGAGCTGCTGCTGACCAAGGCTGAGCCAGTCAGAAATGATGGTGACACCTTTGTAGTAACAGATTTGAGAAGGAAAAGGAGTTATTGTGCAGGTGTAATTGTGGCCAGAGAAGAGCAGGGTGAGAACATRTGAGAGGAACAACTCTGCAGACACCAAGGYCAATGCTGRAGGAGGAGGAGGTGSTCCAGGCASAGGAGCTGAGATTCCCACCTGTGATGGTGATGCCCATTGGATACGGGGTGTGGCTGAGCTGGAGTTCATTCCCCACAGCAGCCTCCCCAGCACTGTGCTTTGCCCTGGGAGCTGGAAAGGTGCTGAGAACACACCAGTGTTTTGGCCACTGCTGGGCAGGGCTGGCACAGCATCAGTGCTGACTCTCAACATTCCCAGCTAACCAGCAGGCTGGGGCTGGGCAAGATCCTGGCAGGGGACACAACTGACCCAAATTAACCAGAGGGATATTCCATGCCATGTGACATCAGCTCAGATATAAAAGCAAAGGAAAGGAGGAGGAAGTGAGGGTGTTTGTTATTTACAAAGTTTGCCTTCTGGAGCAACCGCTACACGTGTTGAAGCCCTGCTTCCCAAGAAGTAGCCACATATTGGCTTGCTGATGAGAAGTAGAGAACAAACCTATTTTTTTCCTCTTTGTGCACACAACCAGCTTTTGCTTTTGCCTTAGCAAACTGCTTTATCTCAATCCAGGAGTTGCTTTCTATCTTATTTTCTCTCCCCTGTCCCGCTGGGAACAGGGAGCAATAGAACAGCTTGATGGGCACCTGGCGTCCAGCCAAGGTCAACCCACCACACAYACACCTATCTCAAACTTAATTTGCACTTCCATACTTGTGAATTCAAYAGGAACATTTTGTTCATGAAGCAAATGCTCACTTTGGACTGATGCTTTGCTGGTACCATCCTGGTTACCTTCCATATTCTTCTAGAAACAGCAACAGACAACTGACAATCCCAACACCACAAACATATTTCACAGTAATAGTTCCTGAGTAAATATTCCCAGAAGCCCAGCTGCATAGGATACTTCCCAACTCTTGAGTGCACTACAGGGCAGACAACCAAGCACCACTCACCTCACAATTCAAATATAGGCATTGTATGTTTGGGTCTTGGTAGAGAGCCTTAACCAAGCTCTAAGGGAACTATTTATAAAGCCTTTTTTAGGATGATTTATAATCAAACTGCCAAAGCCAAAATGCTGGAACTTWTTTCATCAGGGAAACAGCCTCAAAGCCACAGAAATACATCCTGTTCACTATATGAAGCACATTAAGAGATGCATCCATTTTTCTGTTAGCCAAAGTTGAAATGATCGCTTTGACAAGATGAACATTAAAATTAAAGAATATTCTGATGGCCTTTCCTTCCTCTATACATATCTTAGTTACAATTCATGCATTCATGACTTTTGGTAAATTTAACTCTAAGATGAGTCATAAATAGTATTTATATTGCATTATRGACCAAATTTTTGCAATCTGCTGTCTCATGCTCATAACCCTCCCCCCCAACTTTTAAAGCCTGTTTAACTCCTCTGCAAACCTAGACAAAAGCAGCTCAGGCTGGCAAAATGTAGGCACATAAACCTCAAATGATCTCCCATTGTTTTAAACATAAAATAAAAAGCAACGGTGCCAAGCTTTCCTGCTCAAGAAACTCTTTCCAAGGCATAATTTGTCTAATCCTGCACACTTCATCATGGGCCAAATCCTCACTTATAAATAGGCAGAGATTCAAGGCTATATTGAGGACAGCTGGCCCAACAGCACAGACAAGAGAAGATGTTCACTGACAAAGAAGCCAAAACAAGACACTGGGATCAGGAGTAGCTGCAGCTCCAAATGCTACCAGAACCAGTCCTTTTCTGCTGGACATGGACCCTTCATAGCCCATGAACATCCACAGGCCATAACAAAGCAGATGGGCAACACCTTAAGGTAGTGGGGACCATGAACTGCAGTGGCCACACTTGTGCACTTCCCCTTCCSCCAGTGTTGTATGGAATTGCACATGGATGGGCACACAGGGAGGGCAGTAATGCTATAGAGCTCTGCTGATAAATCCAGCACAGCTCATCTGCTGGTGTCGTGGGACCAACGGATGAAACTTTTCACATTGTACAAAGGAGTAGTAACAGACAGCTAGAAAAGTTCACCTATAAAATACTGTACAGATGGTCACGTTGATTAGGAACAAGGCTAGGAATGGCTTTAACTAGGCTACCATTGCATTTGCAACAAGTACAAAAAAATTAAATCATGTGCCTACATTTCTCACTGTGCATTCCCAAAGGYGTGTCCAAGAATGACAGGCTAAGCAAAATGTGGGCCTTCCTCATACTGCCAGTAAAATTAGGAACTGGAAAAGTTTAGGAGTAGCATTTCCCTGTTTTCAATTCACATGGAATATCAGTTGCCCAGCTGAAGTTTGGTAACTCAATTTTTAGGTTAAAAAAATGAAACTTTTCTTGATACTAGAAAACAACATTTCCCTTGTAAACCCAACACTGCAGAATTACAGAAGCAGGCAAGAGATCAACAACCAGCAGGGAGAGCAACAGCACAAAGCACATTGTGTTTTAATTTATAGGAATAAGCGGCCTCTCCTCTCTCTTCTTCCAGATATTGGTTTTGCTATCTCTTTTCATGAGAGGTGGTCTATCCCTTTTTTTAGCAGAAGGGATACCAGATTCATGACTTCCTGGCAGAGATTTTTTCCTYAGACCTTCCTCATTATGTTGTTCTAGGACTGGCCCGTTCCCTCCTTCCATRATGTGTCTCACAGCCTGGTCCTCTGGAGTGCAAACAGTGGTCCCACTTTCACTGCTACTCAGATCCAGATCTTCCAAGTAAAGAATCTTAGAATGTGGCATACTTTTAATGAAAGTTTTCTCTCTCTCCAGTTTCCTGCTAGGATGATGCTCATTCATGTCCACACCAGAGTCCAGACTGGTATCATTACTCTCATTTTTTTTGCCCTTTTTCAGATCTATGAAAGAATGCCTCACTTGAGCAATTGGCTTTCCATCCAAGGACACAAACCACGCTCGAGGATGCGGAGATGGTTTTCCTTTAGAGAGCTCCAGCAGTGTTTGCTCTGAAATCCCTTGAAGTTCAGATGAAAATGGAGTCATTACAACTGCTTCATTCAGTGTCCCAGGAACAGAGACAGATTCCAGTAAGCTGTTGGTGTACCTGCCCCAGCTGGATGCTTGAGAAGGCAAGCCCTCTTCACCATCCAGGGCATTGTTCTCATCTCTGCAGGCAGAAGGCTGGGGATGAGAGTGCRCTGGCATTTTGGGGAGTGTTTGCATGTAACTGTCCCGACTCATGGGCTCCATCATGGGGCCATACACCAGCTGCCCTTTCCTTGGCAAAGTTGCTGATTTAGCAGGATGCAGTTGTTCTGGGGAGTGGAAAAGGTCTGAGGTTTGAAGAATAGCAATAGGCTGATTATAAATATGCATTAGATGTTCTGGGATATGGGAAAGCCCATACATCTCCTCTTTCAGTGAAAGGTACCTGTTTTGGTCTGGGATGTCCCTAGGAGCCTGGGAAATAGTACTGTTATTGTGCTTTGGCTGCTGTAAGAGCCTCACTCCAGCACTAGGCTCCACTGAATGGGCTGAATTTCCTGCCTGACCAGTCTGACAGGATGACTGATAAGAAGCATCCTCTGAGTAGATTTTAAAATTGTCCTGTGATTTTCCATCTTCTGTGTCCATGGACAGCCTCCTTTGAGGGCTGTATGAAGAAATCTTCGGTGTATATAACTGTGACTTATCCTCCAGCTTTAAAGTCCCTTTGACAGCACTGATGTGATTTATGTGAGTTGTTGATGTTGTCTGGTCTTTTTTTATGACCTCCAGCTTGGTTGAGYTTTTTTCCTTCTTCTGTGTCTGACGACATTTATCCCTATGCAAAAGAAAAGCAAGGTGACTGCAGAGCATATTAGGAAATACTGGACTCTTGACTAYCAAAGCTGGAGGTTAGACTTTGGTTAAGAAGTTGTGATGTAATTTGACATCACAAACTTAATGTTAAGTTCTGTAACAACTGTAATTTAAAAAAAAAATATTAGGCTATACATAACAGTTTAGCTAAGAAAAAAAGTCTTAACCTCAAAAGACTATTTTATCAACCTCAAATTCTACTCATAATGAACTCCCTGGAACTTCTTTTGCTTACCTGCAGTAACAAAGAAGAACAGCAAAAAATCCAATGATAATGACAACAGTTCCTCCCAGTATGGCCGTAAGGAACACGGTGTGATAGGCTGTTATGTCCTTGGAAACAGCACTAATGATGGATTCTAGATTATCAAACAAAACCAGACAAGCATTAGTTCTTAAAACCAAATGATGTGCAGAGCTAATAAACTGAACAGTACTTTTCCCGTGATTTTGTGTTCCAATGGTGTTATGTTCATCCTTCCCTTTTCACCTTGCTGTTTCAGCAGGAGAGGTGAAAATGACAGGTTCATCTCGAATACTAAAGGCCTACCATGACATCTACTTCATTCCAGACAAATTATATTTGTATTAATTGTCCAAACTAACTTAGAAAAGTGGCCTACATTTTGTACTTAGCACTCTGCCAGAGAGYGCTGTTTTTACAATTAGCCACACTGTTTCTGTGACAGATCCCTTCATATGAATTTACAAAACATGCAAAAAAATCGCTGTAAGGACTCAAACAAAAGTTTGACTGGTGAAGTTGCCTGTCACTCCTCCTTTCCTGCTGTTATATGAAGCAATCAAACTGGCAGCYTCATGGGGCATTCAGGACCTGCTTGGCCAGTGGTTGCCATACCTCTTGCTCCAGGCAGTGGAGCTGCAATCCAGTAGCCCAAGTGCTGAGCAGTGTATGTCCACACTGACTGGCCATCCACCTCCTTCACCACCCCTAGCCCACGGTTCACCCAAGCACCTGGGGGGAAGAAAAGGACAAAACWTTGCACATGCCATGCAGGGTTCTTCTGTACCTCAAAACACCACCAATTAGGCCATTATCAAAAATACACAAGATGACAGGAAAAATTGAAACTTCTGACAGCCACTGTTTATTACACAGCTTTAGTTAAACAGGCAGATTTCCCCTCCTGACATCCATCTGTAGCCATTTACTTTGAAACAAAGCATCAACATTACTCACCAGAAGTAAASATAATATGATTCATTTTCTATTAATAACTGTCTTTCACAGATATGCACATAAATAATTTGAGAAAACCTATTATAAGACCTTCAGCGCGCATGAAGGCCAAGACTAAAACATGAGGGAGAAGGTAACTGAYGCATATGGACACAAGTTTAACATCAGCTAGCAGAACTTAGTGGGAAAACATTTTAATCTTATTAAGCCACAATAGGATAAACAAYGTTTGTTTTGAATGTTTCTCTCCTCCTCCCTGCCCCAAGGCTCTAACAGTTCAGTTAGCCCAAGGAAGTGCTATTCTTAGGACACAGATTCCACACCATCTGTTTGGCAATGCAAAGGAAAGGTATTATGGTATGCCAGCTTTTACAATTAATAAAGCATCCATGAGAAGAGAGAARACTATACTTAACTCTCTTAAATATGTTTATTGTGGGCCATTTTTGAAATTCTAAGGACAGAAAACAGCCTCATGTAACCAACCTTCCATATTCAACCTGCAAATACTGAGAGGTAGAGAGAACCACCAGCTTTTTTAAAACACCAATAATCAAAGTATGAAAACAGTATAACTCATGTAAGCTGGAGCTTTTATGAATTTCAATTTGATTTTCTTCCAGGCCTCTTCTTTCAGCAMAGGAAAAGTAAGTATCTCCCAGCCAGGAGGTAATGATAAGGATGGACACCTGCTACAGATGCAGAGAAAATAAAGCATCAGCCTTCTCCTGGTTCTTGTGATGGCTGGCAGAGGGGAAAGGCAGCAGCAACCACCTAGAGCTCTGAAAATGTTTTCTCAGCCACCTGAGAAATCTTGTCCAGAATCAGGAGTAACCAGCAAACCTYGTATAAAAGGCAAAAATAATTTCTAAGTCTCCAGAAGTTCTATCTTGACTTAAAAAATCCATAAGAAGCCATGCAATGTCTGCTGTCCTTTTCAGCAAATGACATCTTCCCCCAATATACTACATAGAAAATACTTGGTATTAAGAAAAAATATTAAAATGTGATTCATGAGTAAGCCCATTTTCTCTATGGTTTATTGCCATTCAAGCAGAAGGATGGAATTCTCAATTTAATGTTGAATACAAGCTTTCTGTTTTTTGTAATTCTATTAAAATCCACAAAGTACTTTTAGCACTAATGCAGCAAAATAGTTCATAAGAAGGAAGCCACACTCAATATAGATGAACAAACTCTGCATTTACAGCAGCTGAGTACAATTACCAAAGCTCATTTTCCAGGAAATCTCAGTACTACTCCACTTGGAGTAAGCCCCAGGAGCACGGCTCAGGCAGACCTGTGAAAGCAGATTCTATCTTCTTCCTGCTGCATATGGGTCAGCCCACACAGACCTGTTCCCTTGCCACTATCARTGCTGACATGGGAGCTCTGATTACCATCATAACACATTATCCAAGAGTTAAAAATTGTGTCAGTGTCTTGCTGGGGACATCCCACATGCAGCATCTTGGGGCCAGAGCCTCATTACTGAGTGCAGCAGGAGCTCTGCATTCAGCTCAGATGGGGGCCTGCTGCTCCTTATGGATGCTCTGCAATGCCTGCTGCAGAGCTGAGGTGTTCAGCGCCCTCACTCACCAGAACCTTGACTAAAACACACCTTGCTATTATTCAGTTACCTTGGGAAAAAGTCATTTTGCGTGTGTCAGATCAAAGGTAAAAAAAATAAAAGGAGCATACTTAAGAATACACGCCCAGAAAAAAAATACAGTTGCAAATTTTTATTGTTAGAGAGGAAGAAAAGGGAGAAAAAGTACAAGTTAATTTATGTACCAAAATTTGCTGTCCTTTTTCACCACCCTTCTGTCCCTCTCCTCAGCAAGCAGCAGTGAACAGTACACCTCAGAGAGCACCCATTACAAACAGCTTGCCTTCATGGAATCTCTGTRAAGTACATCCCACTGGAGAGGAAGAAGCAGCTGGTTTTATTGGGGTTTGGATCAGCAGGCCATGCTCCTGGCTCCTGTTTTACTCCCAGGGCCAACAAGGCTGTGCAGGGATGCTGAGCAGGACCCTCAACCCCCACATAAACAGCTCACACTGGTTTGTATTCTARCCCCATCCTGTGCTGCTCCACTTCTGTCAACTCCTTGTTTAACAACAGTGTTGATTTAGCTTTGTTTAGGGAGGTAAAAAAGCTCAGCACAGGAGCTTGCAAAAGTGGCTGTGGCAATAAGAAATTTAAACCCCGAGTGATATTTTACCACCTCAGACTAAAACTCTCTAAAATGCCGTCTCTTCCCACCAATTACCCTTCTAAAGTCTCTTAGGTCTATAGACAGAGTTAATCTTCTCTGCCAAAACTTATCCTATTTATTTTTTCCCCGCAAGACAGCCTAGCCAAATTTTATTGGCACACCCTCAATTCAAATCCACGTTCTTCAGGTTTTTTTTCATTAAGGTGATCAGTTTCTTTCTTGAACGTGTAAACAACACTTTGTTAGAGCTGGTGTTCCTCTCCTGTACTTCCAAACACTGAACACAAGCTTTTTGCCTTGATAAGGACAAGATGTGACCTCACTCAGTTGCATATTTCAACCTGTATATTCAATATAAACTTGTATTTCAAGGGTGATGATGACTGGGAGGTGCAATGCAGGACAATCAGGACACTGATGCACCCACACCTAATACAGGTCAGCTAAATGGGTTACATGGACATAGCTCATTACTCACTCCTGACTAAAATTAGATGTGAAGGGATGACAAAAGGTTTAGAATGACTAATCCCCAGCCTCCTCTTGGCATACTGGAAGAACTATGTTGTTCCCTTGGATAACTCTTATTTCCCCTTCATTTCACTTTCTGAATTGTTTTTGTTAACTGAAGCAATATCTATTCCAGTTCTAGCATCAAAGGATCTTTAGAGCTACACTCTAGGAGACAAAGCATCCAAACCTTCAGTTCTGGTTTGCTTTCTTGTAAGAAGGAATTCACAAAAGTACTAGGCTTGAAATATAACATCACCTAAAATATATGTTCTGTGAACACTCAGCCTGCCATGAAAATAAAAATCCAGTACAAATGCAGGCAAGAGGAATGCTAATGAATTTTACCAAAGCTTTTTGAACTAATGAAAGCATGGAAATACCTTTGAACAATTCAAGCTAGTCCATTAAAATAAATGACCACCTATTGACCATCACCTCATAGAATAATGCCATCACTGTTCCATGGCCCACAGTGCCCAAACCTACAGGCATGTGCTAGAAGGCAAAAAAACAAATAACCCACTTACCAATTTTCATATCAAATGTCCAGGCAGGTACAGCATCTCCTGACTTTGCAGCAGTTGTGGGAAGAGGAAGTGTGACCTGAATGGGACCCTTTATGTTCAGTTCTTTCCCAGCCAACAGAACATTTACACATATGGCAGTAAGAGGAGTTAATTCCATGCTTTTGAAACCTGAGGGCAAGAAATATCTTGTAATTCTCCTTTCACAGTTTATTTTAAAAGAAATACATGAAGAAATAAACTACTAAACGTAAGTCAAMATCCACATCCAGCTACACAGTCAGCTGTTACCAACTTGGTCAAATAAAAATCAACATTACTTTTCTTCTGAGCTTTTAACAACTTATGATTGAAASAAAACCAAGTCACTTCTATACCAATGCTATAAGAGAAACACATTTGCAACATCTGAGTTCTGTGCTGCCCATAGAACTAACCATGAGGCAAAACTTGGTTTGGGGTGGGGGAAGGAAGGGTTTTTCCCCTCAGATCACCAGATTGCAAAGCCCCCAAGCTGATGTTAAATGCAGATCATACAAGAATTTTGGTATAATCACAATGTGCCTAATATTGAATTAAACTGAAAGCATACAGAACCTCTCCTGCAAGGATTAATTTCCTAATTTGGCAGCCAGAATTAACTGAATAGTTAATCATGAGGCTTGTCAAAGCACTCAGAGGAAATGTTGCATTTACAAAGCAGCCTGCAAGTTTCTTTCCTTTGTTTTCCTTTCACCAGTTTGCAAATGCTCCAGAATGCCCAGTTTGACAGGATGGTGAGAGAAGCTGAAACAGAATTMCTAAGTAGCAGAATGATGTTAAATCTATGCAGGCTGTTAGAAGCTGGTTGTGAGAGAACTCCTGGCACATCAGATATCAATTAGCTTCCACCTGCCCTAAAAGGAAGCCTCTTCCTTCAGGGGTATATGAATAATTTAAAGCACATGCCAGACAGATTGAAGGGAAAACTCAGAGAGGATAAACACTGCTTATTCTCCTATGCTTCCTTCCTTCTGCCTTCCATTTAAAGAAGTGAAACACAGAAACACAGATAAGAAAGATTTTAAAATATCTTTGTCAAAATATCTGTATACATGCTGCCTTTAATGGAATGAAAATTAAAGAATAGGGTACGATGACTTTAAATAAGCCATGTGTTGCCCTCTCCCTGCACCACGATGAATTTAAGAGCCTCATGGCTTCAGATCCACTGGGAATGGAAAGAAAGGAACAAAAGAAAGATGGAATTGCGCACAGTACAATCTACCAGAGATTACTGTACTTACGCAAATTTAAAAACTATCTGATAGAATGACAAATACTAACAAAATCCAACGGTATAAGAGAAGAGTTACAACTCATAAAAGCACTTAGTGCTTCTCCAGTGAAACAGATGCACAGAAAACATTATCCCAGCYGGGCTCTGTACCCACAGGGACCACYTGGTCCCAGACTTGCCCAGCCTGACTGAGCCAAGCAGGGGCCCCCATGTAATCTCTGTGCTGGGGGTAACCCCTAGAACCAATCACCCCCGTGACAATGCAGGAACTCCACAGCTGAAGCTCATTGCTGCTGATTTCTTTAGCTTCACCTACTCTACAGTCTGGCTATAATTGCATTTTTAAAGYGTTTACTAAACCAGTTCCACTGCCTCATGAAATCCTGAGCATAAACACACATACATACATATAAATGTAAAAAGCAGGTTCTGAAGTTGTATTTCAGTGCAGCAAGAYTTGTTCTCATGCTGCATGGACCAAAAWAGAGTAACACTGATTACTGGCCTGATGTAATAGCTTACTCCTGTGCAACAAAGCTTTCTGATCTAATACAATGGAAGCAGCTTCAGGCCCTCTTAAATTAAGCATATGTTTTTCTGAAACACTGTGCACTCATATGCATTATAATATTTCTTGATAGGAATTCCTAACCATCATATTCACATACCTGATTTATTTAGAATAATTCCTGTTGTATAGAGAAAGCTGTCCACTTTCAAAAATTGCTCTGGCACTGTCAGATAGGCTGTAACATTTGCAATGTGATTTGATGGAAGCTTCATTAAAGATTTTGGAAACTGAACACTCGGTTGAGATTTGGCATCTGTAAAAGAGTAATATTTTGTCTTAGCCACAGTAAAACAGACAAAGAGTGTTTTTATTACCCTTCAGCAATCCACTTAGCATAACAACCTGTTTTCCCCCATTTTCTCCATGATTTCTGTATTTCCAGTCTAGCAYTTGTCACAGCCCCTCGTACAGCTACATAATTAACAGAAAATCTGGCTTTAAGTAGATAGGTATTATATAAAATGATGCTTAATTTTTTTTCCATGTGGGTGCAGATGGCTATCACAAAGTGTTTAGTTACAGTCTGCATGCACAGAACTTACCAGACAGTTTTCCAGTAATTAAGACAGTATCTTCAAACAGCCATATATTAGCTTGACTTTGTGGGAATAATGAGAGYGTCACAGATGAGTAGACTGTGGAAAATGATAATATCTGTTATTACACTGTGCAACCAAAAAAAAAAATCCTCCAAGGCYTCCAAATCTAAAGAGCTATTGAACAGAGCAGTTAATAAACCAGAGAGCATATGAAGATTAAATAAATTACTCCTGTTATCCAGAGCAGATATTTTAGTGTTTAGGCACAAAGACCTCTGTTGAATGTTTGCTACTGTTTTATACCTTCCATGGATAAAGAAGTGACTAGAAAGTCACTAGAAAGTGACATAAAAATMTCTTTTTAAAGAAAAAAATCATGTGGCTTTTTAGGATCATGCAGTAGTTAAACAAGAAAACCTGTGAGGAAACACTGCTGAAGCRGAGCTGTAACAGGTGATATCTGCTTAGAGGACAAAAAGCATTGGCATTCTAAGAATTACTCAGGATTTTTTTTTTTACTCAGGTCAACAGGATTTTTGTCAGGACACATTAACAGCTCTTTGCTAACTCTAGGCAAAAAAAAAAAAAATCTAAGAATTCACTGTGTGTCACAACATAACCCACTTAGATTTTCAAAGGGCTATTTTCTGCTTTAGAGTAATCAGAATTTTGACAAGTTTAACAGACCGTTCACCCTTAGATCTGCATTGMCAGGCACCATCTCCCTTGACTGACTTCTCTGAGTTGTGTTCAGCTGACAGCAACCACCCAGACATCTTAGGAGAGAAATTTAATTACTGCCAGAAAGAGTTTAATAATAGGACTGTAAGATGCTTACGTACTTGGCATCCTTGCAGTCTTCCAAGGCAAAGGTGTCAGCAGGTAGCCATCCTTGTATGAGACAATAGTTAAGCTTAATCCCAGTTTGTAGGGGACTTTTATCAACACTGCTCCGTTGTTCCCAGTGAGAGTCGAATTTGTCAGGGTGTAGTTAACAAACACCTCGACCACCRCTTGCCGCAGGTACTGATGGCTGATGATGTCATTTACTTGAACTTTTAGGGTAAAAACAGATCCTGTTGGCAAAAAGAAAAACAGGAGGTCAKGATGATACATCACAGCTAAGAACCGTGGTTTTGTAAAGAAGTCCTGGAGGCTCAGGTCTTTGCTGTTCATGCACTGCACAGTGGATCCCTGTTTCTGGCCAAAGGCAGGGGTAACCATGCAATTTATACCCCAGAGAAGGGGGAAACAAAAAACCTTAAGATGAGGCACAAAGGTGTCAAAAAGTTTATCAAACTCAGCAAATATAATAAATAACCAGTTTAAAAAAAAAAACCAAAAAACCAACATTTGAAACCAAATTACAAAGCAATCTTCCCCTTTTTGTTTAAGCTTGAAGAATGCATCTGTGACAAGGTGAGATTTACTGTACTCTGCAATATCACACTGATAATACAGATGGTCTTCTTATCCAACCCTTGGCTTGGGACACACATTTCAAGGTGCACCTTGAGTTTGTAAAGGCAGAGAACCWGATGTCTACAGACAGTGGGACAACACGTTTCTATTTACATGTGAAACATTATTATAAAGCAACCAAATGCATCCAGACATTTTAAGCTACCGTCTCCCACCAGACTTTTACTGGCTACTTTGCACCTTCCTACATTGCAACTTCTCAACAGTATTTCTCTACTCTAATTAGAGGATCTGATAGTTCATACCATACCCAATGTCTTGCAGAGATCATAATTACAGTGACTAAAAAGTATGTTGAAAATAATCAATCCACTTGAACAACAGTCTCAAGGTGCTCTGAATCACAATTTCTCTCTCACTCTGATAGCAAATAAACTGTTAGGGAGTCTTTTCACAGTATGTGAAAAGGGASAGAATTCCACACTATTTCCAGAATAATTTGATTTTAGAAATTAAAATATCTAAAATATTACTATTAAAAATAGTTTCAGTAACAGATTTTCCAGTATTTTGGTTACAGATCTACCCCTATTCAATATCACTGCACTACTTTGTATCCTAACACTTCCAAATCCATTCATCATGAATATGTATTTCTATTTAGGTCAAATGTCAAGTTAAGTTATTTGACATGTATCTACCCAAAATCATACTTCAATTTCACTGTGTTATCCCCACTATAATTGAGATTGACATTGCACCAAGAGATTACTGCCACTGACCTTGATTGAAACGAAAAGGCCTTGAGGAACCAGTGCAATCCATCAAAAAAACCCCCAGTGTCTGGTGGAGATGCCCTCCAAGGTGGGCCTCTCTGAAATAAGTATTTATTTAAATCTATTGTATGCATRGAGCATATTGTATATTCATGCAAAAAAATGACCTGCAAATAGCAAAAGCTACATTGGCCTCATTTATGTTTACCACATACACAGCAAAAACTCACCAGCTGTGCCAGATTGATTTTCTGCAATGTTATACAAAAATCTACATCTCCTTTAGCAAATTGATACATATTTTCAGGAAAATAATAATTTAAAAACCCAGTGGCACTCAAATGTATTTGACAGAAATAATCAAAAAATGCACAATAATCTCGGAACAATGTCATCTGTTTTTTTCTTTCCCATATGTAAGATATTTCGAGAATAAAACTGCTTTAAATTTCTGTGCTAGAGGGGTTTTAAATCATGTGATAATGGGGAAAGAAATTATGTCATGTCAGCAAATTACAGGCTCCAAACAGCTCCTCCAGGCATTGATCCAGTTCCACAGATACCAGCATCATTCCAGTGGCTGCCAAAACTTGAAAAACAGGTCATTTGCCCCTGGCCAATGACTAGTTAAAAGGCTACAGAGGAGAGGAAACAGGCTGTGTACAATATTACTATCCAGTAATCACTTGGAAGTCAGGAGTCCATCATGAAATGGTATTTAAAAGTAAGAAATACAGTGGTACAAAATTCAAGCTCATGGCAGTAAGAAGGAACACCAGAAATGCCTGTTATAAACTGGTATTTTAACAGCTRGAGTCAAGTTAGGAGAAAAAGAGCCTAGTTTTAACAGCTGGAACCAGTCATAAAAAATTAAAACCTAAAATGTACTCAGAAAGACACATTCTTTCAATCATTTCATACTTTTAATGAGTRTCTTCCATTGCCTGCTGACAAAAAAGCCTAACAAGAAAACACAGGAGAGAGGGCAAATGCCACAGCCCTCCTGCAGCTGTTGGTAAATTCAGAGGTTGTTCTGTGTGCAAAACTATTTCTTCCTCTCATCTCCTTCAGTTACAGCCAGATTAAACCCCAATTTCTTAGAATTTCTTAGAACCTTGGGGTTAAAAAAAAAAAAAAGAAAAAAAAAAGACTGTAAAACTGTAGAAAGCTGTGCTATTTTTTCACTCTCTGATGGTGAGCTGAAGAATATCATTGCCTGGTTTTGGCCACGCTGAACTTTGATTAGTTCCTTCTCCCATGGGCATAGAAATTGCCACAGCATTTCCCCAAAGTGATGCTCTGCCTGGAGGGGCATTGAGGAGATGCAGACATCAGGCTGGAAAYGCAGATTGAAATCCCAGGGACTGRAATCCTGGGGGCTGCTGAGACACAGCTCTGCAGGGGCAGCTCTGAAGAGTCCCCAGCCATGCGAGTGGCACACACAGGAGTGCTCACTGAACATCCAGACACAGACTAGAGGTGACCCAACCCCTGCTCTCGGTGCCTTTGGCCTTTTCTTCTGTGCTAACAGAGAATCTCCCTGACAAGAGGGAGTTGTGTCCTGCCTGCACTTGGGTCTGCAAACATCGACTCTGCCAACAAGTCRCTTTAAACTCCCACACAACGGTTTGGGAGACATTTTTTAGAAAAGAATTATTCTTTGCACTCCTGAAGAGTAACAGCACAGGGGACATGAGGACACCTCACTGTGCCTCTACCCAGATGCTTGTGAAATGATAACATGTGAAAAAGCCMAGTGAAAAGAGCCAGGATCCAAGAGTAACAATTTTCCACTCACAAAGCCACACTCAGCACAGGTTTTCAGGCCAGTTGYTGCAGCCCAGTGAAAAGCAGGACATTCCCAGAGCTCAGAGTTTGTGTGCAGTTCTGGTCCTACAGCACTCACCATTGCTTTCCAACCTTCACATCCCCTGGCCAGCTCCCTCCTCACAAACCTCACATCCACTTAATGTGCAAATTTAATGGCTTTCAGTTATTAACAATATCACAGTAACATCCAAGACACCTAATTTGCAAAGAAAATACTGCTTTTCTTTTTATAAATACTTTAATTTACAAGCCTTGAACAACAATTTTAAGTCTCAACTCTGATGGAAACTGCAGTAGGATATTTTAATCACATATAAATATATAAAATGAGACTCAACCCCTTTCCTTTCACATAGGACTCAACCCCTTTATATATCCTTTCAGTATACATAAAATACACTGAAAAACTAGTTCACATAAAAACAATGAACACTTGGTTAGCTTTTTAACAAAACCAAAGCTGAAAACTTAAACAATGGATGAACCTTGTGCTTTTTTCTGGTCACTGACACGTGCCAAACACAAGTGGGTCAGCTGTATCTCAGTATTAAACAGATTTGACAGAACTCCTACAATTAGAAGAAAGAACTCAGTCCTTGCTAATTTGATTTGTGCTGCCTCAGAGGAAGGGATTCCTCTCTTGGCAGGTCCACTGGAAATGCCAGCTCCTACAGCATTMAAATGTTTCTGATCAGCCCTCATACAAATGCAGCAGTTATTCAGACAGAGAGAAAAAAAGGCCTTCTACCACATTTAGCTACTTCAGTCCTGGTCAGTAAAACTGATTTTATTGAATTTACACCTGATTTCTGTGAGAAGAAATATCTAATGCCTGGAATTTGGCTCATATCACTGTCCTAACTCAGAAATCCTATCACAGAATTAAGCCAAAGAGCTGCTTGGAATTGCAAGCTGGGTACAAATGTAACACTGCAAAAAAAAAAAATCTTAATTATGGTCCATGTAATTTGTTCTTAATTCTGCAGACAAGCACGTCATCTGGTTACCATTTATGTGAGATTTAATTACCATGGTCAAGGCCAGAGCCCTCACAGGCACCAATATGTTCCAAACTCCACATAACTGAGGTATGGGGGGGAAAACACACACAGGGCTCTGCCCTGGGGGGATTCCTACACATCTGCCAGCCCTAAACCCTTTTTTATCTCTATTACCCTTTTTTTCCCTCTATTAATCACCAAGTTCCTACAGCCAAAGAGGTTCTGCACCTGGAAGGAGGCAGCTACTCTTCTCAAACTCACAGACAGCTACCCAGTTAACAATTATCTTATGGGATGAAAAGTAATTATAATCAAGCTATTCCTTGGTTCCTTCCTTCAGAGGRGACTCCTCTCACCCTTGCCCAGAGGTGTTTAAACCCATGGCAGAAAACATGAGCTGATAGGAGCTCTGTGGCTCCCTCCTAACCAGGCAGAGAAATCCCAGGCTGTGCCATTTCCTTGCTCTTGGCTGACWGAACAACCCTTTTCCCATCTTTTACCTCCACAGGACACCATATTTTTTGGCTTAGCACAATTAGGGATATGAAAGGTGCACTGATCTGTAAAGGAACAATGTGTAATAAGAATAAAGGGTTTTAGTACACATCCAATATTGCAATGGGGGGTGGAAATCAATGAACACACAATCTAGACAGCCAACACACATCTGGCTTCAGTAAGAAAAGGTCATGCCAAAGCCATCCTCCTGCCCACAAACACCAATTGCTACTTCTTAAAATTCCCTTACAACTACTAAAATTCCCTTACAACTACTAAAATTCCCTTACAACTACTGAACTACTTCCCTTAAAACTACTAAAAGTAATAGCAGTGACAAGCTACAAAAGATAGGGGAAAAAGATGGGGGAAAAAAGGAGGAAAAATATGGGAAAAATAAAAAATGTGGGGGGGAAGATAGGGAAAAAAAATGGGGGAGGAACGATGGAGGGGCAAAAACGATGGGGGAAATGGGGAATAAAAGAAAAAAATATGGGGGAAAAAGAAAGAAGATGGAGGAAAAAGAAAGAAAGATGATGGGGAAAAAAGACAGAAAGATGGGGAAAAAGAAAGAAACATGATGGGGGAAAAAGAAAGAAAGATGATGGGGGAAAAGAGAGAAAGATGATGGGGAAAAAGAGGGAAAGATGATGGGGAAAAAGAGAGAAAGATGATGGGGAAAAAGAAAGAAAGATGATGGGGAAAAAGAAAGAAAGATGGGGGAAAAGAAAGAAAAGTGGGGAAAAAGAAAGAAAGATGATGGGGAAAAAGAAAGAAAGATGATGGGGAAAAAGAAAGAAAGATGATAGGTGAAAAAGAAAGAAAGATGATGGGGAAAAACAAAGAACATGATGAGAAAAAGATAGATAGAAAAAGTAGAAGCCCCCTTCAGTTCATGAAAAATCCTGTAGATGAGGGGCAGTTGTGGCAGCCCCTGGGGTGACAGTGCAGGGCCMAGCCCCTCCCCACAGGCCCCATCCCTCTGTGGGTACCTTTGTTCTGGACTCACTGGCACAGGACTGAGCCTGCTGCCTTGCACAGTGCATGGAAATGACATAATAGGTGACCCCTAAACTGCCATAACTATTTTATGGTGCCTTGTGAGAGTTATTGTCAGGCTGGGGTGAGCTCTCTGCCTGGTTTTCAATTATGCCTCTCACAGCTATCAAATAAGCTGCAAATCTAATTAATAACCACTACAGCCAAATGTGGGCTTCATTTGTTAGCTATCAGTGCTCTTTTATCCTGTCATACTCCATGCAGTAATTTATAGACCCCAGTACAAATGGGCATGGACATGTATAAAGATCTTTCCAACTCTGCACAAATCATTCTATCTGTTCCAAATTGGTATCAGAAGATCTCATTCAGAAACTAATTACGTGATCCTTTAGAAGGATGCTTTATGTGCTACTCCTCTGATTTAAAACAGAAGCAGAAAATAAATAGCAGAACGTTATTTGTCCTCCCTAAAATGGAACAGGCACACTGCTAAAATAAAAAATGCACTGGAAGTGTTTTGGCCTGTGCAATTTTCACTTTGTCTTTATTAATTAGTTGTAAGTACAATCTGCATCTTTCATTTTCAACAACTTATGACTGAACTGAGAAGCAAAGAAGCTCACACTGTTCACAAAAGGTCTGAGAAAATTCAGCAAATACCTAACCAATCTAAGGAAAAGAAAACCTTAGATTTGGATAAGAACAACACACGCTTAGGACAGCAAATACAATCATTCCACCTGGCTGCAAAAAGAAAACACTTGCAAGCTGACAACTACTGACAGGCTCACTCTGCACTTCGCAGGAGCTTCAGTTTGCACCACCCCTCTCCAGAATCACTCTGGGAGTTAAAACTTCCCAGCCAGGGACTCAACACTAACCCCAAAGTGATGGRTGAAGAACAGGGGTACATAAAGGCAGACACAGACTGCAGCAATTGCTAAAAATTGCCTTATTTAGCTTGATCTTTAAGCAAAGTGGCAGCATTGTGGCTCTAATTTTGAAGCAGATAGAGGCTGCACCTTGAAATGCCCTTTGGGGAAAAGATATTGATGTTTACCTGCTTTTAAACAGTACAGATAGCATAAAAGATATTTTTAAACAAACTGAAGCACAGAGGTGATCAGCATTTGCTGCATTTGAATATGAACAGCCAATCCACATTATCTATACAGCACAGTTCTGCAGCTCTGCACTCCCTTATAATGTTTTAATGCAAAATCAAACTCTAGGATGTACATTTAAGAGAAGCTTTGGCAAACATCTTTGCAGGGACACACAGCACATTACCCATTTCCAAGGACAAAGCAGCAAAACAGGGTCTGGGGAAGTAGGACACCACAGTATTCCCACTGCCCTATTTCTGGTCAGCCAATTTCCACAGAAGGCATCTACAAAATCTCAATTACGAGGGAGCAAAAGGTGGATCCTGGGGGGAACAGGCAGTCCCTTTTACACAGAGAGAGGCTGTTACAGTCATTTTTATTGTAGGAGGCAGTTTAACCCAATCTTGTCAGATCTAGCTGCTTCCACCAAGCTCTTGCTTCACAGTCAAGAAAAAGTGTAACAGATTAGAAACTAAAAAAAAAAAAAATAGCACGCTGTTGCCTAAGCTTTGTCACACATCAGGCTGCTGAAATGAGCTTTTGCTGGAAAAAAAAAACAAAACAAAAAACCAAAAAAACCACAATTATATTCTAACTCTGAGAGTTTTTCAAACAAATTATTTTAAAATTGCTTCAAATAATGCTTTATTTCAGATAAAGAGAAACACTTCCTTATTTCACCTTATTTCTCAGATGAGAATATCACAGCATAGCTGTGATAGGCACGTGCAGCCCACAGTGCCAGAAYTGTCAGGCATCTGTACATGGGTTAGGAGGAAATGGAAATTATTTACTAGGAGCTCATTCGAGTCAATACATGCATCATTTCAGCACACACTACAGTATTCAGGTGGCCCTTCCTCCCACCTGATTGGGAAAATATAAAATTTTATAAGAGCATAAGAACACCTCTCACACACTGTTCTGACTCCTCAGTGCCACACCAAGGAGGGGCTGCATCTCTTGGAACACCTGGATGCTTTTGCTCTTGAGAGCTGAACAGAACAATGCAGGCCCAGATGTAAACCCAACAGCCTGCTGTCATCTCAGACAAAAACACACCTGCTTTCTGCTCATTSACTGTGCTCTGAAAACTCCCTTTCCCACCTCCTATTCCCCCTTGCCTTTGATCATGTCCTCCTTCCTTTGCAGAGCTCTGCTCAGTCTCCTTCCTCTACAATTCAACCCATCCTGGAGCCATCTCTGTGACGAGGAGTCCCTGTAATATTTTAGCCAGTGAGATCACTGGTTATGAAAAAAGACTTTTCTCAAGATGAGGTTTTCTTCAAGCCCCACACTGAAAAGAGTGGTGAATTTATTACATGAAATTAAATCCATTGAATCAAACCCATCAGGGTGAGCACTTGAAAGGGACACTTCTAATCTAGCAGACTGAAGAACTGCCAGGGATTTGCCTCTGGGAAATTAGCATGATCCAGAGAAAACTTCAAGGTTCTAAGTTAATTAGTAGGTCTAAGACTGGCTATTTATTTAGTCATAAAAACAGACCCCAAATGCAGGTTCATGTGATGATAAAACTGTATCAGACAGTATAAAGCAGCTGACTGCCTACTAACACACTGGAGCAAGTGTTACATATTTTACAGAAAAGAACAAAGCCTCTTCCCTTCCTAAAGGGATTTTGATGGGAAACAAAAGTAAATAAACAAAGAAAAACCCAACACACCAGTGAAACTGAATGTTTATCTGAGTCATACCTTGTCTGGTTTTTCCCCGCCACAGTATTCACAGATATGGCACCACTTTTACATAGAACTAACACTGCCTTTTACTCATGTTTTCACAAAAAAAGTTGTTAGTTGCATTTATTTACTGACAACAATTTTGTTTCACTTCAGCACAATATTTTTTTTTCCACTTTAACAGAATTATTTTACTTTTATATTCAGGGGTTTATATTTTGTACTGAGTTGCGTGCATCCGTAAATACAAATCTTAAGCAAACAACAAGAGGAAAAGGAGATTTGCTTTTTGAAGAGAGAGGTAAAGAAAACTGCAAAACATYCTTAGTAGAAAGCTTGTCCTTGAATATTTGCTGAAAAATATTAATTTATGCCTCATTAGTACTTAGGCACTGAGAGGATTTCCAAAGYAGCCAGTAGGCATTAGGTCAGTGTATACCAATAAACTGCTCTCCCCACAACTTTTGCAATCAGTTCCTCCAAATTCAGAAGCAACTGAAAGGCAAGATGAAATTTAGTCAGGACTAAATATGGCCAATATTCAACTAAAAAATGCAAACTTTTAATGCTTGCAATTATTTTAATGGATTTGGATTACTTTATAATCTGGATGGCCTCAGTATTCAAAATCTGTGTGATTGCATAGGCATATATAGCTTTTTCAATTTGAAGATCTGCTGTATATATGAGGACTGATCTGATGACTTATTTGAATAAATAAACAAAAATAGCCATTTTCTACAACCAGATGTGTTCTGCCACTAGAAGTGGTTACACTCCCACCCAAGGTCTCAGACCAGATGCATAAAAAAACTGCATAAGCACAATAATCATTCCACAAATGTTGACAGCAACCAAATACTGATGAAATTAAGGTCCTGCCAAATCAATAAAMTAAGCCAGATGATCATAGGCCATATCCCTGATGATTACAGCTGCATAATCAATGAACACCTTCCTGGAAGGATCCTGCCTGTAAGAAGTGCAGCAGAAAGCCATCAGGCTAATCCATAAAGCTKCTAACCACTCACCCTCCCATCCAGTGGGAACACACCCCCAAGCACTTTGAAGTGCTCCTGGTAAGAAATAGAAAATAGAAGGAAAATTCCCCTTGATATATTTTTATGGGCTGCCTAAGCAAGAGCCATGAAATTCAGACAGGAAAGCAGCCATGAAGGTTAGATGGGATTTTTTTCCCCCTGTATTCCTTCAACACTGCATRGCATTTATGTCACTTAAAACATTCCCTGGGATAATTTGAAGTGCACAGCATGTACTGCTGCAAGGTACTCATTTGGTGAGGAGTTGCAAGATGGTTTTTTCACCATTTGTGCCTTCTTCACAAATTAAAATCAGACTGTGTCCCCACCCGAGCCAGAACATGGGAACCCACAGGACACAATAAACCTATGAGAATTAAAATTACCATAGCAACTCTGCATTTTGATTTGCTGCTATTTTGTTGRATCAGCCAGCCTGGCTCTCAGAGCTGTGGTTACTAGGGAAGACTGAAGCAGAAATTCACCTTCCTGGGGCAAGGGAGACAGACAGCAGACAAGATGAAATGCTGCAGTCTGCAGAGCTTCACTTATTTAGGAGTCATTTATTTTAAATATCATCTYCTGTAATTTGATATAAGCGAAATAAATTATTAATATTACGAGAATAAAATCTTAAATAAAATTTACCTTTAAAATTGAGATAAATTTGCAAGTGAAAGCAACTGAAATGAGCGAGCAAATACCAGAAAGAGCTCCCAAATCCTACAAAATAAAACAGCTTTGCCCAGGCATTTCAGAGGCCATTATAAGGTTATTTTTTTCATTTCAGTTTACTCACTGGCTAATATTAAACCTGTAATGCTGCTCTTTCATTTTTTCTTAAATCACTGCCAGTATCATTTTACCTTGCATCAGAGCTGAGGGAATGAAAACATTAAAAATCCAGTTTGTTACAGAATATTGGGGGGAAAAGTACAAAGGGGAATATTATAAAATCTTCATAATACTCTATTTTAAATATGGGGTTTTTCTATAAACCCCACAATATATTATACATCTTCAAGAAAAATGGGCAAGTGCCCATTAGAGGGTAAGCCAACAACGTGGATTTCCCACTGATGAACTTCACAATTAAACCTTCAGCATTTACACAGCAAAAATAAATCAGCCAGCAGCAGCAGCATCTTGACAAAATGTGACCATTTCTTGTAGAGAATTCTGAATGATTTGTCAAACCTACCCTCTAACAGTCAAGATACTTGGACAGAAAGAATATTCCAGTACCCTTGCAACATTAATTTTTTTTTTTTTTCTTTTTAATCCTAATGGGGCAGGTACAGGATTTGTCTTGTGGAATTCCTAGTGGTGGCTTGTGAGAGGAATTGGCAGAAAAAAACCTGTGCAATTTTAAACATACCCTCAATTTGACAGAAGGAGGAAAAAAAAATCACAGGAAAACAAAGCAGCACCTGTTCAAACATGACATTTAATGCAGTGAAACCCTCAGACAGACATGCATCCACAGACTCTGTGGCATAACACAGCCCACAAACCAGAAATTCAAACATCAGTGCACATTACTCACTAATTGCAAAGGACAACCACTGCTGCATTCAGAGGTATTTTTCAATAACAACCTGCTCACTACCCTTGTCTGAGAACACTTTTCTTCCCCTAAAGCTGTAAAATCTCATACCACTCCTTCAAGAAAGATATTTGAGATGCTGCTGCAATGTCTGTCTTTCACYTGCAGGAAAAGATCCTCTAATCCCTTGGAAGAAGGCCAGTGTATAAAGACATATGTGGAGAAAATAGAATTTAAAGTTTGCAGGACAACATTCCCTAAGGGTAGCTCTGTACATATGGAATGGGAATTTTTATTGCAAGAGTTRGGAAATCCATATTGCAGCAACAAAGCAAGAGCACCCAACAAGCTACAGTCTCTTTCCTAAAGAAATTTTCATTAAAGTGGAGTTTCATAAAGTGAATGATGAAAAAACGCAAAAGAAAAAATACAGAGCAACGGGTATTAGAAAAATGATTGCAGATTCCTCATTTTAAATAAGTATTATTGTTCAGAGCTTAAAAAGGTTTAAAAAAAGAGAAAGGACTGTCACATCAAGTCACAGGCTGGAGGAAAACAACGGCAGCAGGACTGCAGCACAAGAACTCACTGCTCAGGGCCAAGGGTGCCATGCAGGAGAGGGGCAGAGCTGGCTGCTCTCATGACCCAGGCCCTGCTGCTCGGAGCCATCACTGCCTGCCTGCAGCTCACCCCCACCTCGGTGCTCCAGGGGCAGCTGAAGGCCCCAGCTGTGCTGCCTCCTGCACAAACACAAGCTCTCCCTTCCCAGCAGGTGCCCCAGGTCCTGTAGGGAGCAATGGGAAAACGACTCAGCTCCATGGAAACCTTTCCAGGAGGATGGAAATGGTTTTGTTGACACCCAGGCTAAGAACGGGGCAGCAAGCAATTTCTTTTTTCCCTCCCAAAATCCTCAAGATTCATTCAGCACCTCTGAGATTGTGCCAGCTGGACGGGGGGGAAACAAATCCCCTTAAGTCTTTCTGGGACAATCTGTGCCATGGAACACTGAAGAACTCAGCAGACAGAATTGTCGAGGACAGGTTTCCTCTGCTGGAAGGGCTTAAGAAAAAGCACCCAAAAAAACCTCACAAGAGAGGGAGAAGGAAGCTGACAACTAATTCAGAGGCAAAGAGCCATGACAGATTCTTTTGCCCAACACTGCACCCAAACTATGCAGAGTCTCACAAATGTTTCACTGGGTCTCATGCTGAATTTAATTACAGGATTTTCCCAACCTCAGTGGTCTGTAATCCAAAGAAACTCTCTACTGCAGCCCAGTGAGAGTAAGTTTTCTCTTTTCCTCCCAGAAACAATGGAATAAGCTTCTGTGATATTTATACACAAGCCATAATTCATGTTATTAACAGTTTTTATTGTTCTAAACACACAATCTACCAAAATCCTGCATTTACCCAACATAAAACTGCTCATTTGTGCTGTTCAGTCACTTAATGAAATGCTTCAAAACAGAGGAACAATATTTTCCACAATTACATGAAAAAGCYTTTCTTAATTCCATTAGAGCCTATAATAGGTGGGGAGGGCAAACACATCCTTCTTCATCCCAGCAAAACAGACAACATTTTCAAATATCTTGACATCATTGACCTTCTCTCCAGGGTAGCTCAGATTAGCACACAGAAATTACCAACCAGATTTGCTCCCTCACAGAAAATGACTTCCCTGAGAATGTTCTCATCAGTTTCATTTGGGAGCCTTGCTCATGCAGAGTCATTAATAATAAATAGATTTGGTGCTTTGCCAAGATTCATAACCAGCACCCATTTCAGCAGACTGAGCCAACTGCATGCATCATATTTATGAAACAGCCCCAAATCTGCAGCAGAGGGTGTAACTCCACCTTGTCCCAGTTTTAACATTAGGGGAAGGCACGTGAAGGACATGAGCCTTGGTTAACCTTGCACAGGGAAGGTTTTGGGGGCCCTCAACTGGAGCCTTCCCTCACCCAGGCTGATAAAGGGATAAAGGGCCAAGAGTTCTGCTGAGATGCATGGCAGGGAAAAATTCCCAGCTGCAGGCAAGGATCTGACTGGACAAGGGATTTGCTTCTCTCTCTAAGGACAAACAGCCATGGGAATARGTTGTCCAGAGAGGTTCCCCAATCCTGCAGCCTTCCATGGCCTGAYAGGAAAGAGCTCCCAGGGGTGAGTTCAGTGCCAGCCCTGCTTTAAGAGTGCCCCTGATGGCCCCTCCAGCCTAAACACCCACCCAGATSCTCAGTCACTCTCAAATCATGGAAAATAAAACCAACCAGTATCATCYACACTTACTTCAGCTGCTATTTTAATACATTTAGCAAATCTGTCTGAAAGTGTTACCTGGAGTACACCACCCTATGATAATTTGGGGCTCAAAATCTGATGCAAGTTCCACGCTTCATTATGGAAAATGGGGTGAAAAGATATACTTTGTCTTGCATGGCATTACATGATAACTCCTGCAGTAAGTGAAAACAGTAATACCAAYGATTCTCAAAGTAAAATCAGTTTGAGTAATGAAAGGGCTGCTCAGACCTGAAAGTAAAACAACCTGAACCCTGAAAGCTGCATGCACACACCAGTGGGAAAATTCAAGCATTAAATACAGGTAAAAGATTAATGAGAAATARAGAAAATAAAAGTATGTGAGATACAAAAAAACATCTCAGAAGAGGCAGAGGTACTATTAAGGTTCACACTGAAGCAAACAAACAAAACCCACCTAAATTCAGCTCTTTCCTCCACAATAAGCTGCACCACCATGAGTCAGTGCTCCAGCTSATCTGCCACTCTGTGTTCAGTGACAGCACCCAAGCCAACACTCAGAGRCAAGGCTGGAGCCCTCATCCATCCCACCACACTGCACAGACCTCAGAGCACTTTTGGG